>QGSO01000160.1:768852-1255242 GCA_011037825.1 Carya cathayensis | reverse complement strand
CCCCCCCCCCCCCCCCCCCCCCCCAAAAAAAAATTTCAAAAAAAAAAATATGGGATTACTAGATAAGTTAAAAACTTGATAAAAGTTGGCCCCGCCACATTTGATTGTCAGTTGCCTTGCCCCAAATTTGATAAAGCAAATCACATCATGCAATATTACAAGCACGATGTGCCTTATCATCCAGATCTACAAAACGTGTCCACAATTTCTGATTTATGTCGGATATTGAATACTACTGGAGAGGCCAAAGTTTAATATCTAGTTGACAGATTGATTCAACTTGCTTGACACTTCCAGTTTCAAAGACAACTACTGAGCGGGCTTTTTCAGCTATGAACATCATTAAGACAAAGCTTCGAAACAAAATGGAGGATGACTTTCTTGTAGATTATTTAGTAGTCTATATTGAGGAGGAGGTTGCTGAAAGATTTAGCACAGATGCCATAATTGATTAATTTTATTTAATGAAAGAACGACGAGTTCAATTAGCATAACTAATTATATTTTACTTTTTTTATGCATTCAAAATTGTACTTAGACAACATGTCTTCTTTTATTATATATATGGAGTTATGTCATATTTTTTATACAAATTTTTACATGTGCCTTCCCCCCCCCCCCCCCCCAAAAAAAAACAAAACAAAAAAAAAAATAGATTTATAGTTTCATCCCTAGCCCTAGCCATCTCACAATGAAGTAATAAATGCTCCACATATTCACACCACTTCTCTTACATGTTACAATTATCGTTAACAATAAGAACGATATCAAATTCAGCACATTGCTTGTCAATATACACAGAAAACTTCCTCTAAAAATTAAAAAATATAAAGAAAAAAAAAAGAAGGTTACTTACAAGCAATCGCAAAGCAAAAACAACCACAATGAAAAGAATTGAAATAAATGTCCCTACAATTAGGAGAAGCATTCTAATAAAGCAAAATGAGTCCCATCAGTGGGCAGTTCCGCCGGGGGGGGGGGGGGGGGGGGGATGATGTGGGCAATACAAATATATCTCCACAATGTCTCCAGAAAATAAATGCATTACACCACAAAATTTATATAGTTTTTGTCTCAATGAAACACAACTGACAAAATCTTTCAACATTTTTTTTAATTAGTGACAAAAGCTTTCAACGTTACAAAAGTAGCAATTTTCTGGAAGTGAGATTAAACTGTTTACCTCTCCTCTCCACCTCCCACCCCCTGAAAAAAAGATAAAACCAAAACAAAAACAAAAGAAAGAAAAAAAGAAAAGAAAGATTAAATGTTTACCTTCACTGATCGATGGAGCTACTTTTAATGATTTTCTTATTTCTATTTCTAGCACCTAATGCTTAATTGGGTGTTTCCTCTTGTATGCTTTCTGTGTACTTGGGCTATGTCTATTCATTAGATCCAATAACATTTTATTTGCCTAGAAAAAAATTGTAATGTTACTTGTTTCAATAAAATTTTATTTTACTTATAAAAAAATTGTAATGTTTCTGATTGTTCTATTAATCAGGCACTTGACTGGAATGATGAACCTACAGAAGAACAAGGGGGAGCTGAATCTCCTCCCATTCTTACTGATGATATCTGTGTGCAAAATCCTGAAAGGAAAGAGGATAATGCGGTGATTGGTATGGAAGAAAGTGAATGGGATAGACTTTTACGTGTGAGGTAAGGAGTTTCTTCTTGTCACCAGTTAGTTCCAGAGTTAACTTACTCTAATATTTGAAACAAGTGCGGACATGAAGGATACCATGCCTATGGAGCTAGATTTTTAACTTGTTAAACACACTGCAAGGGGGAAATTTTTAAAAAATGTAATGGCAGTTCCTTTTCATAACTTGCTCTGACAATTCTTTTTCTCTTTCAATGAAAATGTTCTAATACCACTCCGTATACCCACTAAGGGTATGTAAGACATACTCCAGCCAAATCCATCTCACTCCTATATAAGACATACTCCAGCCAAATCCATCTCACTCCGTATACCCACTAAGGGTATGTAAGACATACTCCAGCCAAATCCATCTCACTCCTATATAAGAATGGAGCCCAGATCCATACCACTCCTATAGACTAATTATGATAGCATTGGCAGATCCAATTATGACTTTATATTCATGCTTTAATAAATATATATCTACAAAGGGCAGCAGGTTAGGTTTTGGGCATATCAATTTATAGCTACAATTGGCAATTGATTGGGTTTGGGATAGTCCAATCTTGTTTTTAATTTTTTAGATACACAACAAGTGGCAATTGATTGGGTTTGGGATAGTCCAAAATTGCCTCAAACTTGTCACCTGTTTAAATGTTCAAGCTTTTTCAAACCCTCTTGAACATTATTAATATCAAGATTCAATTAAAATTCATAATATTTGACCTATCTGGTAAATATTTTTTTTGTTGTGTATCTAGAAAATTAAAAACAAGAAACATCTGAATTTTATCATATGACGTTTGATATGCCCTGGGGGATGGGGATAAGATGAGAAAGAAAGAAAGAAAATGCTTGGTAAATGTTATCGAAGACCTAGGATTTTCTTCCTAGAAATATGTTTGTTATTGAACTATGTAATTGGATTGGGTTCCAAGTCTAAATGCCTAAAACCTAAACATGTTCAAATTGTATCAGTTTTAAAATTTAAGCCCAAACCTGTGTCAAACACATGTAAACTTTCCCAAACGCGTCTTATTAGAGTTCAGTCAGGTCTTGAAACCTGCTAAACCCTTCCCACTGCCATCCTTATAGATGTATAAACATACAAAGAAACATCTAGATCAATTTGGGAGCTTTGGATGTGGTGCTGCTACCCAACTGAGCCAAACTGAATGGAATGTTTAGGCTTGGCTAGTGCAATTCTGCCAGTGTTCAAGTTCTTGACTTTTCTTTCAAGCTTGGCCGAGACCGTAAATGAGCAGCTTCATTTTGGTTTTGCTGACCCTAGTTAGGTGATGTTGTGCTGAAAGCATTAGACAAGTCCATTCCACACATGTATATTGGCTGCATTTGACAAATCCGTGACTCAAGTTTATTAACAGTTGTTTTCTTTTGCATTCTAGCGTGGATATTTCGAATTGACATAAATATCATTACTCATTTCACATCCAGCATATGCACATGTCATTACTTGCATTAACCAAGCAAGCATGAACTGAATTAACTTGTTGAGCCCGAGTTATGTCTTGATTTGCATAAAGCCGGCATATGAGGTCCTACAATTGTAACTGACTTTAATTGATGAGAGCTAGACAACATTTGATCTCGGATCTGAACAAAACAAATGAACATGTCCACTTGTAAGAAGAAAATGAAAAGCTGATCATCTGAAACTAATTTTTTTTTTTTTATAAGTAATCAGAAACTTTTTTGTAGAAGATTTACCTTTTTGTAAAAAAACATAAAAAGAAAAAGTAATGGAAGAAAGAAATCAAAGCAGAGGAGGTTTCATAGCTGGTTACTCTATGAACTGGAAAAGTTTCCCAACATGAAGAGTGCACCATTGATTTCTAAGTCATCTACTACTTGGCTTCTATTCTTGGAAAGCATTGCTATTTGCAAATAGGGACTAGAAGTTTTGAAACTGTTATCTAGAGTCTCCTTATATTTTTGTATGTACTTTGTAGATGGGAGAAGTATCAAGTGGAGGAGGAAGCAGCTCTTGGTCGAGGGAAGCGCCTGCGGAAAGCTGTTTCTTATAGGGAAGCATATGCTCCACACCCAAGCGGAACAATGAGTGAGGTACTTTTATGTGCTGTCTGCTTCTAAGCATGAAAGTTTCCCATTTCTCCTAAATATTTCAAATTGTCGGTGATATTCTTAATGAAGATGTGACTAGAATTAGAAAGGTTGTTATGCGACAAGAATTTAAAAGAGGTCTCCAAAAGATGCAATCGTTTGTTATGTTTCTTACAAGATTAACTGAGGAATGATTGTCATATAACATATAGCTGAATGATTGTCATTAACTACTCTCTCTCTCTCTCTGTTCTATGACTTTTCGTCTTCCCATTCCTTGCGTTTCTTGCTGGGGATAATCCTTTAATCTCTCTTCTAATTTGTTTTTATCTTTTCATTTCATGGGTGATTCCTTTTCGTTTTCGCATTCTGGATCCATTCTTCTTTTACTTTTAGTTTTTGCTCTTTTCTTCTCTTAAAGTTTTTGGCGTAAGGGGTTGATGGAGTGTAGTGTTTGGATTGAAGCTAAGCTGTTCGTGATCAGAAAAAAAAGAAGGGGGGGGGGTGGTGAATCTTTTTTGCATAGCTGAGAAATGTAGAAAGTTCATGAAGACTCTATACATCAATAGAGATGTGGTGGTTTGGTTGGCTAAGGCGGTTGAGGATTGCTTGAAGTTCTCGAGTAATAGTGCTTTGTATCAGGCTAGAAGGGAGGGAAACAGAGTTTTCCTGTTCCAACTTAGTCAAAACATGTATGGTAGGTTTGTGAAACTGGCTGAGCTGGGCACGGGCAAAGGAAAGGGCATCATTGTTATTCCTGTAGGAAGAAATGGTAGTGGTTGGGAAGGTTTTGTGAGGGAGGTGAGAGAACTTGTCGGCTCAAGTTCCTCTGTTTCTGCCTCTTAAAATAGAGGTTTCTTCTTCAATGGCAATGATAATAAGGCTTTCAAAGGAAAAGAGGTGAGAAAGGTTAACCCTCACAGAGGGGCTTCCTCTTCCAACAAAGCCCCTTACCTGTCAGCTTTGATGGCGCCAATGAAGGATATCCCTGGTTCTGGCAAAGCATCTAGAAAAGTTCGTACCAGGTGTTACGGAGATATGATTTGGGTCAATTATTTGTATTTTTGGTGATACTTTCCTCCTTTCTAGTTAGCTTATATTTAGCTCTCAATTAGGGTGTAAATACTTACCTTGTATAGCATACTATACGTTGGAAATCTAGCATTTAGGATCTAATTACACTTCTATATAATGAAGACAAACCCTTTGAAAAGGGCATTCAGACCAATTTGACATGGTACTAGAGCCCCTACTCTGATATCTTGGTCTTAATCTCTCATGTGAATTTTTTTTTTCTTCCTGTTTCTGGGTTGTGTCGACGCTGTCTGTGGTATTGTTAGGGACCCCGGTCTTGTCCCTAAACATTAAGTCCACAAGCTTGCCTTGGTGATGTTGGTGACCGAGTGATCTTGCCAACTTGCTTGGCCTTCAACAATGGGTAGGTGTTTGGGATGTGGAATGGTGGAGATGGTGATGGAATTGGGTAGGCTAAGTGTTTAGGATTCGTAATTCTCTATGGATGGCTTGGCTTGTTCCTTGAGTGTAGTGCCAAGTTGATTGGGCTAGGGTTGATGTGAGTGAGTGAGGCTAGGGTTTTTGGCTATGGAACAACTAGGGTGGCCGAAATTACCCAATGGGACTTAGGGTGGCACCAAGGTGGATGGAGGCTAGGTTTTGGAAGGATTCCTAAGTGGTAGGAATCCTTGGGGATTTGGTGGGGCTAGTTTGGTAAGTCAATGTTGACTTGAGAGATTTAAGGGATGAGAGATTTAAGGAATTGAAGAGGATTGTTAATTCCTTAAATTATGGGATTGGAATTGGAGGAAGTCAAGGCTCCTATAAGGAATGAGTTTCCTTATGGAGCATTGGGGGTGGACTATGGCAAACACTATAGTGGGAGGCACTAAGTGCTTGGATGGATCAAATGAGGCAAATGGAAGAATGAACACCAAGAACAAAATGATGAACACTCAAGAACCAAGTAAAATGCTTAAGAACTTGAATGAACAAAAGGTAACAAATCAACTAGTGATTCACGGATTGCACAATAGTTGAAATAAACCTTATGAATTGATAACTTGATAAAAACAAAGATAACAACAACTTGGATTCACGAATTGCACCAAGTTGCCAGATCAAGATAAATGAATCACACCTATTCACGAATTGCAAGGTGTGATCCTCTCTTTGGGATTCATGAATTGCACCCAAAAAGCCCAAGTGCCTAGCACTGATTGTTGATCTCCTGAACAAAATAATCCCCCTCTAGGGAATTTGCCAAAAGATATGAAAGAAAAGACTAAGGGTCCTATTTATAAGAGTTACAACTTGGAAACCTCCAAAAGGCCCCTTGGAAATAAATAAATAAAAATAAATTAAATAAAAAGGAAATAATATAGTTGCATGGGCCAAGTTGGCCTTGGCATGCATGAGCCCATGGTGGGCTAGGATGGTGCATGGTGGCCTTCAGTCTGATCCATGGCTAGATGGCACAACATGGCTTGCTGATGGGCATGGCATGGTGCCATGCAAGGGCCTACTTGTGGGCATGGCATGGTGCCATGCGAGGCCTGCTGGTGGTGAGCCATGTGTGCGTGCTGCATGGCCTAGGCTGGTGGCCTGGGCGTAGAAGCTGCAAGGCATGGGCTGGAGCCATGCGCTGGATGGCATGCCTGGTGGGCATACCACTGGCCTAGCCTGTAAGGCACAAGCTGGAGCCGTGCGCTGGATGGCCTGTAAAGGCATGCCACTAACCTGGCTGGCGTGCGGCATGGGGCCCATGCAAGGGGGTGCATGCGCAAGGGCTTGCACATGTTCAAGAGCATGGGCATGCGTATGCTAGACTGCGTGCTGAGCTGCGCGCGGCTTCCAACCTCGCTGGCCTGCATGCTGGGCGCCCCTTGCGTGTCACGGCACGGGCCAAGGCATGCGTGTAGGCTGGCCATGGTGCTGTCCTTGCTTCCCAAGGGCAGTGTCGAGGCTTGTCCCGAGGCCACTTTTCTAGGGGTTTTAACAGGTATTCCAGCGTGTGGGTTTGTCATTTCTGGTGGCTGTAGGCATGCTGGTGTCTCGTTTGGTACTTGTCGGCAGTTTCTGTGGAGGCTTGTGCGGCTGTCCGCATCTTTTGAGGGTTGTTCTGTGGCTCCCGGCATTTTCTATGGAGGAGTGTGTGGCTGTTGGCATCTTCTGAAGATGGCTGAACAGCCGCCCGAAAAGCTTGAGATTGGCGATTCTGACGCCGCACTCGACAGTCCTTGATGAAATGGCCTTCCTTCTTGCAGTAGTTACAAACTTTCTTAGGACAATTGCAGGCAATGTGGCCAAATTCCTTGCAACTGAAACACTGCAACTTAATTCTTCCTCTTCCTTATGCCACATAGGTTATATTAACAGTCTCAGAAGTCATACCTATCTGAGTGTATAACCGCTATTCTTCACGTAATAAGCCTCCCAAACAAATATCTAAAGAAGGAACCGGATTACGGTTCAATAAGCTAGCCCGGACAGGTTCAAATTCAGGACGAAGTTTCATCAGAAACTGATCACGTTGACTCTCAGCATGAACCACTTGAAGAGCAGCTAATGCCGCCGGAGGAACTTTAGCATGAACAATGGCAGAATACTCACTCAAGATATTAATAAAACCAGAATAAAATCACTCAATGGTCAAATTACCTTGACTGTAAGCTAATTTCCAACTCTAATTGGAACTTCTGAGCACTGTGATCTTGGTGATAAATATGGTGGAGATAGTCCCACATAACTTGAGCTGCAGTAAAACAGTGAAGATTAGTCACAAGATGGGGCTCAATCGTCCCCAACAGCCAAGAGACCACTTTAGCATCCTTGAGCTCCCATTGTGCAAATTCCTTTTCATCAGTGGGCACTTTAGCAAAACTATCAATAAAATGTGATAATTCTTTCCCTTTCAAAAGCATTTTAAACTGGAATCCCCACGTAGGAAAATTCTGGCCAGTAAAACGAAAAATAGTATTCTCAATAGAGATGATGAAAACCACCCAAAAAATAAAATAAAATCCAAGCAGTCACAACAGAAAATTAGATGCAGCGAGTCCAACCTAATAGAAATCAAGCACGCAGAATTTCATAAATGCTCAGTGAATTTGCAAGCCGAGAACACTTACAGAGATGGCCGACAGCCACACTGCCACCCACAGACAACACTGACAGCCACACAACCCCCTTCAGAAGATGCCAATAGCCACACAATCCTCCACAGAAAATGCCGACAGCCACAGAACCACCCTCAGAAGGTGCCAACAGCCATGCAATCCTCCACAGAAACTGCCGGCAGGCACCAAACAAGACACATGCATGCCCACAGCCACCAGAAACGGAAAACCCACACGCTAGAATACCACAGACAGCAGCGACAACAACCCAGAAGCAGGAAAAAAAAAAAAAAAAAAAAGAAAAATAAATCTGTCACACGAGAGATTAAGACCGAGATATCAGTGTAGGGGCTCTGGTACTGTGTCAAATTGGTCTGCATGCCCTTTTCAGAGGGTTTGCCTTCATTATATAGCAGTGAAATTACATCCTAATTGCCAGATTTCCAGCGTATGGTATGCCATACAAGGTAAGTATTTACACCCTAATTGACAGCTAAATATAAGCTAACTAGAAAGGAAGGTATCACCAAAAATACAATTAATTCACCCAAATCATATCTCCGTAACAATTCCTATCATTTTTTTTAACAATATGATTTGCTGGAATGTGGAATTTACTAGAGATGTGCAGGATTGGGAAGTATGTGAAGTTTCAGAATTTTTAGGAAGATTATATGAGATGAAGCTTGATCAAAACAGGGAGGATAGTTTGCTGTGGGCGCGTACAGTTAATTCCAGATTTTCAGTGAGTTCTATTTACAAGGCATTAATCAGTCATGGGGTCAAAGATCATCCGTGGAAAAGTATTTGGAAAGCCAAGGTGCCTAGTAAGGTTGCTTTCTTCTGCTGGTTGTCTCTTGGGAAAATACTAACCATTGACAACTTGAGGAAGAGAGGTTTACAGGTGGCTGAATGGTGCTTTATGTGTAAGAAGGATGGTGAATCTATTGATCATTTTTTTCTTCATTGCGAGGTGGTGAAATCGTTGTGGAATGAGATTTTTGTAAAGGTTGGTATTTTCTGGGTGATGCCTATGCATGTGGTGGATTTCTTTGCATGCTGGCCAGGTATTGTGGGGAGAAGTAATAACACTGCTGTGATGAAGATGATCCCCTTGTGCTTACTTTGGTGTTTATGGTTAGAAAGGAAGGGAGGTGCTTTGATAATTGTGAACGTTCTATAGGGGAACTTAGGGAGCTCTTCCTTAGTACTTAAAACTTTTGGGTGAAGAATCTTGTAAGGAACAGGAATGATGTAATGTTTTATTTTAGTTATATTCTGCTTTAGCTTGTAAGTAGGTGTTTCTCATTTGTAGACATCCTGTGTACTTGGGCCATGCCTATTTACTTGGAATAAAATTTCTCTTATTAATTATATATAAAAAAAAATAATTAGAAAGGTTGTTTTCGGTATTGATACATGCGAACTCCTTGCGATAAGTTGTTCTTACCTTATTATTGGAAGAGACTATCTAGTCTATAGACAATGATATTCCAACAGTAGCGCAATCTTTATCCAGGATAATCCCATTTAACAAGTTGGAATCTATAATCCCATTTCTTTTTCCTAGATAGGTGTTACCTCTTGTGTACCATCTTGTGTACTTGGGCTATGTCTATTCCTATTAACACAATCGTTTACTTATAAATATATATATATATATATGTATATATATATCCTAGCATCTTTTTGAGCAGTTGTGCTTTTCACACTATCGCCTATTCCTTAAAAGAACTAAAACCTAGGATTGAGGATACTTGTCAAATCTACAAAAGAAGGAATAGACAGTGTCAAAAGCAGGGGAGCAGGCTAGCACATACGTAGTGTTGAGCTTGATAACCCATATATTTGAATCACATCGCTCACATGTACAGCAGCAAAAGAAGTAACTTATTTGTGGGCCCATTTGTCATTTGCATTTAACTCTATTTCCTCCAGACCTCCACTTGCTTTGTTTTGGTTGGCCTCCCATTTGAATTGGATCATCTTTTCTGTAGTTTTTCATTCCGAATCAGCCCATCTGATGATTGCTGCAGAGTAATTTCTGCCTCAGATTAAAATATCTGAACCATCTGGGTGCTATTTGTGTGTTTTCTCATTGATTTTATGAGAACTAAAAATATCCCCATACTTGTACCAGCAGCAAAGTTGCTTCTTTTTCTTGCTTATGTACAGTGATATAATTGTATGTTTGTTAAAGCAGAGTGGTGGTGAAGAGGAACGAGAGCCAGAACCAGAACCCGAGCGGGAATATACGCCAGCAGGACGTGCTCTAAAAGCAAAGTTGTAGGTTCAAATTCTTTTCTACTGTGATTTGATTTTTGTGAAGAAGCCCAAAAGTGAGAGTTTTGAGTTGAATAAAAATGGCTATAAATGATTTACTTCAAGCAATTTATTACAGGATATTTTCAGAAGGGAATAAAATCTCAGTCAATTTGATAGGCAAAAGTGGAGAATGGCAGGCGGGAAAGAAGCTTATTCTTTTCTCATTATGAAATTGTTAGACAACTTGGCAATGAGTGTATTAAAAATGGTTTTTTATATTTGTGGTGTGGATTGCATTTTTTTTCTTTGCCCTTTGCTAGATCAGTCAAGTGTATTTATGGAATTTTAATATTTTGCCACCATGGATCATGCGATTTACTCTCTATTTTTCATTGAGACAGTGCTAAACTCCGTGCTAGACAAAAGGAACGGCTTGCTCAGAGGAATGCATTTCAGGAGTCTTGTCCTGGTGAGCGAATGCCTGGACCTAATTCGGTCCCTCAATGTCCTTCCACAGATCCCAAAGAAGGGGAGGTGACCAAATTACGTCAAACTATCAGAGAGAATATTTCAGTAATTGACTTAGAGGATGACAAATTAGTTCATCCAGTAGATAGTCCAAAGAATAAGGCTGACTCGCCTTTAAGGCTTGGCAGAATATCAAAGTACAAAATGAGTAGTCATCTGGATTTTCCTGTTAATCCACTTGGTCACCCATCTCCTGACATTTTCCTTCCAAGTCACCATTTTCAAAGCACGAACTACACAAGCTCAACCAGTAACTTGTTACCAGTTCTTGGACTTTGTGCTCCCAATGCTAATCAGGCAGAGTTGTCGTATCAGAGCTTGTCAAGATCAAATGGCAGACAAAGTAAGCTGGGAACTGGACCAGAGTTTCCATTCAGTCTAGCTCCTTGTTGCAGGACTTCAATTGAGACACATGTAAAAAATCAGGGCTCTACCTTGGACAAAGCAGAGAAACCAGATGCATCTGCAGAAGGCTCGCAACAGTGTTTTAAAACCAGCATCCTGGATAACCGTCCCTTATATTTTCCAGTACTTTCTCTCTCTCTCTCTCTCTCTCTCTCTCTCTCTCTCTATATATATATATATATATATATATATATATATGTATATATATATACCCCGTTCAAGGTTTGTGAACACTGTCTAGTAATTCGCATATATTTGCACGTTAACCGCCATGCCTTTTCTCTTTGCAGTGTCCTCCACCTGTCCAAGGAAAAGCTTCTGAACGTTTAGAAAGTTCTGGTCCTACTTTCTCTAATTTTCAAGAAAAGATGGCATTGCCGAGCTTGCCATTTAATGAAAAAATGCTGTCTAGATTCCCACTTTCAGCAAAGACCATGCCGAGTCCACATCTTGACTACTTACCTAGCTTATCATTAGGTAACAGACCTGAAGCTGTTAATGGCTTTATGCAGGACCTCCCAACAATACCATTGCTGCCCAACTTAAAATTCCCGGCACAGGATGCAGTGAGATATAATCAGCAGGAGGAGGCACCGCTCAAATTGGATCTGGGAAAGAGGCCAACCACATTTTCCTCATTTCCTGAAAACCATAGGAAGGTGCTTGAAAGCATAATGATGAGGACAGGGTCTGGATCAAGCAACATGTTTGGAAAGAAATCAAAAATGGAAAGCTGGTCTGAAGATGAACTCGATTTTTTGTGGATTGGTGTTCGTAGACATGGAAGGGGAAATTGGGAGTCCGTGCTTAGAGACCCCAGGTTAAAATTTTCCAGGTATAAAACGCCAGAAGATTTGTCAGCAAGGTGGGAGGAGGAACAACTCAAGCTCTTCGATGGGTCAACTTTTTCAGTGCCAAAATCAACCAAACCAACAAAGTCTACCAAATCTTCAATGTTTCCTGGCATCTCTGATGGAATGATGGCCCGGGCCTTGCAAGGTAGTAGACTTGCTACACCCCCCCAGTTTCAGACCCATCTGACAGACATGAAATTGGGTTTTGGTGATATTGCATCCAGTGTGCCACATCTTGAAACATCTGATCGACTTGGTTTGCAAAATGACCAATTTGTACCTATACCAACTTGGAATCTTGACAAGCATTGGGTAAACCTTCCTGGGGAGTCTTCTTCTGGACCTTTTGAACGGTCAGGAACTTCTTTAAATGTACCCATTGACAGGCCGTTTCTGCTCAATTCATATGGAGCCAGTTGTCTGGGTTCTTTAGGTTTGAATTCCTCGAGCAGCCTTGATGTTCAGAGAAAAGATGAAGAACGGTGTCCCGACAAGTATGGGAAGTTGCCTAGTCTCTTAGATAAATCACCAAATGTTTTGCATGATTCCCATCACAATTTAGGAGGTGGCGAATCCGTTGATACAGGATTGCTGGCTGATCCCAGTAAAAGGCTGAATGTTACACATTTGAAGGGCGAAGAAGCAGCCGGAAGTAGTTCTTCAAAGGACAAGCTACCCCATTGGCTGCGAGAAGCTGTGTGTGTACCTGCAAAACCTCCAGATCCCAACCTGCCCCCCACTGTATCAGCAATTGCACATTCCGTTCGATTGCTATATGGAGAAGAGAAGCCAGCCATCCCCCCATTTGTGATTCTGGGTCCACCTCCTTCCATACCAAAGGATCCAAGGTGGAGTCTAAAGAAGAAAAGGAAACGGAGGTCACATTTGTTTAGGCAGGTCCCACCAGACATTGCTGGAAGGAGTCAGAATTTCCAAAGAAACGTTCATGATGAAAATGCTGCTTCAAGCTTAATTCAATTGGCTCCACCGTTTTCACTACGTCCACAATCTAGCATGGGAACTGCAGGGTTTCCACAGATCGAATCAGATCTGAACTTACCTGCTCTCAATTTAAACATGATGAACCCATCATCCTCTTTCACACATTTACACCAGCAGAAGAGAAAAGGCATGGGATTGTCCCCGTCTCCTGAAGTGCTTCAGCTGGTAGCATCATGTGTTGCTCCAGGCCCACATTCGTCATCTGCTTCTGGCATGACAAGCTCAAGCTTCGTTGAAAGCAAGCTTGAAGTGTCAAATTCTGTTGACCTAGTTGGATTCCCGGACCCAAAACATGCATTTTCAAAAAAGAAGGCTGAGCAGAGCTTACCTTTTAACGTATGGGGCTCAACTCCAGGGGTTAAAGTAGACCATACCGACAGTGGAGATTCTAGCAAAACTCAGTCAGACCCCCCTCGGACTGAACAGCCTGATGTTGAGGATGTATCATCCGAGGGCACTGTCTCAGATCATCCTGTCAGTGACCACGAATCATAGAGCTATAACATGAGACTGAAAAACTGAACATAGCCGTTCTTTCATGCTGCCGAAGTTTCAGGCTCTTTACCGATGTGCTCGAATTTTTGTAGGCATGATGAAATGAGTGAACTATCAAATATAGGTTCATTAGGAATTCTCATGTAAATTTTTATGTAAGAAGAAAATGAAATATAGTGCTGCTTGATTGGTATTGCTTTATCCATTGCCTTGTTCCAATCCATGAGCCATCTTTTTTCCTTGTAATGTCTGACCATTATCTGCGTTAGGATGTCGGATCCTCGTTTAAACAGAGCTGGTGCCACCATGCCGGACCTAGAAAATTTTCTTTCGATCGGTTTTAAAACAATATATCGAAATGCTTACTCCGGGTGTTGAATGCGGCTGCAGTAAAGCGCAAACAAGTTCTGGGTCCCAGAGAAGCAAATTTCTTCGATGGTTGGCAGAGAAAATTTTTTATCCATCTGTTGTGAGCAATTTAGATTGTTTTCATGTGTGCTTACCACTCTTTTTTGTCAGTCCTGGCATGGTACGGGATTCTAGAGAGAAAAGCTATTAATTGTTATCTTTCTCGTATTATAATTTGTAATTTCTTGAATACTGTAAATTATTACCAACATGGAATCAAAGATCCTTTAAATCCTACCCAATCCTTCTCATTAACCCATTATTTAAAAACAACACACAAATAATTAAGGTGGCGGTAGGCTTTGTGGGGAGATGTTGTGATCATGGATGCATGGCTTCAAAATCCACGCAAATCAAACAGGTTGCATTCATCCTTGTACAGGGGTTTGGGAGTGAGCACTGATCAGGACATCAAGAAGAAGCTTGCAATTACAGGTCTCCTAGTTCTGGCGTTGCAGTCTTTGTACGTAACATGTTGGTAAAAGCTCTAATTCCAATCTGTTTAATTCGTTAGATTTATGTTTGCATGCGTGGTTTTTCCAAACCAATTGTTTTAAGATTCGGGTCATTGTAACGAAAAGATGAGATAGAATAATATATTCACCTTTAAATATAAACATTTAAGTCGATAATAATGATTATTATCAAGTCAGTTTGTAAAGTAGCCATATTACTTAAATTGTAATATTTATGTCATTTACGCCGACTTGAGAATAGAATCACTCATTTTGAGAATTTAAGATCTTAAGATTGTAGTTATAAAATTTTTGTTCAAACCCTTTAAGATTTAAAATAGAAAATATAATTATATGAAATGAGTCTTATCATTTTTCTAATATTAAATATGTGAGTGTTATGAATTTTTTAAATAGTATTAACAATTAATAAATATAATAAGAGTCATAAAAATGATTAGGATTCATAAAAATGAACTGAAACCCTAGCGCCGTTTTAGAGAGAGAAGCTCTCACTTCTCTCTAAAGAACTAAAAACACAAAGACCTCCCAAGAGCCACCTCCTTCCCTACCTACCTCCCTCCCTCCCTCCCTCATCTTTCTCTTTCAAGTTAATTAGTTTAGTTTGGTTTGTTTTTGTTTTGGTGCTTTGTAATAAGGATCTCGGTGGTGGATTTGTTTTGCGAGGTTGTAACGCTGTGTCTCAAGCGCCGCAATCCAAGATCCATGGTGGTTCATCTCTATCTCCCTCTCTCCAGTCATGATCTTTCCTCTCCGATTCTATACCTACTCATTGAAGAAATTTGAACAACCTTCAAACTGATTTAAAGGGGAGGAGGAAGGTTGTGTTGCTGGGATGTGGCCCATGCACAAGTAAGGTGCAAAAGTGGTGGTAACGAGGACTCTTGTTGTTGGAGAAAGGTAACGATGGCCTCAAGTCTCTCAGGGTAAGTGGCATTGCAGTGCAACGTAGAGGTCTGAGCTCCTATGACTCCTCTGTTTCAGCTAAGAAAAATAAAGTCTTTAGCTTAACAAGGACAGGACGGTTTCAAGGAAATGCAGAGGTTGTGCCAGAGAATGCGTAGGAGATGTGGAGGTTGTCGAGCAGAACGTGGAGGCGCGGCATGGGCTAGCACAAGTCTATCATGGATGAGTGCCGAGTGTTTTTATGTTTATGTTGTAATGTTTTTCCATGTAACTTATGTACTGTTTTTGTTTTTTTGGAAAAAAAAAAATGGTGTATTGGACTATGGTCCATAGAGTTTTGTCCTTTGATTCACCTTAAACGATATATGAGATTATGTCACTTTGTCTTTGTCTTTGGATAGAGGTGTGTGATTTTTCAGCCTTTAGGTTTGTAGAGATTTACAGTAGGGACTACACTATGTCAGTCATAGTTGTGTATTGAGGCACTATTAAAGTTGTAGTTGACTTATAATGTATATTTCAAGTTCAGTTGTAAAGTTCCATTTATTAATGAATGCACTATGCTTTTATCAAAAAAATAAAAGAAAATAAAAGAATCCTAATCCAAATTTGATCTATTGTTTTATAAATTTCTTATTCATTATTATTATCATAGTATAGTTAGTTGTAAATTAAAAGTTACGCATCTATCCCAATTGGTCAATGCCTAAACGCAACAAATGAGAAATTCACTTCCACATATTTCTCCCGATTTGAAATATCGATTTTTTTAAATTTATTTTTTAATATCTATACCGTACAATTAATATTTGAAATTATTTTTCTTTTTTATTTTTTTTTTCAGAAGAAAAGCTGTCTCACTTCAAAATACATTTGCCTGCCACGATATTTACGGAATCTGCCGACCATAATAATAATAAATATATAAATATATCTATAGTGATAATATAAGCGCGGATCGCGCGATGTACAGTGTTAGGAACAGTGTTAAGAATAGTAAATATTTTATTCCGTTTTACCCTTAATTTTATTTGTGAATTACGCTGATTTGCATTTTGGTTTTTTTTCACCGACGGCTAATTTTGTCTTTCTGCTTTCCCACCGACTATTTTTTTTTTCATATTTTATTTCCAATTTTGCCCTTAACTTTATTGTTTAGTTCGTTCTCTTTAGTGTCGTTTTGGTTCGCGGACTTGATCTGATTGTCTTTTTACCGTTAATGTTTATCTCTTTGTCTGACAGATTGAATCGAGGTGAAATTTAAATGTGAATATTTCTTTCATTTCCTATCTTCTTGCTCTCTACTCTATTCTGCTCTCTCGCTCCGCAGCAATTGTAGGTACGTTCTTATTGTTTTTCTCAAGTATATATTGTAAGAATTATTTGTATTCTTTGCATGACTTTGTTACATTATCTGATTATTATTAGATGATATGCATATGCATTACAGCAAAAAAAAAAATGGAAAGAAGATAAAAATTATGTTTGCGTATTTACATCTGTTTTTAAAGAGTAAACCCAACAAAATAATCAAACCCATCATACAAATTTCATCTTCTGAAATTTTATTTTTGATTTCTTCATATCTCCTGAGAACACAAAAAAAAAAAAACGCTATTAGAGTGAAAAAAACATAACCCATGTCCAAAAACCCAGAAATATCCATCAGGAAAAACAAAAACTTCTTCCAACAAACAACAGATTCAACCTAGAAACCCAGAAATATCCATCAGGAAAAACTAAAACTTCCTCCCAACAAACAGCAGATTCAACCGAGAAATCCAAAATATCCATCAGATAAAAAAATAAAAAATAAACACCCAAACATAGTGCCGTAATAAACAGGAGATGGTGAAATAATACATAACCGAAAGAGATCTAACCTTCCGCCGTGGTCGTGGGCTGCTACGCGCTGCCATAGGCAGCGGATCTGGAAGCATGAACATAAAAATTAAAATTTCGTAAATAACATTCTTGATCTAAAAATATAAAAATGCAACAAAAATAAATCAAATAAACGGTTCAATTTTGAAAGCTAAAAAAAATTTAAAACCTAAAGAACAATCTAAATCTAAATGCACAAAAATTGAACAAAAAATAAACCAAACAAACGCAAGAGATGAGTAGTGCGGACATCCAAAGATAATATACATCAAACAACAAAACAAGAAACAAGAAGGACAAGATGAGAGAAGAGAGAAAAACAAAAACAAAAAACCGGAAAGAAAATCAAGAAAAAAAGAACAAAAACAAATCTGTTCAGATCTGGAAGCATGAACATAAAAATTAAAATTTCGTAAATAACATTCTTGATCTAAAAATATAAAAATGCAACAAAAAATAAATCAAATAAACGGTTCAGATTTGGAAGCTAAAAAAAATTAAAAACCTAAACAACAATCTAGATCTAAATGCACAAAAATTGAACAAAAAATAAACCAAATAAACGCAGCAGATGAGTAGTGCGGACGGAAGTCGATAACACGAAAAAACAAGAAAATAAAAATAGATAGATCAAACGATAAGATGAAAGCTCAGAGAGAGAGAGAGAGAGAGGCGACAGAAGCTTGAAGGGGGAGGGGGGCATAGTGTGACTTAGAGATGCTTTTATACGGTCCTCTAGGGTTAGGGCTGATTTTCCTTTTCTGCCCCTCTTGTCATTTAATTATTACTGATTTACATTTATTTAATTTCCTTTTCTGCCCCTCTTAGCATTTATTTATTACCGGATCTTCATTTACATTTATTTAGTTACATTTATTTATACGTGAACCTCTTGTAATTTATTCTAGGATCTTTCTTTTTGGGAAAAATATTTGTAAAGTGTAAAGTTTATATAAGTATTAACATTGATTATCTTAAAGATGGTCAATTTAATTTAGTAATATAAAATAGGGTTTTAATATTGGTTCTTTTAAATTAGTTTTCAACTCTACGATTGATGGACAAATAAACTCAAAATGAAAGAATAAGAATAGAGAACTACAAGGATGTTTAAATTTATAAAACTAAATTTACTTGCAGAATGGATAACTAAATCTTTTCATGCTTTCCATTTCCAATTGTAGTGCTATTTTTGTCTTCTTTATGTTTTCCTTTTTATTTGTTTCAACACAGATGTAATCAATTATTAGAGTAGTCATTTATTTCAATATTTAAAAAATCTTTGAAACATGAATAAACCCAATCTAAAACTCTTACACATAATAAAACAATGATATTAAGTAATATAAAGAAAAAAAAATTATAGATGTAGCTAAAAATACAAATATAATTTAATATACATATAAAATTGAATAATAAATAAGAACATAACATTTCATTTTTATATATGCCAATAATCAATAAAAATAGTCAATATGGTCAATTTATATAAGTATTAACATTGATTAGCTTAAAGATGGTCAATCGTATTGAGTAATATAAAATATAGTAAAAATTTTACATGTAACTTAAGAAAAACAGATTTTAAAATATATAAAAAATTCATACCAGCAAATGACAAATTATCATTTTATTTGTGTACACAAAAAAATAAAAAATAAAAACAAAACAAATTAAAATATACATATTTATTAAAAAAACACATAAACAACCAGCAAAATTATTTAGAAAAAAAAATTAAATTGCTGTAAAAAAAATAAAATAAAAAAAAATTGATTCAACTTAGGAATAAATTGTTCAAATTTTTAAAGATATGTTATATTTTGTAAAAAAACAATTTCAATGAAGAAAAAATATATAAAAACATAACAATAAAAATAACGACTAAATTTGTTTATATTATCTAAAAATATAACAATAAAAAAATTATATGCTTTAATTTTTTAAAAATTAATATTCTTCTTTCAACTAATAACGTCTTCTTCTTTTTTTTAGTTTTAATTTCTTGTATTTTTTGTTGTTAAAAATAGTGGCTATTTTGTCATCAAAATGATTAAAATTCATCTAATAATATATAATATTGGCAACAAATATAATATTGGAATTCTCATTTTATATAACATATATAATGTAATATACAAATATATAATATATAAATCTTATAATATATATAAATATACAAATAAGAAATATGAATAAATAGAAATAATAAATAGAAATAAATAAAATAAAAGAAAATAAAATATAATTCAAAAAATCAAATTGATTCAATGTTTCTAATTGATGTATCTAAAGTTATTAAATTATTTTGTTTTCGTGATTTCATTTGTATAAATGAATTTTACATTATTTTACATCTTTAAACAAATATATTCTTATTAAAAAAATTCTAATATATTATTTGTTGTAAAAAATATGGGCAATCTTGTCAACAAGACGATCAAAATTCAGATGACATCATAATCCTTTAGTAAGAAATTTGTAAGTGTTCATTTGTTTTATGAATATTAAACATTTATTTTTTGTTCAATTACATATTTAATAGTACATATTTCTTCAAAATAAAAAAATCTAATGTATTATTTGTTATAAAAAATAAGGGCTTTCTTGTCAATAAAAAAATCAAAATTCAAATCACATTACTCTTAAATATTTTCTATTTTACCTTTTGCTAAAATATTGCAAAAATCTATTTATCATATTTTGACTTTTATTTTTTAATAAACAAATGCTATGAAATTTTTAAAAAAATAACAAATTTACTACATATTAGTATATCTTTCTTTTATCTAAAATCATTGTATATATTATATACAAATCTCAATTTATTCTTACATGTTAATTACACAATTATAAATGTCTTAATTTTTCTTGTTCTTTTACAATATTTGCATTTTATTTATCCATCGATACTTCAATATTTTGTTTTTTTAACAACAGTTTCATTTATTCAAACATATTTCATGATAGTTATTATATAAATGTTATTTTTTTTCATGATAGTTATTATATAAATGTTATTTTTTGCAAATATTTCTTAATTAACATATGGTCAATAAAAATTTTAATATAGATTTCGATCTAAATAATGGTGTTTGCATCAAGTTTTAATCTCAAAATTACTATAGAACATAGTGATTTTAAAAATAATACCATATTTAGACATTGATTTCTATGTAAATTTGAATTTATCAAGCTATAAAATTTATAGCTATAAATTCAAAAAAACATTTTATGATCAATTCTTTAACTGTACATATTTGCAAAATAAAACATTATAATTTTATATTATTTCTGATTTAAACTGTTTAGATTTTATTTTTATTAAATTTAACCATTTAAAATAAATGTATGAATTAAAAAAAAATTAAATTAAATACAAACTTAATATATAATATAAATTTTTATCACTTCTTTTATATAATTCATTAATTAAAAATTTCAAAAGAAATTCTTAAAAAAACATTTGAATGTTATCAATTGTATCCCTCATCAAAATTAATTACAACAAATTAAAACTTTTTAATCTCTTTAAAAATTTTAAATAAAAATATTTGTTTTTGAAAATAACATACATTTTTTTTTTAAAAAATAGGTATTACATTTTCAAGTAAAATTTTTGAAGTTAACAAATATCTTGCTAGCTAAAGAAACTGTAAGTATTTTTTTTCCTTATTTACTAGAAATTCTTTACTTTATTCAATTCATGCTTAAAACTATATCTTTACAAAAACATAAAAAATTTATTTACAAAAATTTATTATTTTGATTGTAACAATAAAATGTTAATTTTTTTGCTTAAAAAGTTTGATTAAATTTCAAATAAAATTTATCACATTTATTTTGGTGGTTTCATTTCTATAAATGAAATTTACATTACTTTAGATTTTTTAAAAAATATATTCTTATTAAATAAATTCTAATGTATTATTTGTTGTCAAAAATAGGGACTATCTTGTCAACAGGAAAATCAAAATTCAGATAACATTATAATCATTTGGTAAGAAATTTGTAAGTATTCATTTCTTTTATCAATATTAAACATTTATTTTTTGTTCAATTATATATTTATTGGTACATATTTCTTTAAAAGAAAAAAAAAATCTAATGCATTATTTGTTGTCAAAAATAGGGGCTTTTTTGTTAATAAAAAAATTAAAATTTAAATAACATTATAATCTTTTGACATAAAATTTCTAAGTATTATATTAAATATTTATTTTTTGTATAAATACATATTTAATAGTACATATTTAGTCTTAAATATTTTTTATTTTAGCTTTTGCTAAAATATTGCAAAAATCTATTTATCATATTTGTCCTTTAATTTTTTAATAAACAAATGCTATGAAATTTTTTCAAAAATAATAAATTTACTACATATTAATGTATCTTTCTTTTATTTAAAATCTTTGTATATATTTACAATATATCTTTTATATGTTGTTAGTTCATAAATTTACACATCATCTTTTTTATGTGAAATTTATTTCCTAACAAAAGTAAATTCATACATTTCTTTTAAAATTATTTGACTTATTAACTGTTTGTATTTTCTTAAACATTTATTTGTCCTTAAACATCAATCCATCCAGAACTTTAATAATAATTTATATCTTTAAAACATTTATTAACATCAAAAAATAATAAAAAAAAAAACCTTCTGCTTATTATTTTTCTTCTTTCCAGTTCTTAAAAATTTTAAATTTTATAAATATGTTCTTTAAACTTTAATATTTATATATAAAATCTTTGCATATAAATTTTAATGTTCTGTATGGATTTTTGTTTAAAGATGAATATTTTGTTTTTCTATGTAATAGAATTAAATACCAACAGTTATAAAATATTGTTTTATCGCAATATTATATATAAATCTCAAATTATTCTTAGATATTAATTATACAATTATAATTATAAATGTATTAAATTTTTTTTCTTTCAAAATATTTGCATTTTATTTGTCCATCGATTCTTCAATATTTTATTTTTTTAACAACAGTTTTATTTATTCAAACATATTTCATGATAGTTATTATATAAATTTTATTTTTTGCAAATATTTCTTAATTAACATATGGTCAATAAAAATTTTGATATAAATTTCAATCTAAATAATGCTGTTTGCATCAAATTTTAATCTCAAAATCACTATAGAACATAGTGATTTTAAAAATAATACCATATTTAGCATTGATTTCTATGTAAATTTGAATTTATCAAGCTATAAAATTTATAGCTATAAATTCAACAGTTAGATAGTACAACGAAGCAAACGTGCATAGCACGTTAGTCCTCAACTAGTATATATATATATATAAATCTAGGATTCTACAATACTTTTCAATAATTTTCTTGGGGGTGGTCTCTTCCTTGTACTGTTGAACATGGCTGATGGCTGTCAACTTTCCGAACACATCTCTCTCTCTCTTCCCCCCTTGCAAACATATCACGAGGAGCAATTGCTGAAAAGCATCTCCCATTCTCTGTGGCCAGCATTTGAATAATGGGACTCATGTATTTGATTCCCCTTTTTAACTCATTTCATTAGATAGCTAGCATGCACGAGCTAGCTGAAACATGGCGTTCTTACCATTTTTAGAGCCTATTAGCTTTCACCAGATGGCTATCTTTTCGCTCTGATCCTATTCTGTCCAATTGTACCCATGACCTGAACAGTAGTGATCAACATATTGTCGAACATCTGAACTACGTACCCAAAACATGAAAATAAAAACTCAACCAAAACTACGAGGAAGAAGAAATAGAAAGACTTCTAAAACGTCATCCTCTATGAATTTATATTTAAATATATATATTACCCGTTCCAACCAACGAAAAGAAGGGAAAATATCCATCAAAACAGAAAAAAAGCATGCAAAACAGGTAACTTTTAATTAATTAATTAGCTGGTACTGGGCAGCACTAGTCTTTTACAAGGGGTACTTGTTCTTGGGTTGACCACAAACCTCGAAGCGAAGGAGCTCCCATTCCCGCTGGTGTCAAAGTTAAGAGAATAACTCAATGGATCGTACCGGTACTGAAATGAGCTCAGACGTCTCGTGGAACGTAGACTTCTGCGCCTATGTCTCCCTAGTTTCCTCACCAGTTTGGTAAGGCAGTAACAATGCGACGGCGGCGAGATATCGCTGCTAGCTAGGCAAGTAGTTGACACGGCGGCGGTGATGGTGGAGGCGGTGGCGCAGCCAGTTTCGCTACCACTTTTTGCGGCGGCATTGCTCTTTGGCCACCAAAGGATCCACATTATTTGTGTCATATCTCTCTCTATCTAGATGTATGCTGGTGAAAGTAATTTCCAAAAAGGAGTGCGACAATTTGCGAGTGTGCTTCGAGTTTCCTTGAGGGTACTTATATAGGAAAGGAAAAGTACTCTTATTTAAATAATTTTTCATTAACTAGATTTTTTAATTCAAATAAAGTACATGTAGTCTTATTAAAAGATGTTTACAAAAAATATATAATATATGAGAAGTGTTACGACCGAGATATCATAAAAATAAATTTATAAATTAACATAATTTTATATGATACGTTAGATTTAATTTATAATAAAAATAAATTTACTCTATTATAATCATTGGCATCAAAACTCATGGCTTTCAAAGTGGAAAATAACCATCAAGCTCATGGTTTTAAATTTTGAGAATCCGAGATTTATCATGCTCAAACTCCAAAATGTGAAATCACTATTTATTCTAAAAATTTAAGTTGATGAAAAGATATAGATTTAATTATTTATATTTGTTTTAACAATCCCTTCATGTCTGGGCAGACTCCATCTCAATGAGTGAACCTAACACATGTAATATATAATTAAATGTGATAGAATATAGAGTTATGATTCAAATTCAAAACATCTACTCTAATACCATGTATTTCTCATGACATTTGGTCTCGTTTGTTTACCCAAAACTAAATTATTTCATCTCATCTCATCATTATAATTTTTTTAAATATCACACAAAATGTAATAAACAATTCGACTTTTTCAAATTTTAAAATAAAACTAATATTAAAAAATTATATTACAGTATTTTATTCAACTTCTAACAAAATATCTCATCTCTATCACATTTGAACTATTAACCAAACGAGTTCTTAGTTAACGCACGGCTCCCAAATTGAAACCAAGCGTCGAACCCCTTGACCTTTGGATAAGGTGCACTGCATGGACTTACTTGTAATAAGTTGCAAAGATCTCCCACCTTAGAAAAAACAGAAAGAAAATTCATCAAGTGCAAGTGCATGTAAATAGCTGAGTTGATTTTTTAAATATAATTTTTTAAAAAATTAAATAATTAATTCAAATATATATGAATTTATAATCAATCTTTTATTAACTATTAAAGATAGCCTATAGTCTAGGCACCGAAATAAATACTGAAATCTCAGAGTTATAATTAATACTGAAATGGTATAGTTAGTTTGTTTTCATATATATTGGCCGGATGGATGCATATTAATTATATGATTCCAATCATTGACTATTATTTTCAATATATAGTACGTGATGATCAGATCAACTGAGCAATATATATAAAAACTTCAGAGAATCTCATTATTCTTTATTTATAAAAATAATTAATACACAATAATTAATTTCCAAAGAGTTTATATCTTTTATTTCTGATTTATTTTATAATTTCTCTTTCTTCTTGACAGAAAGAAAATGAAAAAACAAAACGCATATACTTCGATTTTTAGAACATGAGTACTCGTGATGAGGATTAATCATGCATATATATATATATATATACACTTTTTATTTTTCTTTTTCTGGAGATGATGCTGAGGATCCATACAAATCGAGGAGACAAAAATGTTGCAGGCCAGGATTGAAGAAGACAGAAATGGCATGCAGGTCAATCCTGTGTGGGAGACAATTAAAGATACGTTTACTGAACCATCACGTGGTGGCCAGAGCTATCTATATCATATATATGTTCTGCAGAAGAAAAAAGAGAACTGTGTTGGTCGTATAGCACATGCAATGCTTGGTTGAAGGGGAGCTACCTCTGGGATCTGCATGTATCAGTGATTCAGAGAAGACCTCCGGGGTGTGTGTGTGTATGCAAGCCTGCAAGCTAGGGACATTCACTTGCAGACATGAAATCAGTCGTTTACTTTTATTCCTTTTTCATATTATGTCGTATTGCTATATTTTTAGGTCAATAGTGATCTTCACCATATATTTTTGTGTCAAACTCCCTCAGAACCTGCCAAATCTGCATGGCCTAAGTATTATTTTAAAAATAACTTTATAATTTTTAAAAATAACTTTATAATTTAACGTATCACGTCAAGTCATCTCAATTTATAAATTTCTTTTTATGTAATCATTTTATATTTAAAATATTACTCAACTTGTGATTGTCAATGCATCGAATCCAGCATATATTCTGAAAAATGCACATTGGAGCTAGCGTCCTATACATACCCATAAAAAGGTCAAAAGGTCAAAAGGCCAAGTGCCAGTACTGCTTGTTCGTTCTATTATCATAGTTTTAGCACTTTTTAACCTTTGTCAGATTGTTTTTTTTTTCTTTGGAATTTATTGGGGAGTTGATGTTGGTATACTGTTATTTTTGTTTGTTGGTATACTGGTTTGACTGTTCAGCATCAGTACACCCTCTGAATCAAGACATTTTAATTGATGTAAAGTAGGACGTACATACTATAATGTAGTACATATGTAGTTACCTTAGGAGTTCAATTGTCTAAGTATATTGGTCGGAGCAATCATATTATTAACAGTTTTCTTTCTGTACTCGATCAATATGGAATAATACAATTTCTACCACTTAAAATTTTAATGCCTTCTCTAGACTATTTCTGGAAGAGAAATGTTTTGGTTATAAAGAGTTTTAACAAAAATAAATTTTGAAATTAATGCGGCTTTATGTGATACTTTTATAAAATTACGTCAATTTGCAAGTTTTTTTTTTTTTGGTATCTGTGGTATTTCTCTATTTCAGTTATGACTCTTTACAATCATTATAAAGTTTCAATAAACAATTCTATATGTTACAACTTTTATGAATTCTATTAAAAACACTACAGCCATCGTTATCTCTCCTCTATGTAAACAAATAAGAATACCATTGAATTCTTTTTTAAATTGGAAAAACAATTTCATGTAACATTAACTCTAGAGAAGAAACATCAATTCACAGTTTCCATTATAGAATGTATCCCAAATTAAAACTCTACGGTCTACTATAGGTGCGGCAATACGTAATACAATTCGTGAATTCAACACGAATACGACATGAAATTAACGAGTTTAAATTTGATATTAATGGGTTCGGGTTAAAATAGGTTGACCTGTTAAGACAATTTATAAACAGTTCGATCTGTTTTGATCTGTTTAGTATGTTTAGATTTTTATTGTTTTGATTATAATTATAGACCTATACTTATATTTGTTATTGTAAAGTTTGTAATATTGGCTTTATTATATATTAAAATTTTAAAAAATATAAATATTTTATATGAAATTATGTTAATTGAGTAGAACTAGCGTGCCACTCAGCTTTGATTGCTAGGCGTATCTGCTAGCACAAATTTGCCTTCTTCTTTTTTTCTTCTTTTATTTTTACATTTTTTTACATATTTAAACATTTTAAAAAATATATATATATCAACACAAAAAAAATCACTTTCTTAATCGTTAAGTAAAAAAAAATTTAAATACATAAGCGTCAAAATGAGGGGATAAATCCAGGCAGCATACTAGCATTTTTCATGCTAATTAGGTCAAATGGATTATACATGTTAGTTCAAACCATTTACATGAAATGAGTTTAAATGAGTTGTAGCGTGTTATCTTATTTCTAATTAATTATTAAACGGATTAAAATAGATGACATGATACGACCTATTATTTAAATGAGTTGAGTTATGATTTAAAAGTTTGATATATTTAGCTTAAAGAATTAGGTTTAAACTGAATTATATAATTAAATATTTATGACTTAACACGATACTAACACGAAGACGAGTAAAAACAAATGAGTCAATGACCACCCATAATCTGATATTTTTCCGACCCGGAATAAACTGAGCTCGATCTTCGGGTTATGGTCCGGGTTTCGAGATTTCAAGTCTCAACAGAAGTTGGAGCCACGTGGAGACCGGGGGGCGAGTATAGGCGAGTAAGGCAGATGCAGAATGCGAGTACGGGTTTGGTTTCCGAAGCCCTAAGATTGAAATCGAAGAACAAAAACTTGGTTACTCGCCATCTCCCAAAACTTCCAGCTCTCGCTCCAGTCAGTAGACTCAGTACGATCAGATGATTCAGATTGCTCACTAAAAATTCCTCTTTTATCCTCCTCTAATACTCCCGTAATTCTCTCATTCCCTCTCTTTAACTCTTCTCAATTTTTTTAGTTCTAATTATAGAGATTTTTTTTTTTCTTTTTGCAATAAAAAAAATTTCATGCACACTTTTCTTTTCTGTTGTTACTTGTTAACTCTATTCTGAAGTGACTGTAATTTGGTTATAGATACTGTTCTGAGTCTTTCTTTTCTCTTATGGTTTTGGTTAATTAGTTCTTAGAAGGGGGGATTTTTCCTTTTTTGGGCATTCCTTTTCAATTGTCATCTTCATTTGGCAATTACATGTTGCTTTGTGTGTTATTTTTTTAGGAAGTTCTCATTTCTCGATTATTGTCTGAGAAGTGGGTATTTGGCATTTTAATTGTCTGGATATTCTTAGTTGTCTGCTAATTTTCACTAGTAGTCTTGGTATTGGACTTTATGGAAGCATAAATGGAATCTCCATTGTTGTGTTTACCGGCAAAGTTACTTGTTTTACTTGGTGTTAGACATTTATATACAATATGGTATTCTTTTATGACGATGGCTATTGGGGATTCGTTCTTTACTTCTTGGAGCTCAGATTTGTGTACTTTAAATTATATCATTTTCCTTACTGTTTTATATCTTCTCCCTGTAATATCCTAACCGTTGAGGATTCTCCTTTCTTTGTCGGAGTTCTTAGATTTTTGTAACTTAAATTGTAGCATTTTGCATACCTCCCCCCCTCCCCCCTCTCTCTCTGTAGTATCCTTAACGTGTACTAGGGCTTACATCCTTTCTGATATTCTAATACAATGTTTTACTTAATTATTTATAGAAGTAGTTTCCTTTTTGGTTTATTCTTTTAGGCAATAAATATCTTTGATTTTCAGATATATTCAGATTTTTGGTGGATCTTTTTGGTGCAGTGACCTCATTGTAGTGCTGTGATGCATATTTAGATGTCGTTGTTTGTGATGAAAATTGATATTTCGAAGCTCAAGGATTTTAATCAGGTTAGCACATCTGGTGCTGATTCTCTCCCTCTCTGGCTGGCTTTTTATATTTCCTAATTGATTGTGAAAAATTATTTTTCATTCTTTACCCACACAAAGAGATTACACATAATAAACCTACAAACTGATGTGGCTTATGAAATCTGTTAGATCTATTTTATAATAAAAGTAATTTTACAATCTAACGTACCACATCAAGCTACATCAGTTTGTAGGTTTATTTTTGTGTAATCTCTTTATAGCTAAAGTATTTTCCTTTAGTTAATATTTTAATGGTGCTAGAAAAAAGAAATTCCTACTTTATATGATAGTTGTCATATTTGATTTTGTCTGACTTACGTGTAAATTGTATTTGGAATTTTTAGGTCCCTTTGGTTTGCTCTCTAATTTACTTGTAACAGGTACACAGTTTTTTCTCTGCTTCTCAGGCACATATTTGAATGGTTGATTTCGAAAAGAAAATAGGAATAAGCATTTCTCGATGGGGATAGATCTTGAGCAGCCTTCGGGGGAATTACACAAGGAAGACAATAGGCCTAACGTGAATGTTAGTATGGTAGATGGTAGAAATGAAGGCTATGACAGAGATTGTTCAATCACTCCAAATGTTGCTGGAAATGATAAGGAAAATACAGGACCAAATGTAAATGGAAGAATATCAGATAGTAGAAAGAAGGGGCATGCTGGAGAGGGAATAAACTCAGATTCTTTCAAAATTTTAGAGCCTCATGATGCAATGGAATTTGAATCAAAGGAGGAAGCTTTTTCATTCTATAAAGACTATGCAAAATCTGTGGGATTTGCTGCTATAATAAAGGCCAGCCGTCGATCCAGGATATCTGGAAAATTTATTGATGCAAAATTTGCATGTACTAGATATGGAAGCAAGCGAGAACGTAAAACAGATGAAAGTGTGGAACCTGTTTTAAATGTAGACAGCACAATAAACGTTCCTGGAAAAAGAAGACGAGGTAGGATTAATCTATCTTGGACAAAAACAGATTGCAAGGCCTGCATGCATGTTAAGAGAAGGCTAGATGGTAGATGGATTATATGTAGTATCATAAAGGAGCATAACCATGAAATTTTGCCAGACCAAGCCTATTACTTTCGGGGTCATAGGAATTTAGATCTAGATTGTAGTAATGTTGATGCATTGCATGCCATCCGGGTGAGAACAAAAAAGATGTATGTTACAAAGTCGAGAGAATCTGGTGGCTATAAGAAAATTGACAAGCAGAAAGGTGGAGTCACCAAGCAATTAGATAGCGGAAAGCATTTGGCTTTAGAAGAAGGAGATGCCAAACTTTTGCTCGACCATTTCATGAATATGCAAGATGAGAATCCGAACTTTTTTTATGCAATAGATCTAAATGAAGAGCAGCGTCTAAGAAATGTTTTTTGGGTTGATGCCAAAAGCAGGCTTGATTATGGCAGTTTTGGTGATGTAGTCTTTTTTGACACCACAAATATTAAGAATGAGAATAAATTGCCGCTGGCTCCCTTTATTGGTGTGAATCATCATTTTCAGTTCCTATTGCTTGGATCTGCATTATTGTCTGAAGAAACTAAATCAACATATGTTTGGTTAATGCATGTTTGGCTTAGATCAATGGGTGGACATGCTCCTAGAGTGATACTGACTGACCAAGACAAAGCTCTGAAAGAAGCTATTGCAGAGGTCTTTCCTGATACTCGTCATTGTTATTGTTTATGGCACATACTTAGCAAAATTCATGAGAAGCTCAGTTATGTAATTAGGCAACATGAGAATTTTATGTCTAAATTTAACAAATGCATTTTTAAGTCCTGGACTAATGAACAGTTTGAAAGGAGATGGGAAAAAATGGTTGAGAGATTCAACTTAAGAAATGACATCTGGTTCCAGCAACTGTATGAAGATCGTCAACAGTGGGTACCTACATATATGAAGGATGTTTTTTTGGCTGGGATGTCTACAGCCCAACGTTTGGAAAGTATAAACTTTTTCTTTGACAAATACATGCCAAGGAAAACTACATTGAAGGAGTTCTTAGAACAGTATAAAGCAATTCTAAGAGAGAAATGTGAAGAGGAAGCAAAAGCAGATTTTGAAACTTGGCATAAACAGCCAGGGTTGAAATCTCCATCACCTTTTGGAAAACAGTTGGCAACTTTATACACACATGCGGTATTTAAGAAGTTCCAAAATGAGGTTTTGGGAGTAGTTGCTTGTCATCCAAGAAAAGAAAGTGAAGATGGAGCAACCAAAACTTTTAGGGTTCAAGATTTTGAAGAGAATCAAGATTTCATTGTGGTGTGGAACGAAATAACTTCTGATGTATCTTGTTTATGCCACTTGTTTGAATTCAACGGTTTCCTTTGTAGGCATATAATGATTGTTCTCCAAATGTCTGGTGTGCACAGAATTCCATCTCAGTATATATTGAAACGCTGGACGAAGGATGCGAAGAATAGAGAAACAACGGGAGAAGTTTCAGCTATTGTTGAGTCTAGAGTTCAACGCTACAATGACCTATGTCGACGGGCCTTTAAGTTGGGTGATGAAGGGTCTTTATCTCAAGAGAGTTACAATATTGCATTGAATGCACTAGAAGAAGCTTTGAGAAAGTGTGAGTGTGTAAATAACTCAATTCAGAGTGAAACGGTACCAAGCCCACAATCAACTCAAGATCCTCAATGCCTTGGAGAGGTGAACCGAGGTAACATGACTAGCAAGACAAATAAAAAAAATAGCGCATCTAAAAAACGACAGGTTAGTTATATTTTTGACAGTTATCATGCTAACATTGCAACCTTATTCTGAAATTTGGTCAAATGGTTTTTTGTGTTTGAGTAGACAGTTTCTGTAATTTCAGGTACATTCAGAGCCACAGGTCATATCAATTGGGGCCCATGACAGCTGGCAACAAATGGTTAGTAACGCTGTCTATAAATGAATGTACATTCACCTATAATATTCCAGAAGAACATCTTGATGTGGGTTCCATACTTGTTGTAGGGACACTCAAATATACAAGCACCAGCCCTTGATTGTTCTTATGAATCACAAGAGAGCATGCAAGGGATGGTATGGTGTGGTTTAATAGCTAGCATTATGCATGGAGTAGGAATATGTTGTTTTTCAAGGCTTATCCTTCTCATTTGAATGTGACTTATCATATGGAGTTTTTTTCCTATATATTTATTGTAGGAACAATTCACCTCAAGAGCTGCAGCACTTGAGGGCTATTTTGGTACTCAGCAAATCATGCAAGGAATGGTAATATTTCCTCTCCATCTTTATTTTTGTTTATTTATTTATTTATTTTTTTGTATTTACCTTATTATAACCATTGAAATATGGAGTTCCAATCATGGAACCATTAGAAGTATTACCAACAATATAACTTATATGCTTGTGAATAACTTGTTTTTACCTATCTTTCCGTTTGGTAGGGACAATTAAACCCTGTAGGCCCAAGCCGTGGTGACTATTATAGCAATCAACATAACATGCAAGGGCTGGTAAGCAATATTGTGACTAATCAATTTGTTGGATATTGTTTTTTCTGTCGATAGATAAAATATCTAAATTGGGATCTTTTTTATTTATTTATTTAGGGACAACTGAACTCAATTGCACCTATCCATGATGCCCATTACCTAACACAACACAGGTTGCAAGGGATGGTATGCCATTTGATGATGCTTTGCAAAGAGTTGTAGTTTTGGAGGGTGATGTATAGGTCAAGGAAGTTGCATCTAATATGAACGAGACAGAATATAATACCCTGAGAAGTTGGGGATCCTTGGATTAGTAGTATTGTTTGATTATTAAAACCTTGCAACTTATTAAAAAGGAGATTTCTACAGTATGGTCTAGTAATGATACTCTTTGCATGCTGGTAGGGGCAGTTGCATTTCAGACCGCCGACCACTACAACTTGTTTTGACGTGCAGGATGGTTTGCAAGATATGGTACTTACACCATCAGTTCGGATTTCAAGCCTTTTGGTTTACATGGATTACTCACGATGCAGTTTTTTTTCCAGGACGAGTCGAATGTGGGACCCACACAACTGCATGGCATGGCACCAAAACACATTTATCCGAAACACTTCTCTCAATAGTTGCTTGATCATTAGCTTTCGTACAAAGGTGGGTTACATATTACTTGTTAGATGTCTTCTCTGCAGAAATCATATCCATACCTAAATAATCTCATCTTGGCTTCCAATCGGGCCCACAACCTCACGACCATGTTTTTTGTGTTGTGTGTGGATAACTATGCACCTGCTATCACTGAATGTTGTTAATCCCAAACAGATTTTTTCATAGATTTATTTTTATAATATAATTTCATGTCTTTAGTCTTAAAATTTGTCAAACATTTAATGATATCTGACAGGTGGAGACGAATTATCTCTTTGTAGAGCATCGACCAACTTGGTGGAACAAACTTTTTTCTTTTTGGCTGCATTTTACTTGGGTAGTTATAATTCCAGGTCTCTTTTGTAATTAGAGATGGACGGTTTTTAACTATTTCTCTGCATCAATACAATATAAAGCCTGAGAAATTCTGGTCTGGATCTTCCTTCTGCAGCTGGATCTTCCTTTTGTCTCAGGCCTTGCTTTATTTTCTTGCTGTATGGTGCTATCATTTTTCTCATATTCACTGCATAGACTCTAATCCTTGTTTGTTTGTAACTAATCGATGAAAGTTTTTGCGAGAGGAAGGTCTTGCAATGCCATCAATATTCCAAACTATAAATTATTCTGGTTTTAAAAGTTGAAATAGAGCTAGAAATACTTTAAAATCTTGATAAATTCACAGTGGACACCAAGTCTGGTGTGTCTGAGATGAAGATCGAATGACGAGGATAATTTAACTCATTTCCCTCTCATTTTTTCACCCGATCAGACGCGAAAGCGTGACCAAATGAGGCAACAAATGAATTGGGTCACAGGGTCAGCAAAATACTCTTGCATTAAACCTATTCTTTCAACAGTTTTCGGTGGATAGTTACATACTTTAATACGTATTTTCGTTAAAATTGATGGTAATTTTTTCACGAGTAGGTAAGTGGCACGTGTATTTCACCATTAGATTTGATACTTGAAAAAAATACATATCTTCTACATATAAATAAGAATATACTTTTTTATATATCAAAACTATAGTTTGTAAAAGTAACCGAAGACTTGCATTTTATCCCTTAACCTTTTTAATTTTGGTTTGCAATAGAATTATTAAACTTTGTCAAGTTTAATAACCAAAATTGCATAAAAGGATAATTTTTATTTTTACATTAAGGCCTAATTGTTTGGAGATTGTTGATTTCAACTCAATTTATCTCATCTCATCTAAAAATTACAATTTTTTTAAACTTTCAAACAAAATATAATAAACAATTGAACTTTTTCAATATGTTTGGCTGAATTAAATATTATTTTTTTTAAAAAGAAAATATTAAATCTTTAAAAACTAAACATACCCTTAATTTTCACAAATGCTCGAAAAAAATTATACGATTCAACTCAAATCAATTCAAATTCAATCGATAAGAAAATTAGCTAATTTTAGTGAGCTTTTTGAATCGTTCGTTAAATCGCTTTAACCAACCGATTCTAGTTGATTTTAGACCGATTTAAAACTATATTTATTTTTATATTTTCTAACAATTGAGGCTTCGTTTGGATATAATAAGTGTTTCATCTCATCTCACTAAAACAAATTTTTCAAATTTTCATAAAAAATATAATAAACAATTCAATGTTTCCAAATCTCAAAATAATAATAAAATTAAAAAGTAATATTCTAATAATATTTTATTCAACTTCAATTTCAACTTACTATCCAAACTGCACTTGAGGTTTTTTTTTTAATTTATTATATAAAAATATGATAGAACTAAATGTATATTAATTTTTTCATCGTTCTAATCAATAAGAATTGCAGGATAAACAAAAAATAAACATTTAGTGTTTTTTTTCTTTAGTTAAACAAAAAAATTAAGAAATAAATTTGTGATTGTACATAAAATACTATAGTTGTCATGTACTTATAGCTTAATGACCTTTACTTTTTTTGTATGAGGCAAAAAAAAAAATATATATATATATATATATATATATGAACAATTGAGTTTACATACATAAATTATATATTTATCAATACTATTTATATTTATATCATATTTTATTGAAATTAGTCAGTAAATTAATATTTTTTATTTTTTATACATGATATAAAACTGTTGAATTGTATTATATAATATTTTTAATGCCTTTTATCAATAATTAATTCAATTTGTCGTGAATCGATTCTTATCCGATTCCCATTTTTCGAGTATATATTCGAAATTATCTCGGGAAAAAAAATTATAAATGTCATGAAAATAATAAAAGGGTTGACAACTCAGAAGTGAGGAGTTGACAGTAAATTTCAAAGTAGTAACCTTGAAGCGATCAATTATATGCAGCCGTCTTCGCATTAGCAGGGAACACCCTAGGTAGAAGATCACACATTTACAGACAACAGTCCGTGTTCAAGATATGTATGAGCTTGCAGTTTCACCTCCAACTTCCACTTCCACCCCCACCTCAGCCGACACTGCTCTCGCTCGCGTACCGTGCGCCGCTCTTCTGAGAACTAAAGCCGCCTCTTCTTGCTCTTTATCGGTTAACTTCTTGTCACTCCCTGAAGCGCCCCTAAATTGCATTCCATATCTATTCGAACGATGTTTGGTCAATTGGTTTCTCTCTCTCTCTCTCTCTGTTTTTTTTAATGCTTTGAAACTTCACTGTCTTTTTGTCCTTTCAGTCGTCCTTCGGGTGCGTTCGGCTTCACTCCTGCCCGCTGCGTCTGAGCTGTGGTCCAATCAGAGCCATGTCTGAGATTGATACTCTCTCGGTGCCAAGCAGTGCTTCTCAGTCCTCTGTTTCTGGTATTCTTTCAAGTTTCAAGGCTCTCTTTGATTTTTTTTTTCTTTACTTTTTTCGGGTAGCATTAAAAAAATTATAAATTTTTCCGTAAAATAGAGAGCTTTTTACAGTATTCTTCTCATTTCACCAATGTGAACATTGTTGTAAAAATGGAATTCATCATCTGAGGATTTTGAGTTTATTTTCGATACGTTGGGACGAAAGATTGTTGGGTGGGTGATGTTCTAACCGTTAAACTTGTGATGTTGGGTGGATGAGTTTTGGTTTTTCTTCAACTTTCATTTTCTTTTGCACACTGGCGGATGAATATCTATTGATATGTAAAATAAAATTTTATTAGAATAAGTAATTAAGCATAGCCAAGTACACAGGAAGCACAAGATAACACCTAATTACAAACTATCACCTCTATAAAAATAAACATAATTTTTTTTTTTTTCCTTTGGATAATTGAATAATGTTATTTTGGTTTGCGTTATTGTTTTTGGCTTGATACAGTTAACAAGCAAGCACTAATATCATTGTCAGACAAGAAGGATCTTACTTTTCTTGGATCTGGGCTTCAAAAACTGGGGTAAATTTTGCAGAGCTGTTATCTCTCTCTCCTGTTCTGAGGCTCTTGTACTTATACTGTCTTGGAATCAGTGGGTGCCGTGTAGTCTATTAACTCAGTTGTTAAAGATTGAACCTAGCATTTTCAATATTCAAATGGCCATTTCCCTGTTTGGTGTTTTTGATATGATACTGCACTCATTTTACATTTATCTCTTCAAATTATCTGTCCTCTAAGTTTAAGATTTGAATTCTGGAAGCCCTTCTTATGATTTTTCATTCATCTTTATATATAAGCCAGTCAGTTTCATGAAACCTCATTTGAATGAATTTTCAAACTGGTTGGTCACTCTCGTGATTGCCTCTCTTGTGAACCGTAGTTACACAATTGTTTCAACTGGGGGAACAGCATCCGCTTTGGAAAGTTCTGGCCTATCTGTTACTAAAGTGGAACAGCTTACCTGTTTTCCAGAGATGGTGAGTATCCGGAATAGCTTAAGTTGCTTTTCAATTGTCTAATTAGCCTTTGTACTGGTGTCACTCATAATTTAGAAAATGATTATTAACTCAGGAAAAAGCTTTGTATACTGTATGGTATGAAGCTTTTTAACAAAGCTTTTGAACTCTCTTTTGGACTTAACCCAGGAATTTCACTGTTTTTCTGAAACACCCCTTTCATGTTAGGGATAGGATGCTATATATTGTTCATACCCTAAAGAACTTGCCAATGGTGATCTGGAGTTGAAATTCTAGAAATTTTCCTCATTTTTCTTAGAGGCTCATGCATTCAGATACTCTACATGAGTTTAACATTTATTTTTATTACCTATCAAAAAAATCATACTGTAAAGAACAAATAATTATGTGAATATTTTAACAGCTTCTAACTCTTCTAGGAAAAACGTGGCAGCATGATGTAAGAAAAAGGTGCCCCAAATGTTTGCGTTTATCTCTGAAAATAGGGTGGCAGATCTGATTGGTCAAGAGAAATCCTAATCCAACAAGATTATTAGTTTTTCTTGGATTTCTTTGACTATTCCTATTAGAACATTGGTTGAGCCTTGTTAAATTCTACGCCTTCAACAGCTTTTCTAACACCTTTTAAAGCCCATAAAATAGACCTATGGAAACAACAACAAAAACACAGTTAACAAAATTCCCATTTTTAATCGACTGCACAAGGTGCTTCCTTTTCCAACTACAGGTTGAGGCCGAATTAATTTTAGTATGCTTGGTAATGCAGCCTCTGGTTTGATTTATAAGCATGCCTCTAATTTTGATGGTGCAAGTTTGTCAATGTTGGTTGGTCTCCTGCTGTTGGTTGTTGTCTTGCCATTGCTCCGCCATTGATTTTAAAGTTGATTTTTCAGAATTTCTTTTACAGCTTGATGGCCGTGTAAAAACTTTGCACCCTAACATACATGGGGGTATTCTTGCTAGAAGAGATCAAAAGCATCATATGGAAGCTCTCAATAAACATGGAATTGGTAAGTTTAGATGTGAAATCCTTCACATCACCTTCACCTCTCTCTCTCTCTCTCTCTCTGCCTAATCTTGTTTTGTATGAATTTGCTAGATAGTTGCTTGACTAAGATAATTCTTCTACAGGTATGTTTGATGTTGTAGTAGTGAATCTGTATCCCTTCTATGATAAAGTAACTTCAACTGGAGGAATTGAGTTTGACGATGGAATTGAGAATATTGATATTGGTGGTCCTGCAATGATCAGAGCTGCTGCAAAGGTTGTTGATTGACTATGTTATTGGCAAAATAATTTTGTGGATTATATATGGTTTCTCTGTGGACTTGGTTAAGCTCTGGTTTTTTGCATACTCCTTGACACAAACCTAATACTTTACACACTTCTTAACTGTGTAACTAGTGACCTTTTTATCTCCCGGAAAAGTGCTATTCAATGGGCTAAATTTGAAGCAGGAATATTGGTTGTGGCAAAGTTCATACAGGTTTTAAATTCATAAGCAGCACCAAGTGTGACTTTGCAAACCCTGCTACTTTTAGATGCTGCATTTGCTTAGCTTCTAAAACATCAAAATTACACTTGCAATGCAGCTAACTGTTCACGAATCGATTAGGCAGTAGTGTCATTCAACACCTAATTAGAATAGGGAGATTTGACCGGGTTAATAATCTTAAAGAATTGGTTAGAAATATATATATGTTTAAGTTCCCTACTAATAAACTTTCCCTTTTGATCATAATGTCAAATGCAACATAAATGTGATTGTTTAGTACATTGTCCTTTTAACTTATCAGCCCAAATTCTAATATAGTTATTTCCTATCCATGTACTTTTGTTAAACAGAATCATAAGGATGTCTTGGTGGTTGTAGATCCACAAGATTATCCTCAGCTCCTAGAATTTCTTGGAGGAGATGGGAATGATCAACACTTCCGTAGACAGCTTGCTTGGAAGGCATTTCAACATGTTGCTTCTTATGATTCTGCAGTATCTGAGTGGCTTTGGAAGCAAACTGCAGGAGGTTCTTCAGGTATGTAAACCTCTTTTTTATCGGTAAACAAAATTTTATTGATCATAAGAATAGGCAAAAGCCCAGGTATACGGAAATTCATGGAAATTCTGCAGGAGTGTCACCTTAGCATGCTGGTTCAGCGATACAAGAAATTCATGAAAACTCATTCCATTGAAATCAATTACAACCGACCAATGAAATAAAAGTATTGAAAAACAATTTCCTAAGCTCTTCCATTGAGCGCTCTCGATCTTCGAAGCTTGTCATTCACTTCCCTCCAAATGCACCACCATAAGCTACTTTCCATATTGCTGCAATATGAGAGCTAACCTGAAGGCCTCTCCAAGAAGCTAAGAGATCGATCACCCTTCTCAGCACCACCCAAGTTAGTCCCACCTGACTGAAGAAGTCATTTCATAATGTCGTGCCAATCTTACAATGAAGTAATAATTGATCAACTAACTCCCCACTCTTTTTGCACATACAATACCACTCCATGACAATGAATCAACATTTCCTTAAGCTGTCGAGTGTGAGTTTCTTCCCCAACGAAGTTGTCCATACAAAGAAGGGTGCCTTTGAGGGTGCCCTTGTCTTCCAAATACTCTTCCATAGGAATGGGTTGGTTGTATGTGTGTGCATGGCTTGATAGAAGGAGCGGACGGTGAACTTCCCTTTCTTGGAGTGATGCCAGAAAATCTTGTCATCAACTTCCCTCATGTGAGTGGAATATATGAGATCATAAACTCTGATATTGTGTCGACTTTCCAATCATGTGCATTTCTTTAAAAAGTGACATTCCATTGAAAACTACCATTTGATGTAACCAGCAAGTCCACAATCGAGGCTTCTTTCATTCTGGTATGCAAACCTTACTACTCAAACTACCAAAATTTGGCATTTTGCACCCTACCTTATCAAGTATGATGACATCCACATTGGCTAGAGCGTATGGTTGTTGACCACCAGGTTTGAGGTTCGAGCCTCCTAGCGAGATCTGTTTTTGATTAAAAAAAGTATGATGAAATCCACAACATCATTTCCCCAAATATTTGCTACCCAGTTCTTAACAAGGAAGTGACAGTGAATGGTAATAGCACTCGTTACCTGTGGAAACTGTCAGTCATAGCTTTTCCCAATGCCCATAACCCTTTGAAGAAATTTCCTACTGCATATTGTAGATGCTATCCCTCATTTCCTAGACATTGTGTTTTCTAAGCCTAGTAATATGATTTTGGTTTACCTGTTTTGGTTCATGAACCAGAAGTTCCTCTTGTCCCTCTTGGGCTGTCGCTCTATCTTGGACAGCATCTTAGTTTTTAAATTCCAAATGGTTATTCATATTTGAGACAGCAGCTGTTCTGTTGACATTTGTTGGTTGGAACGAAAAAATCCCTTGTCACCAATATTTTGGGCCTCACATCCTAAGGGTGCATGTGTAAGATAAGACTAACTTATTCCTCACATGGTTTTGACTTGTCTATTTGGTGACGGTATGTGTATACTAGCCACACGATTCAAAGAAGTGTGCCACCTACCCAAAATTCAAGCCCAAGTGAGTAATAGAGCTGAATTTAACCTTTCTAATGTGGACAAGGTGAAGAGGAGGAAGGGGAAGCACCAAGCCATGGGCCCCTTTCAAAAATCTGAAAGTGCTCTAAATTACAGTGACTTTTGTCCTTTTCTAGTGGCAGTCCCCAAGCTTGTGCTAATTATTATAGAAGACATCACCATGTGATAGAAGATCACTTCTTTTCAATCCATCATAATGAAGCTAAAAGCAAACTAAGACTAATGAAAGTTGAATGCACTCCATAGCTTTGTTTTACCATTATTGTTGTTGTTGTTGTTGCTGTTGTTTGTTGTTGAATGTAGAAATTATTGTGTTGCGTTTACGAAGTGCCTCCCACTTGGGTGCCTAGACTGATGGGTTCTTATTTGTTTTCAAGATAAATTTCCTCCCAGCTTAACAGTGCCTCTTGAGTGCAAAAGTACTCTTCGTTATGGTGAAAATCCTCATCAACATGCTGCGTTTTATGTGGACAAGAGACTTGCAGAGGTTAATACTGGTGGCATTGCAACTGCTATTCAACACCATGGGAAGGTGAGAAGTACAAGTTACTATGCACAACTAGTGATTATAAACAAATATTATATGATATAATAAATATGCAACTACTTTCTGATTTTCATTTGTTGGGCAGTCGATGTCATACAATAACTACCTAGACGCTGATGCAGCTTGGAATTGCGTGTCAGAGTTTAGAAACCCTACCTGTGTAATTGTAAAGCACACAAATCCATGTGGAGTCGCTTCACGTGATAATATACTTGAAGCATACAGGCTTGCTGTTAAAGCAGATCCAGTGAGTGCTTTCGGTGGCATTGTAGCCTTCAATGTAGAAGTAGATGAGGTAAGCTGCTTTTTTGTAAGTTTTAGTCTAGCATAGAAACGTTTACAAGTTGAGCCCCATTTCATTATGCACTTCTTGGGAGCTTCCATTTACGTTGAAGTGCATTGAGGCATGAAGTATCGATGATGATATGTAACCACAAAGCAAGCTATAACATTATATCATTTTTCTTCTGATTTAATAACTTCAAATCCTCATTATTACTAGGTTTGTTGGCTTAGCATGTGCTTTCATCATGTGACTCGAAACCTGAAACTAAGTCATATTTTCTTCACTAAAATGATTGAATCACCGATCCATATATTAAGATTTGACTTGTAGATTTCTGATGCAACTCTGGAAGGGGTATCAAATAGATGTTCAATTCCTTTCTCGATTTCTTTTTCTACCTGTAGACTCTTGCTAAGGAAATCCGGGAGTTTAGGAGCCCCACAGATCGTGAGACTCGGATGTTTTACGAGATTGTAGTTGCACCCAAGTATTCAGAAAAGGGGCTTGAGATTCTTCGTGGAAAGTCTAAGACCCTAAGGATCCTTGAAGCAAGTAAAAATGAGAAAGGAAAGCTTTCACTCAGACAAGTTGGTGGTGGATGGTTAGCCCAGGATACAGATGACTTGACCCCGCAGGATATCCAATTTAAAGTTGTTTCTGAGAAGGCTCTGCAAGAAAGCGAACTTCGGGATGCAGAGTTTGCATGGTTATGTGTCAAGCATGTCAAAAGTAATGCCATTGTTATAGCAAAGGTTGGCAATTTTCTAACTACTTAGATCATGCGTGAATGTATCTAACCGATGCTTTCTTCTGATCCTTGTTATTGTTTGGGCAGAATAATTGCATGTTGGGCATGGGAAGTGGCCAGCCAAACCGTCTAGAGAGTTTGAGGATAGCACTGAAGAAAGCTGGAGATGAGGTCAAAGGGGCAGCATTGGCTAGTGATGCCTTCTTTCCATTTGGTATTTACCACCTTAGGCAGTAACTGCTCTTGAAAGTTATTGACAATAGTGCATATGTGAAAAGAGTTTGAGATAATGTCCAGGGCGAATGAATACTAGGATGGGGAGTATTAATAATGAACTCATATTTCTGCAGTAGTGAAATCATCGGGGCTTTTTTTTTTCTACAGAACTGGGGTTGGGGAAACTTGACCCCCAGATCTCCCACACTGTCACGTATACGGGACGAGTGGGGGTGCCCCTGGGCCAAAGGGCTTTTGGCCTGCGAAATAATTCCTTGCCAGTAATTGTTAGTGATTGTTAGGCATTTATTTCCTTTTTTTGGTTTAATGTGGATACTGCTTGTTCTGTAAACAGCCTGGAAAGATGCCGTGGAAGAAGCATGTGAGAGTGGGGTCAGTGTTATTGCAGAGCCTGGTGGGAGCATCAGAGATGGGGATGCAATAGACTGCTGTAAAAAGTATGGTGTTTCACTTCTCTTCACCAGTGTGAGGCACTTCAGGCATTGATGATTGCCAGCATTTCTCTCTGCCTTCTTCAGCTCCCTATTTGTTTCCATCATGATTGAAAGCTCTTGTTACCCTAAACCATGAGTAGGTGCTCTGTTCTGGGGAAGGCCCTGGAGTCGCATTAGATTAATGGAAGCCAATTGTTATGAAATCCATAGCCAGCGTATTTCATCGCATCAGTTTTGAGATTGGAAAATCTGCATATTCCAGTGTTTTTTAGTTAATTCTGTATCATGACTCTCTCTCTCTCTCTCTCTCTCACACGCACGCACGCACGCACGCACACAAGATATTGGTGACATCAGTAACATGACATGGTCATGGTCGTCTGGTGAACTGTTTGCCATGGCAGCAAGCAAATCAGCCCATCACAAATATAGTTTAAGAAGAATAAACCCAAAGAAATGTAGACTCTCAAAAAGGGTATTAGATCTCAAAGAAATGACCTCGAATAGGACCGATAATTGTAAAATCAACGAAAAATACGCAATATATTGATAAGACTATATCCTGACATACAAAAGATCTCCAAATCCGTTCATCTATACGCCAGGATTTCAACCACTTTTCTACCTCAGAATTTGCATGGCAAAATTATATCTTTAGTGCCAACAGAAGGACATGGCTTGGAAAGCAGGGAGTTACGAATTTTGTATCAGTTTCCTTTCATTCCATGATAACCTTGGCCCCAAGAGCTTTCATCTTCTCAACTATTTGCTCACCTTCTTCTTTCGATACTCCCCTTTTAAAAATTGAAGGGGTCTTCTCCACCATGTCTTTGGCTTCCTTGAGACCCAAATCAGTAAAACTCCTAACCTCCTTGATTATCTTGATCTTTGAAGCTGCTTCATAGGACTCAAGTTTTAATTCAAAAACAGTCTTCTCTGGTTTCTTCTCCTCCTTAGCTGCTGTAGGTGCCTTTGCTGCAATTCCAGCCAAACCCGCAGCTCCAGGTTTCATGACCCCAACTGTGGGTGGGTCCTTCATTCCCATTTTTTTAATCATAATGGTTCCCAGCTGGCAAGCTTCAGCCAATGTGAGTCCTGAGACTTCATCTACAAGCCTAAATACACGGTCAGTTGGAGGACTACGATGCTCTGTGGGATCAAAAGTAGCTGGATCATAATCAGTTGGGAGCCTTTTCTGATCAATCTCTACTTCTTCCCCCTCTTCCTCCTCTCTTGCAGGTTGACTAAATCTTTGAGTGAACGTATTGATGTTAATCGGATTTAGGGCCACCACAGTTTTTCTGGATAATCCCATTGGTAAATTATGCCTTCTTAAAATGAAGCTCATTTTCACGTTTCTATTCTATTAATGGAAAATCAACCTTTAAGCTTTGAGCTTTCACTGGACGACTGACGACAGTATGGCCTGAAATCCACCAAACAAACAAACAAATAAAGGGATTGTTAAATCATATACATTTGTTTCAATCAAGTTTTATATAACAAAAAAATACAATGTTTTACTAATATAAATAACATATTTATAAAGATAAAACAGATATAAAAATAAGCTTAAAACAATAACAAGAAGAATACATTATAGCTCTAAACCTTCTGAACAGAAGCTTCGAAAGTGGGGAAAAGAGATGCAATAAGTGTGCCCTATGTTAGAATCCTAGAAATTTTTGGAATTACAATCTTGACTCATAGAAAGCACCATGATAATATAGGATTGCATGAAGCATATTGTTTCATCTTAAACTCAACAGCAACAGTTTCAACTCCTTTTACAACGAAAAGCAATCAGCAATCTTGAAGAAACTGAATTCACTTTTTCTGTAATATTTCTTTAGGAGCAATAGCCTATAAAGGAGCGAATGGACATATTCACAAAAGCACAAAACCACGCATACAAAAGAATGCAAGAAATAAGATTTTAGCTCCAGAGAAGACAGCTCTAATCCATTCAAAGTATGATTATTTCTCCCGCTCCAAATTAACCATAGGATCCTGCTACATCCACCTAGAAACCCCACCGAGGGTTTCTACCAACAGTGCAAAATATATGTTTTATATCATTTTCCTTGACCATATAAAGCAAAGAGGGAATACATTCCAGGAGGGACTACTCCTATCTTCCGAACTAACCTTTCCAACAAAAGAACCTCATCAACCAGCTTTAGCGGTGTATTTTCTCCCAAAACACTATAATTCAAAACAAAAGCTCTCAAAAAAGGACTATCTGGTACTTAGAGCAAAGCACACTCTTTTCTATCGATTCATCTACCTACTGCACCATCAACATTCCTCAAGGAAGTTCTTCCGGGATGCATGTGTGGTTATGTTCTTTCTACTACTCAATGGCTAAAATTTGAAGATTGAGGTGCTGTGCCTTTCACCTAAAGCGAATGCTCTGTTCCACTGCACGTGTATAAGTTTATAATGAAAAGGAAGTCAAGCATAAATTTCAGCAATCTAAAAATTACCTAACTAAAGCGACGAGTCTTTCCTAATGCAACTTTGCCCAGCAGATTCAAGTTCCCACAATAACTGGTTAGCTAGTACATTTTAGCTGCTCGGGAAAGAAAAAGACTAAATACAATTGAGCTGCCAACTTAAAAACTAAGTGTCAAAAGAATTCCCATGGAGCTTGCTTACTAAAGGAAAAGGAAAAAAAGAAAATGAAGGAAATGAGATTACAGACTGAAAAAACCTCAAACCGAGTGTTCCATCATATGTAACCTGAAAGACTCAAACTACTTCTTGAGGGTCTTTTAATTGCTTTATCTCATTTTCTCGGTAGCCAAACAAACAGAGCATTGAGGAAATCAATAAAGAAGATAGCTTTCCCAGTTCCTGATACAGATGCATTCCAGCAGCAGTGAACTAAATCACAAGCAATTCAATAATTTTTTAAAGAAAAAAAAGAACTGAAAAAATAACACGGGTGTCACATTTATAGCTGCGAGGAAACTAGAAAAGGGGTAAAAAAACCAACGAGGAGATGAAGCCAAGCTCTAAAACCCAACACTGATAAATACAACAAAGCTGTAAAATCCAAAGTGCACGCAAGCATCCCAAATATTTTGGTCTAAAATCTCTTCCAACCACAAAGAAATCACAAATCAAGCAAAAGATAATAAATACCCGAAGGGCAGCTAGGTACCTAATCCCTGACCCTAAATTGATGGTGAAGGTGACACAAATGGCGCCGTCGAGGATGGAGGGTCGGACCGCTGTTGTGTGTGTGAGCGTCTGTACAGTTTTGAGGGCTTGATTCTGTGTATCCCTTAAAACGACGACGCCTATCGAGGATATTTCTAGTCACGTTTGCGCCACATCGATCGCTTGAACGACCGTGCCTTCCAATTATGGAACGGAAATGATTGAGAATGATAGGAAATGATCCATAAATAAAAGAAAGAAGATTTTTAAAGGCAACTATTTTAATTTACAAAGAAAAATTGGTACAATAGAGCGTTTAAAACCCAATTCAATCTTATTATTTAATAATATGAATTATTTATTCTATATAGAATATAATAATTCATTTAAAAAATTATACACACAATACTTTTCATAATTTCTTAAGCAATTATATTTTAAAATGGAAACATTTTTATAAAATAACGTTGATTTATAAAAATACCATAATGTCTTTGTATCATTTAAAAACCTGATTATTTATTTAAATCATTTTAATTACCATCCTTTCACATTCTTCTTTTATGGCATCAAATGACTTGATGATATTTAATGAATGATAAATAATTTTTTAATGATTTAATGTCAAATTAGAAGATTATGGGAAAAAGGTTAATGAATATATCTTATAAGAAAAGTTTATAATTGATATAGCTAGACGTTATACGACAAATCTTGTTTTTAATAAAGCGGTTTTATAATTTAACATATGCTTTTTGCAAGACGAATATGTAAACACATAACTTGTTGCGAACCTTTTTTAATTATAAAAATAAATCAAAATTACATTTATTAGTTGATGTCAAGTGTTTCTATATCCTTCACATCATTGGTAATTTGGTGTGTCTTGATGTATCACAATATGAGCTTGCAAATAGAGTTTTTCAATTTGATGTATTACAAGAAATTATGTCAGTTTATAAATTTTATTTTCGTAAGATTTTTATAAAGTAGATATTTCTTTAAGATTTGTAATAAAAATGAATTTATATTATATGTTGGATGAGATCACATGGCTATCAAATTTTTTTTAAAAAAATACATTTTTTATACTAATTAATGTACATATTTTAGCCTCAATTAAGAATTTAATCTGTTAATAAATAAACTCTCAACTAGAACTATTATTTCTCGATACAAGTAGATAAGTATTTATGAAACTATTTGGAAAACCTCGTGTGTTTTCCTCTATTGGAATATGGTTCTGCAAAAGCTTTGATTTTGAGAATTAGGGAATCTCGAAAACCTTCACCGTTGTAAGTGAGGATAAACCAAATACTTATTCGAAAAAATAATAATCAGATGACTTGGAGGCTGGGTCATTGATAGGTCAAGATGGGCTAGCTTAGCTCAAGTCCATATCAGGCCGAAATATTTGGGCTGTGGGTTGAACTGGCAGAAGCCCTTATAATTACTTGGACCATGCAATGAATTAATCCTCGCGTTAACAAAATGAGGACAGATATTTACAGTCTTCGTGTGCAAAGATATACATTAAAATCGACCGATTATTTCATAAATTCTCGTATAGTGAAGGGCTGTAAATATATATATATATATATATATATATATATAAAGCAAGAATTAGTTTTAAATCCACAGAAAAATCTTAAAATTAATGTATTAAAAAAACTTTTTATTCTATTAACTTATATTTCTTTACTTCAAAATTATTTAAAAACTTTTCTCAGAGAATATTTTGGAAAGCTAATTCACGTGCAAGTTGGAACTCCCTCCAATCGTACAGTACAAATATAAATATGATTTTTTATAATTTCCAATTTGTTGCATTGTTTCATGATAATCTTGTAATTGTCAACGAAAGAAATCAATTAGACATGTTAGCAGCGTACGTTATTTCTAAAAAAACATTTGAAGAGTTATGCTATATATAAGTAAAGTTGCGTCCTAATTTGTGTACCAATATTGATTCCTTCGTATTTAAAATTTAAATTAACACTGTTTTTAATAAAATCTACTTTTTAACCAATCACATTAGATTGGTACACATATTAGTGCACAATTGTGCTTGCAGCTAGATTTTTCCTTTGAAGTAATAGTATCTGATCTTATTCTCTGGGAAACCAAACATCATTGAACAAACAACATCCAAACATATAAAAAATAAATAATGATATACTTACAAATTTTTTTAAGACTCTTTATATATTTATATTTTAAATTAAAAAACAGTTATATAAAACAATATTATTTTTATATATTATCTTATAAAAATATCATTCATTTAAAATAAAATTATAAAAATAATTATGTGTGTGTATATATATATTTTTATAAAGGGTGGGGGGGGGGTTTGAACCCAAATTTTTTATTTAGAGAACCTGATCATGTGTCATCGGACTATTAGACTCTTGATATGTCAATATTTTTTTTAAAAATATATAAATTGCGCTGCGGCTTTAAAGAGATATCGTAAACATAAAGGGTGAAATGTGTTGTTGGGTGCTTAGAACATAAAACTTACAAAATAACAAAGGTTGAAGGTACGATTTAGCTCTTAATCCCATGTTTTTGAATGCCAACCCATCTATTGATCACGAAACAATATATGCTGTCCCTTAAACTAAAGCTTATTAAGACCTCACACCTCCCAAAATTAGTAGACAACACATGACTACGATTAGGTATTTTGATTCATCCAATACATATATACAATATATATTTATTTATTTATTTTAGTAATTCGATGGATTCAAACCATTAAAAAAGATATATACACCAAATATATATCCTAAAAACTTAAAAACAGGACAGAGGAGGAGTATGCAATATGCATACCATGTTGTCTAACCGAGGTAGTGCTGCTGCAGCTTTAAAAATTGTCTGTTTTTCTTGAGAATTAATATCAATTAATATAAAAAAATAGTAATATTTTGATATTTTTCTTTATAAATATAATAAGCCACACGCATGAAACTTGTAATAAAATAGCTATTTTATCCACATAATTTGTATACGACGTAGTGTTCCAATGACATGAGACATACTGAGATTATTTGCTTTGCATATATAAGAGGAAATATCGAACAAGCCAATTAGCGTCGTCAAGGAAAATGATTCACATTTTGACTCCGAATAATTTATTTGACAAGTCACATCATGAAAAAGCACCCCCAATTTCAAGCATGGTGTAAGGTGATTTCTCGGGCAAATGGTTGAGAAGACAAATCCAAACACAGGAGCTCAACTTAGCTGGGTGACCCCTCGGCCTATTAGAGGTCTGCGATCTTGAAATAGAGGTTGTCCATAGCCATAATCATGCGAGAAGCCTCCAAAATCTAATGAAGGAGAGGACATCATCTCGACATTTTCACATGACACATTGCACTATACAGGCATATGGATGAGAAACGTAAGGAATCCTTCATCTCCTAACAGGCAAGGGAGGAAGAGCCCAACAGTATACACTGCAGGATATAAGAAGGTACAGTAAGTAACATTGCATTAATTACACCATTTCAAAAGCAATGTCGTATTAAAAGAACAGTTGAAGTGACATATCTCCCGACATAGAATATGGACGGTTAATCCTCAAAAACATAATATAAAAGTCAATTCGTACGAAGAAAAATATTTCTTGATTTAAAATGTGTAATTATTTGACTGACATTAGTAGAAAAATATTTTTATTTATCTTGATTTTATATTTTCAATAAAATGAATGGTGTGTTTTTAATTAATTAAATTTGTATATAATTAGTAAAATAAAACTAATTTAGAATATATCCCATCAATCAACATAATGGATAAAAATAAATTAAAGATGAAAAGCAATGTTATTGAAATTGGAGTGATCGTTATGGCATTTAATTGAAACAAAACTTATTTAAAGTTTTTATTTATTTTCCTTAAAGTATGATTTACAATATTTCTAATGATTATATATTAACTCATTTCAACTTATTTTATATAATTATTATAATTTTTAAAAATTTCAACATAAAATATAATAAACAATTCAATTTTTTTAAATTTTTAAATAATAATAATATTATTAAAAAATAAGATTTTAACAATATTTTATTAATCTTTCAACTTTTATCTCAACTCAACTTAAATCAACGTCTAAATGCAGCCTAATATCAACAAATTCAATAAATAAATTACACAACTATCTTCTTATACTCAACAAAAATATGTTATGGGATTGCAGAAGCTGACACCCTCACCGCGTTTATCACTTGTTAATTCACAATTTGTAAACTAAATATCACCACTATGATAAAAATTATTGAGTTTTATAAACTAGTTTAGAAAGACTTTGTTAAGCTAAATAGTAAATCCGCGGGAGGCTAAACTATATATTTTTAGGCAAGTTAACTATTAAAAATAACATATGTAATTAATTAAAAAAACTTTGTAGAAACTCATATTTTAAAATAAAGATAGAAATTCAAAACTTATTTCTCTAATGAATTCAATCGGAGATTTTAGAGTCTCCCATGACAACGCTATGAATAATAGGGTAATGCTATATACAGTCATGAAGTACGCAAATGCCGTGTAATTATTTTGAAAAATAGTGGAATCTATTATTAAAAAATTAATTTTTTTTCATATGATTACTGTATTTTTTTATTTTTTTCAAAATAATTTTGCGACGCTTGCAACTATCATTTCTCTAAATAATAAATGGGTGGATGCACTCAAATTTCAATTAAGGGAACGAAAATAGATAGGCACTAGCTTGCTATTGATATATTTTTGAAATTTTGATTAAATTAAAAGGTCAAATTCTCATTTTCGTTATTTCTTTAAATTTCATAATTAGGAGGTAATGTTTGAGAATAATGTTCATTTTGGTACCGAGGAAATGATGAATAATAATTGTTAATATTATAGTAAAAAATATTATAAAAATAAATTTATAAATTAATAGCACTAAATATACTATGTTAAATTATAAAATTATATTTATTATAAAACAAATTTAACATAAATTATCTCAATTTATAATAATAAATAAGATTTATAATCATAAATGTGTAAATACTGCACATTTTTTTAAAAAAGTGATGTTTGAGAATAATGTTCATTTTGGTACCGAGGAAATGATGAATAATAATTGTTAATATTATAGTAAAAAAATATTATAAAAATAAATTTATAAATTAACAACACTTAATATATTATGTTAAATTATAAAATTATTTTTATTATAAAACAAATTTAACATAAATTATCTCAATTTATAATAATAAATAATATTTATAATTATAAAATGTGTAAATACTGCACATTTTTTTTAAAAAAATGAGTGAATATAAGATTATATAAAAAAATTAATATTTTATTAATAAATTTTAATTTTTAAAACAAATTACACAATATTTATATAATCTATGATTATATTTAATATTAATCTTTAAAAAATAATTTTAATGAAATTTCAATAAATAATAACTTTCTCAATTGCCAATCCAACTGAAACCCAAATCACCACTTTGATTGGAATGGAATTTGGAGGACAGAGTCACAGAAGTACTGGAATAGAAACTGATGAGGGGCATATTGGTCAAAAGGGATAAGGTTGGATACTCAAGGCAGTAAGAATAAAATATATAAGTTGCTATCGTTAATTATATAACTGCGCGTAATGTTTTGAATGAAATAAATAAAGTATAAATTTATATTAAAAAAATTAATTTTTTAATAATAAATTTTATTTTTTTAAAACGTAAGGTTTATACTTCACAATTATATATAAAATTATTAAAAAAAAAAAAAAAAAAAAAAGGACTCGAATCATCAAGCAGAAAAGTGAAATGTAGTATGCAGAGAAAAGTACAGATTGGTGGGCTGTCTTCCCGCCATTAACACCATTTCCCATTCTCCACCACACCTCACTACCCAGCCTCTCACTCTCTATCGTCGTGTCTGGAAACGACAGGAAATCTGGAACCTCCTCGGCTATAAAAATAGGAGTAATAGAGGGCTTTTTCGAGTGTTGTAAGGTATCTTCACAAGCGGTCGAGAGAGAGAGAGAGAGAAAAAAAATCTAAAAAATATTACAGCCCGAGGCCTGGTCCTTCTACTAGGCTTTTACGCGCTCGTAGAATACTTGCAGACAGAGAGAGAGAGAGAGATGGTGAGAGAGCCATACTCTTCGGATATGGAAGTTGGGATGAACATTATGAACAACGACATGAATATGAAGCCTGCATGGCTTGAGGGTTTGATGGCTGAAACATTCTTCGGCGCCTGTGGGTCCCACGAGAATAGCAGGAAGAACGAGAAGAACGTCTTTTGCTTGCACTGTTGCCTTAGTATTTGCCCCCACTGCTTCCCTTCTCACCGCTCCCATCCTCTCCTACAGGTACATCATGTACACCCGTGATTTAGTACTGTACCTAGCTATGTGATCGATCTTCGATTTCCTTGGCAAAAATCATTTAATTTTCACCCATGAGATTGTATTTAGGTCTTTTGGAACCATGCTTGTTCTATTTTTTTTTTCTTTACTTTTTTCTGCAGATTCAAATGTTTTCTCGTCTCCGTCTGTCTCAATTCTTTGGTGGGTACTTGGGAGTTCTCACATGTTTTTGTTTTTATTCTTTGCTTCAGTTCTATTGTTCTTATTCTTTTCAAATGTAATTCAAGTGCAATTTTCTACTTGGTATCCAAAATCTGTTCCCCCCCCCCCCCTTTTTTTTTGGAGTTTCTTGAAAAAATCTCCCTGTAGAAGTTAATTTTGACTTTCACGTGCTTCTTTGAGGTTTTCTTACCTCAACTTTTGTTCTGGGTAGGTGGTAATTTTATTAGCGAATTTGCAGAATTTTCCTATGATGTCTCATTTTTCAAGAACTTTCCCCATGTTTTAGTATTCATGTCACATAATACTCCAAGAATTCTTTGCTCGTTATGGTTCTCCATGCGAAGATTTCAAAATCCTTATCCTAAAATCTTGCAAAACGTTCAGTTCTTAATACAGAACAAAAGGGAAAAAATTTCACTCTTTTCGTTTCAATTCATTTGAATTTTAGCAGTTTTCCAAATTTTACTGAACTTCTACCGCGCAATAACCTTTCGTTAAGGAAGGTCCCAAAAGTCTTCTAGAATTTGACCAAATTCCCGTTCTTTGTTCACATACCAAATTGGATTCTATAGATATATTGTTTGAGAGTCCCTAAAATTAATTATTGAACGTTCTTTTTATTTTAGTTTAATATAACTTGTTCTGATCCATATTTTTGAATCCATCCAAACCAAGATCGTCTTACTTATGTGGTCTTGCTTAATTTATTGCATTTTTCCATGTAGAAGGTTCTTTATAAATGGTTCTTTATAAATGGTTCACAATGTCTTCCCGGATCCCACTTTTTGGATTTGGTTTCTTCCCATTTATGGAAGATTTCTTATTTGTTTATTATTTCCCTGCAAAGGTCCCTCATGAGCTGTTGCTTTCACCGAAAGCGAAAGTTTGACCCAATTTTTCACATTTCCTGTTCTTGTTTGTCATTTTCCTGAAGAAATGCCTTCCATAACTAATTCTCAACTCGATCGGTTCATTCATTTTTCCTTGAATCAAGGTTGCTAGCCCAACCTTTTCACCTAAAATTCAAATTACCACCAGAATGCTGTAATTCTTCTATTTAATACATGTCTATTTATATACATAGATACAAATAAGTTTTTTGATGCTTTTTTGCCTAAGATAATTTCGTATTTAATACAGGAAAAATCTTTCCCCACTCTAGGTAATCATTGACCTTTTATAGGTCATATATTTACATCACATTAATGGTGACTAATTTAGCTGCTGTAATTAAGATGGTCCTCTATTGTGGTTATTATTCCCCGTGACAGGTGAGACGATATGTTTACCACGATGTCGTTCGATTGGGTGATCTGGAAAAGCTCATTGACTGCTCATATATTCAGGTTTTTATTATAATATTTCATAAGAAAAGTTACCGTAATAAAAATTTCAGAATTTGGTATGCATCCAACAACGAAATCCTTTAGCTTTACTTGTTTTGAGCATTATGAACTATGAAGTGATGATGTGATTCCCTCGTTCCGCAGCCGTACACTATAAACAGTGCCAAAGTGATATTCTTGAATCAGAGGCCACAGTCTAGGTCTTTCAAGGGCTCTGCCAACATATGCTGGACTTGTGACAGGATTCTCCAAGAGCCATTCCACTTCTGTTCACTCTCATGCAAGGTCCATTTCGGTTTCCCCCTTCACTTACGTGTTTGCTCATTTGAAGTGCTTTAATATTCTGATTGATGATCAAGCTTTCAAGAAGACGTAGTCAAGGATATTTGCAACTTGAGCAAATTAAGCAACTTTGTTATGTCCAACTTGCTAAATTTGCAAAATCATGGAAGAATGACATTTGGGGTTTGTAAGAAAAGTTCTCATTTATATGGCCGGTTTGTTTTTGTTAAAAAATCAGTGATTAAACTCCTAAATTGTTAGGATATTAACTAAGTTATCAAATCTATATATTCTCTTCTCACTTTGGAAGTGCACATGAAATGATAGCTTTCGATCGTTAGCTTATATATAGTCCATAAGCCTAAAAATGAAAAGAAAATGCAGGTTGATAACATGGTGTACCGAGGAGAAGATCTATCTAGCATTCTGTACAGGTTTGATGAATCCGATTTTGCAATTTCCCAGTTCGAGGGATTACAGATGGATGGCTCGGAGATGATAATTGATGATGATGGCCAAATTACCACAACCTCCATCCTAGAGGACCCAGTGCTACAATACAGAGGTTCATCATGCTCCAATGAGGCCACTAGCAATTCCTTAATTTCACACGAACCTGAGCTGGCGAAGAAGAAGAAGAAAGGACGGGGCTTGCTCCCCGGGATTGTTCTCTCTCTCAGCAGCAGGAGAAAGGGAGCTCCTCAGAGGGCTCCTCTTTCTTAAGATTTGAAAACTCAAGAAATAGAGATCTGAATTTTATTATTACATATAATTTATATGTTATTAGGAAACATTAAGGCTGGTCATGCTAGCTTAATCTGTCTTCTGAAGCAAGTATTCGTCTGTATTGAGTGCTATTTTTGCATTTTTCTTCTTCTTTTTAACTGGAAGGTGCGTATATATGACATGACCTCAGGTGGGTGAAGATGTTCTGCATTTCAAGGCTAGCTATCCTCTCAACTCCACCAATTTTGTATCGATCATGTAATGAAACTTGCTGGTATAATATATATTTATATATATATATATATATGCATGTTATCTTGCATAAAAACCTTTTCATGATATGTTGGGTCCTTTTCTTTAGTAGCTTGTTAGAACACTATTAGAATACAATGGCTATCATGTTTTCTGACTTTGCGGTGATCATAGTTTGCATATTAATATATAGGTCCTAATTATTTCCAAGTTAATGAAAAGTGTATATATATATATAGTTGTATGGACTTTGTAACTATTGAACCATATTAATCCTTTATGTTTCTCTATATTGCATATTTATTTCTTTCATGTAAGTTTTTTGAATATAAATCATGGTCAATAGTGTCCATGTACTCTCTTAGGATTATATTACTTTGTGTTTGAAGATTCAATAGTTTAGATCCTATCTATCATTTGCAAGATATATGAACTAGAATATTAATAACCAAGTTGTAGTTTGGATAGTGAGATGAGATGAGATGTTTTTAGATAGATGTTGAAAGTTAAATAAAATATTGTTATAATATTATATTTTAATCTAATTATATTTTTGGGAGAAAATATTTGAAGGAGTCATTTGGAGAAAGTTGAGAGTTCATGACGGGAAAGCTGGCTTAAGATATGAGCTATTTATAGCAAAAAACAGTTTCATGCTTCTTTTTTTTTTTTTTTTTTTTATAGAAAAGGTTCATTCCATTCACAACGAGGACATACAACTTTTGACTTTAAACAACAAATCAAAATTACAAACGTTAGAAGCTGCTCAACACACTATTGTGGTTGACATGGTCTAGTCCAGACGCTAAACTTTAAAGACCTAAGTTTTAGAGACAGCACAACTCTATACAAGATAGAGTTACCAACGCCCGTACCCGTACAGTTTCATGCTTCTAACGTTTAACCCACATAATAAAAAATCTTTTGGCATGCACCAACACCTTTTACACTATAATAAGTTAATAATATTTATTAATATATATATATATTTATTGGAAGCATGCTGCACTGTACGTAGGTACGTGCAGGGTCATGGCGCCGATACGAGAGATGCGTACGTACGACACCCCCAACACGCTGCAGTAGCTGGTAGGACAAACGCCAAAATGTCTGTCAGACAAAGGAGTGTCAGCTCGCCCACACATACATATCACCCGGTCCCTACACATCAGCTCTCTATAAAATTGCTCATCCGTACTGTTCTTCTGCAGACCAGTTTTTGTTTTCTTTGTTTTGTTTTTTTGGCTTGCTTTGTTTTGAGATTTTCCATGCTTCGACGACTCATTTAACAGCCATGGAGAAAATTACGAAACCTGTGCCTGTATATATGGGTGCGGTACTACTGCAGGAGATGGTGGCTGATGAACGAACTAGGGTTTAAATATGACGACCAAAAGAAGATTCCATCATTTTTCATGGTTCCATTTAACACAGAAGTACTGGGGGTAGTTTTGATGCTGAATAATTTATTTAAATATTCGCAATCGTTACATCTATTCCAAAACCAAATTGCGAACAGCTAGCAAACATACAGATTATATATTAAAATATTAAGTTTTAATATTATTATTGTTTTGAGATTTAAAAAGTTAAGAAAAAATTAAATTATTTATTATATTTTGTATGGAGATTTAAAAAAATTATAATGATGAGATGAAAATTTTAAATTTAAGATAAAAATTTTATGGTACCAAACCGAACTTAGCGTGTCGTGTGGACACTTTATAATAGCATTTCTCATATTTACGTGGTGCAAATTGCTAGATTTCAACTATAATTATGCTATTTAATTAAAATTAGGTATGTAAAAAAATTGCAAAAAATAAAAAAAAAATTTCTGTTGTGGCATATATGGAAAATAATGTAGTGCAAGGGTTGTAAAAAATGGTGAACCCATAAAACTAACCGAACTAGTGTATTTAGTCCCATTCCGGTTCCGGTTCCAATTCTTAATAATAAAAAGGAAAAATCTAGTTGCAAGCATAATTGCCCACTAATATGTATACCAATCTAATATGATTGGTCAAAAAGTAGATTTTATTGAAAACAATGATAATTTAAATTTTGAATATAAAGGAATCAGTATTAGTACGCAGATTAACACACGACTTTATTTGTATGTAACAAAACTCTTATATTATATATATTATATGTTAATTTCTAATTAATATAACATGAAATTGTAATCTGATTTTTCATGTCTATTAATCTTATAACATAAAATTAATCTCATAAATTTTAATGTAACATTTGATTATGATATAAATTATTTATGATATAACATAAATTAATCTTATAATTTTTAATATAACATTTAGATTTTGATGTAACATATAAATTTAATATTACATTAATATAATATAAAATGAGGGATATCATGTGTCAATTACTTGCCAAATTTTTGTTGCAATATGATAATGCTTATGTGTAAAACCAAAAAAAGGGGACTGGGCTGGACCAGACGGTGGTGAATCAGTCTAATATCAATTTTTAAACTTTCAAAACCAGTATATGGCGGTTATGTAATAAAATATGTCTAAAATCAAATCAAACAAGGCCATTACACCCTTATAAAAATCCTACGGACCATCTTTAGAATCCAAATCCAACTGCAAATTGTGGTGATCATCAATTTGCTGGCTGTTGCCCCGGATCCTCCATTCCTAGCTATTTCATGGATGCCATTGATTTTCAGAAATGTCACATGCAAATTAAGTTAATTCAATGACTCATCAATCTTATATGGGGTAATAAAGTAATTAACAATATTGAGATCGCTGCAAGATTATAAGGTTGTCATCAAATGTTCCAGTTGGGTATCTAGATTCCGTTGCTTCTCATTCATTATTGCAGACCTGAAAACTGAAACAAGGCAGTAAAGCTGAAAGGGTCCTTTCAACATTAACCACGCCAAGGAAAAACAGCATGCAGAGATCGAGGATTCGAGAGCCTCTTGCATGCGCATGCCAATAAACATACATGCATATATATATATATATATATATATATTGATGTATGTAGTCAAGTGGTTCACATGGGATATATGTCACGTTCTATTCTGCTTCCACGGATGGTACAAGAGCCTGCCAACCTTGGATTGCTCGGGGAAGTTACACGTGTCTAAACGCCATGCAGAACATAGTTGGTTTTAATTTTTTGTTATATTAACAACCAATATATCCACCGTTTCAGAAATAACCTAAAATGCCATCACATTGGTTGAGTAGTGTTTTGTTTTTATTTTTGGAAAATGTGGTTTTTTTTCTTTGTTTTTCGAGCTTTCCAATCAAATAGATGAAAGGGTTCGATGCTTAGAGTTAGCATGCCCAATTAAGTTTGGGTTTGAATGTCGAGAAATGTTGAAATATATTGTGAATGATATCGAAAAAAATAAGTGAAAAATAATAATAGAATATTGAATAGTAGTAAAAAGTAATAAATAATAATAAAAAATAAGTGAAAAGTAATAATAAAGTAATAAATAGTAATAAAGTACGTTGAGAAGTATTAATTTATTTTCAATACTAGCTAAAAGTAACGTGCAATGCACGTTTGTTTAATTTATATTTAAATTTTTTTTGTTAAGAATTAATTTTTTATTAGTAAAGATTTTTCATTTTTAAATTTTTAATGCTTAATTTGAAAGTATATGTATTTAAATGATGTTTGGAAAGAAAATAAGATGAAATGAAATTAAATAAGATATATTTCCAAACATCCCCTTAGGTGGCAGGTGCCATTTGGATAGTGAGTTAAGATTAAATAAGTTGAAATGGAAATTGAAAGTTAAATAAAATATTGTTAGAATATTATTTTTTTAATATTATTATTGTTTTGAAATTTGAAAAAATTGAATTATTTATTATATTTTGTGTGAAGATTTGATAAAGTTATAATTATGAGATAAAACATTTTTACTATCCAAACATAGCCTAAAGATGCTTAAGGACATTTATAGGTTCTTTTTCTTGTAAAGCGAGGTTATTAATTAACACTGTTTGATATAGATTAAAAAAATTGATTTGGAGACAATTTGTTAAACAATTTTTACAAAACTAATGACATAATATTAATTTTTTAAAAACTTTTATATTAATGTGTTTACATTTTATAATATATTTATCTTTTTATCACTTCTAAAAAAATAACTTATATGATATTTCGGGGGTTGATGGGCTGTTGATGGAATACAGGTTGGTCGAATCAGGACCTTCGAGATTTGAATTTAGACTAAATCTAGTTCTTTAGGTTGATGATTGGGTGTTCTTTATTAGGTGAATGTTGGAGGGTTGAAGAATGTCTTACAGGTAGTGCAAGAGACGAAGACCGTTGAAAAGTTTATATACACGTCCTCCTTTTTCACTCTTGGACCAACCGATGGACATGTTGCTGCTGAGAAGATAATAAATGAATGCAGGTAAACGGAGTTAACTTTTAACGGAAACAGTAAAATTAACAGTAAAACAATAAATTTCTATTAAAACAACAAAAATCTGTTACATAGCCACTTTTTATATATAAAGATATACCCAAACACAACAAAAAAGGTATTGATATTATGTCACTCAAGTTTACTTATTTGTTGTGCTAATGTAAATTGTAATTTTTTAATTATTTTTTAAATATTTTTAAAAAAATAAAAAAACACTAATACACTAATAATTATTTCCCTAACTATTATGTAATTTTTTTTAAAAAAAATAAAATACATAACTATCAAATTAAAGAGACAAATTTAGACGGCATAGTTAAACATTGAGTTGTCGATATATAGTTATTAGTCTATGAACTGATATTTATAAATATCAAGTTATAAATATAAAACTATATATATATATAATCTATTTAAAATATTTATTTTTTATCCATTTAGCACATTGTTGTAAATTTTTTTACATCAATTATATTAAAAAATATTAACATTTTTAAATTATAAAAGATTCCAATATAAATAATATGTTATCACACCAATTTAAATGTACCCAAGCTTATATATTGGAAATATTCTATAATTTAAGGTAGTATATCCTATAACATCAATTTACAAAAAATTTTAAAGATCAATTTATAAATGAGGCCCAATTTAGATTTAGAAATCATTTTATCTTATCTCATCACTATAATTTTTTCAAATCTTTACATAAAATATAATAAATAATTTATTTTTTCAATCCTAATTTAACTTTTTTGAATTTTAAAATAATAATATTTTTTTAACTTTTATTTTTTATTTAAAATCATCTCATTTTATTTTATCTATAATTTCAACTAATCTATAAATCTAAATCCCTCCTCAATATTTTTCTGATTTTAATAAAGAAAGAAGCAGATAAAGTAGAAACACAAGCCATGGGCCTATGTCATGGGCACCCATGCAGCACTTAACAGATCGATGGGGCTTTAATAGAATCAAATATATTAATTTAAATAAAAAACTTTCAATTGAGCTGATGTGGCAGGGCGATTTTGTTCTCTGCTAGGGTTTCATCGTTTCAGGAGAGTGCGAAGGTTTTTTGAGTTTTCTTTGGCCACCGGTGACACTGTTACCGACGAGATGGGTGAGCAAGTCCAGGATCTAGGTGGGCAGATTTCTAAAAGTGGAAACAGGAAGAATGCTGATGGTGTTAGACAATCCTTTGTTCAGGCATTGAAGCGGTCCCTGCAGCAACCAATGTTTCGTTTGCCTTTGAGGAAGCCTGAAAAGATTGATGGGGAGTTTGGTTTTGTTTTCTCTGAATTGGAGATGGACAGAGCGGCTGAGGATTTAAAATTTGCGCTGGTTCTTAAATTTCTTTCGACGAGGCCATCCATTGATGTTCTACGGTTGCATATTATCAAAACTTAGGGATTTAACGAGGTACCGATGATAAGTTTTATGGATGATCATCATGTGCTGCTGCATTTGGCTAATGAACCAGATTATGTTCATGCGTGGGCTAGGGAAGGAAGAATTGTGGCTGGTTGTCAGCTTCGGTTGTTCAATTGGACTGTTGATTTTGATGTGAAGAAGGAACTGTCGATTGCTCCGCAATGGATTTTCTTGCCTGAGTTACCCTTACATTTGTACAGATTGGATTGTCTTCAGAGTTTTGCAACAAGATTTGGGAGATTTCTTGGGACAGATAATGCCACCTTGTATCGTACTCGTGCTACTGGAGCTTGAATCTGTGTAGAAGTGGACCTTCAAGATGAGATGGTTGCTGGGTTTCCAATTGTTGTGGGACAAAAGCATCAGATTTGGCATGAAGTAGTTTATGAGAAAAGAGGGTTCTATTGCAACAAGTGTTTTCGACAGGGACACACAGATGTGGTATGTAGGATGGGGTTGAAGCCCAAACAAAAAACAGAAAAAATTAATGGAGGTAAGTTGGGAATTAAGAAGGATGAGAAGAGTGTTTGGAAGGTTGTGGGCTGGAAAAAATAGTTAGAAGATGGAGAAGTGGAGGTCGTGGAGGGGGATAGAGGAGAGGGTAAAGAGGAAGATAAGAATGTAAATGTGGTAATTGATAAAGGTAAACAAGTGTTAATTGATCAATGTCCAGATCCTGGTTTTGAGAATGGGATGATTAGTGGGGGGATTAAAAATGGTTCACAGATTGATTTTGTTCTGTTGATTGAAAATAGTAGAGATGAGAATGGAGTGTGTGCTGATAGTGGTGTAGTGATGGTCCTGAATGGTGAGGCAGGGGATGAATTGCATAATGTGGGGGTGACTATTTTAGAAGAGAATGCGGATGTAATGCCATGTCTGAATGGCAATGTTGTGAACACAGAATCAGAAGCTGTAAGAGAGTAGAATGAAATGGCAGGGGACGAATTGGGTATAGCAAGAGAAACTGATTTTGACAAAGTTGAGGAAGTAGATCCATGTCAGAAAGGCGTTGAAGTGCTCTCTGAAGAAGAAACGCCCAAAAAGGTGAATTGTGAGAAGGATTATTGTTCGGATCCAGGAGGAAGTCATGTGAGTGTAGTGAGTATAGATGCCAAAGAAGTATCTGTGAGGAAATCTTGAAGGATGAAGGTCCAACCAAACAAGCTGAAGTTATGATTGGCAAGATATTGGTGTGAAATGTGCGTGGGCTGGGCACTTCGAAAAGTAGAGTGTGGAAGTTGATTCGTAAGCATAATATCTCAATTTTAGTTATTCTGGAGCCTTTTTTATCTGTTGAGAAAGTACAAAGATGGGCTTTTAGAGCTGGTTTTAATAATTTCAGTTCGAATATTGAAGATGGTGGTAAGATATGGTTATGTTGGAGGGATGATTTGAATATGGATTTGGTTAGTGTTACTAATCAATCGCTTAGTTGTCTTTTTTCAAGAGATGGTAGTATGTCTTATCGGAGGTAGCTTTGGAATCATTTGTGCAGTTTTTCTTGTCCTAATATCCCGTGGATGGTGTACGGTGATTTTAACATTATTAGATCTGATGATGAACGTGCAGGTGGACTCCCAAGATCAAGAAGTGCTATGAATGAATTTAATCTTTGTATTAATTCTTGTGGATTGTTGGATTGGAAAATTGAAGGAAAACAATTCTCTTGGTGTAATGGGCAGCAAGGTATGGCGAGGAGTTGGGCTAAGCTTGATTGCATGCTTGTCAATAATGAGTTTGCGTTGAAGTTTGGGGCTACCTCAGCTCGATTTTTGGAGAGAAGAACTTCTGATCATGCCCCTCTCTTGGTGCAATTTACGGTGGATTTTAGTAGGTATGGTCCGACACCTTTTCGTTTTCAAAATATGTGGGTAGCTCATGATGAATTCCTTAAGATTGTGGAGAGATCTTGGAAGGAACATTTTCCTGGAAATAGACTATTGATATTGGCTGAAAAGTTAAAGAGATTGAAATTGGCATTAAAAATCTGGAATAAATAGGGTTTTGGTAGAATGGAGGGGACAATTAGAGAATTAGAAGAAAGAGTGGAAGTGCTAGATGTTGAGCTTCAAAACTAGTACACGAGGAAGCTTGAATGTGATTTTCTTGAAGCTAGTAATGAGCTGGATCAGTGGGTACAAAGAGAGGACACTCGGCTACGGCAGCAGGCTAAACAGAGATGGATGGAGGAAGGTGATTAGAACACAAAGTACTTTCATGCCGTAATTGCACAAAGAAGGCGTAATGCTATGGTGAAGAATATGAAGTTTCTGATGGTAGTTTTCTTGAGCCACTTGTAGAAATACATGAAGAAGCTATAAGGTATTTTGAAAGGTTGTTGTCTGAAGAAGAGAGTTTGGAGTTGCCTGATCTATCTAGACTAATTAGCCCAGTGGTGGGTGAAAATGAGGAAAGGTGCCAGAGGAAGCCACCATTAAATCAGGAGATTCATGAAGCGTTATTTTCTATTCCAAAGGATTCAAGCCAGGGGCCAGATGGTTTCAGTTCTCTATTTTATTTGACATGTTGGAAGATAGTTTGCATGGAAGTCAGCAATGCAGTAATGGAATTTTTTCAAGGTATGGAATTACCAAGATTTTATACAGCGTCCTTTATTGTTTTAATCCCCAAGGTGAAGTATCCTACAAGTTTTGATAAATTTTGGTCGATTGGTTTGTGTAATATGATCTATAAAGTGTTTGCAAAGTTGATTGTGAACAGATTAGTAAAGGTGCTAGATAGAATGATATCGCCGGAGCAGAGGGCTTTTGTAAAAGGTCGGAGTATCTTTCAAAACATTTCTCTTTCTCAGGAAATGTTAAAATTACTACATCGGAATGCTCGGGGTGGTAATGTCTTTATGAAAATTGATATGTCAAAAGCGTATGATAGGGTAAATTGGAGGTTCTTACTGCATGTGCTGTATAGTTTTGGAGTGCTGGGAGATTTTTGTGATTTGATTAAAAATTGTGTTATAATGCCGTGGTTCTCGATAATGTTGAATGGGACTTTTAAAAGTTTTTTCAAGTCAAAGAGAGGGCTTAGACAGGGGGATCCGCTTTCGCCTTATTTATTTATAATTATGGAGGAGGTTCTTTCAAAGATGATAAACGGAAAAGTGGCTGAAAAGAAGATACAACTGTTCTCTCATCCGGTAAATTCTCCAGTGGTTTCTCACCTTTTGTACGCCGATGACATTGTTTTGTTTACCAATGCTTTCAAAGGAACCATTCGATGCTTGATGGATGTGTTCAAGTAGTATGAGAGATGGACGGGTCAGAAAGTTAATTATGAGAAGTCAGCGATCTATTTTTCTAAGAAGATATTGCATCAGCGTATTAATGATATTCGGGACTAGTTTTGTGCAGGGTGAGTTTCCTTGTAAATATTTGGGAGCTTCAATTGTAGATGGAAGACTGAAAGCCAGGCACTTAGATTATTTAGTAGAGAAGGTTCAAGATAAATTGGAAGGATGGAAGAGCTGACTTTTGTCACAAGGAAGTAGACTCATCCTTTTGAGACATGTGTTATCAAGTATGCCAATTCATCTGTTATCAGTAATTCAAATGCTAGCATCTGTGATCAAGAAGTTAAATAGTTTATTTTCAGGTTTCTTCTGGGGAGATAAAAATGAAAAAGGTAAGAGAAAATGGAATGCAAATCAAATGTGTGTTCCAGTAGAAGAGGGAGGGATTGGTGTTAGGAAGTTGGGGGAAGTGCAACTATCAAATTAAAGAGACAAATTTAGACAGCATAGTTAAACATTGAGTTGTCGATATATAGTTATTAGTCTCTGAACTGATATTTATAAATATCAAGTTATAAATATAAAACTATATATAATTTAAAAGATTTATTTTTTTTCCATTTAGCACATTTTTGTAAATTTTTTTACATCAATTATATTAAAAAATATTAACATTTTTAAATTATAAAAGATTCCAATATAAATAATATGTTATCACACCAATTTAAATGTACCAAAGCTCATATATTGGAAATATTCTATAATTTAAGGTAGTATATCCTATAACATCAATTTATAAAAAATTTTAAAGATCAATTTATAAATGAGGCCCTATTTAATTTTTATTTCTTAATTTAACTTTTTCAAATTTTAAAATTATAATATTTTATTTAAAATTTATTTTTTATTTAAAATCATCTCATTTTATATTATCTATTATTTCATCTTATCTATAAATCCAAATCCCTCCTCAACAATAGTCAAAAAACCCTAGAGAGAGAAGCTCCTCCATCTCTCTAGAAATCAGGTAGCGTTTTTCGTCCTGTTTTCTGTTTATTTTAGTTTTCCTTTTTTGGTTCCTTCTCTCTGTTTTGCTTTTGGTTTTTTCCGTTTACAATAAGGCGTTGGTTTAACGGTGGTATGGTGGTCGAAAGTTCCACCTCCCGGTCAAGGAGCCCGAAGTCATCCTCCAATATAAATCTCGCGATTGGCGGTGTGATGGTTGCACGGTGGAGGAGGAGAGTTCGACTCCGGTTTTGGCTGTGGAATGGTGTGGTCTGAAGGTTCTTTTGAGTTTGACCACTGTATCTAAACTACGTAGCTGGGCGTGGTGGAAACAGAGGACCTCTGGTGTGGGCGGAGTCCGGGCGGTTTGCCGTCAGAAGTGATTGGTTTGCTTACAGGCTTGGGTGTAATTCCGTGGGGTCTAATGTGCTCTGTTTTACCATGAAAAACAAAGTTATTTTCAGGATTCATGCTGAGGTGCAAGGGGGGATAAGGAGATCTTCTGGGGTGGAGTTTGAACACTACTCACGGTGGAGACTCTCTTGGGTGGAGGCCGGAGAGGGGGTGACGCAGTTATTCGAGGTTTTGTTCGTTTCGGTTATGGTGTTTGTCTCTAAAAATAAGCTCTCAGTGCGTTTGGTCTCTGGTTTTCCGTCTATTCTAGCCGATGTGGAGAACGGCTTGTTTTGGTTATGGGCTGGCGACGGTGAGGGTGACGGAGACGGCTTGTTTTGCCCAAGCACTTTGCGAAGTGGTCACGTTTGTTGGTTGGTTTGCTGTCAGAAAATCATACGTAGAAAGAGAGTGACAGTGTAGCGCATGACGGTAAATTGGTTTGCTGTGCTGCATGTTACCGTGAAGATTGTGGGGTGCTGTCAGAAAACCATGTGTAAAAGTGGTTGGGCAAAAGGCTAGTGGGCATACGGCCTAGAAGAGCATAGAGTGTTTTTAGTGGTTTGTTAGGTTTGTTTTTTTATGTTTTGATAATTTTTTTGAAATAGGCAAGTACCTCTCCTCTTTTGAGGATGAGGGTTGTGAGTCCTCTTCTCCTTTTGAGGGTGAAGATTGGGTAGTTCCTTTCCTCTCATGGAGGGTGAGGATGTTTTGTGTTTCTCGTAGATAAGTCGAGATGGACACTTCTATTTAACAAAGTCTTGCATCTCAGTATAGTGTTGTTATTGGAGAGTTTAGAAGTTTTAGACATTGTCCGGCGCAATGAAAGTTGTGTGCGAGGAGCGTACATTCGATAGATAGTTGGCTTGTAAGCGGGACTTATTACTTGTTATTATTAGTCACAACTGTAACTTCTTTTATTCTATACTAAATTGAAGTCTATTTAAAAAAAAAAAATCCCTCCTCAATATTTCTCTGATTTTAATAAAGAATGAAGCAGAGAAAGTAGAAGCACATCCTATGGGCTTATGTCATGGGCACCCATGCAGCACTTTACAGATCGATGGGGCTTTAATGGTAACAAATATATTAATTTAAATAAAAAAAAACTTTCAGAAAAAGAGAGAGGAGTGTGTTTTTAGAGTTTCAAGGTCGAACAAGTTCGAGGAAATCTCAGAGGAGCGGTACTAGCTTTTTTGAATCTCAAATGAGAGGCTCCTATAATGATATAATGCTCTGTGATTTGATGTGACTAGGGTCGTTTATTGGTCATGTATGACCTTATGATGTTGTCACCCACATGAAAGTTGAAAAATTAAAAATTAAAAATTAATTAAAAGGCCAATCAGCCATGAGGCTCGTGAGTGCCTTTCGGAATTTGAACGTGATAAGTATGAACCCAAAATTGACTTTCTGACCTGACATGCATACCGAATTTACTACTACGTTGCATAATGTAACTTAGCTCCTCGTAGGAACACTTACTTCCCTGCAACATGAATGAATTTGGACTGAATGAACTACTAATATTAATTCAGATTAAGGTACTGAGATCGATGTATGCAAAATTGAATCCAAAAATCATTTATTTATTATGGGAATGCTCTCTCTCTCTCTCTCTCTCTCTCTCTCTCTCTCTTGTAATCAATCAAATATATCATTCAAATAAAAAAAATAAAAAATATGAAAAGGATGTGAGATTCCCCAACAACTATAGCATAAAAGTAAAACTCAAAAATAAAAAAAATACTTAATTCCCACTTATAACTTACAAAGATGATACCGTCTTAAATAATAGTTTTTTTATAGTTTGCATAGCTAACGCTAGAGGCTATGGAAGCTGAATGTGCACTATGGTTTGTTGTCTTGAAATATTTCTTGAAAAGACCCGTGTTCCCTTCCTCAAGATCATTGGTTAGAAAAAATAAAAATATAATAGGAAGACCGGCACCAGATGGGCTAGATTGTAGCAGACCAAGTTTCTTTATGTGCACCTGTGCTGGTAGCGCGTGGAGACCATGCACCAGCGATTGTGAGATTAGGTAGGGTATATATATATGGAAGATTTTGGAGTGGAGAATCTACTGGTGTGGCGTGGCGGCACATGACAACCACTGGTGTGGCGTGGCGGCACATGACAACCATGCGCGAAATAAGTCTTGCATGAGTGTCACATGCCAAGATTTTCGTCGTGGTTCCACTTCATCCCGATAGATCAGTTGCTGGGGAGTTAAGTGATGGGGTGCGTGACGATAGTCGGTCGTTAGAGTGTGATAAATCTAACCAAAACTGAACCGGTAGAAATGAGAGATAAAAAATACCAGTAGAGAAGGAAAGGAACCTCCTCTCTTGTGGAAACACTCGAAAAAGATGAGTAGAGAAGGAGTTTATCTTTCTAAAAACAAAGCCACGGAATTATTATTATTAGAATGATCTTATTTTAATAAAAAATTATCATTTTCAAGATAATGCTGAAAAACATCCTTTATTTTTAGCTCATTTTCCAGTTTGAGATAATGCTAAAAAATAAAAAATAAAATAAAAAACCTAAAACGATATGGTTATAATTATGAATAATGAGATTAATGATAGTCTTACTATGTACTCTATTACTACTTTTTTCCAATTGTTTTTAAGTATTTTATTTTTATTTTACTATTAAGGAAGTAACTAATCGTTAAATTGTATATATTTATTTTTTTTAATGATTAAAGATGTTAAAAAAATTCTTAAAAGAAACTAATAAAAATAAATAAAAATTTGAAATATACTAGAGAGTGTAAGAGGGTGGTAAGCCTATCACTATCCTATAATTATACATATGAAGGCACAAGGAAATTCGAACCCATCCTATAATTATACATCTGAAGGCACAAGGAAATTCGAACCCGCGGAGACTTGAACAATCAAACGTCCAGTAACATTTTCTTACCAGCTGGAACTTTCCCAGAAAAGAGACCTATAATCGATCTTGGATATGGCCCAAAAATTGTACCCAGATCCAGAAACGACCTGCTGTCGGGAAATAATTCCCTTGGTGGCCCTCAAGGGATGCCACTTCCCCATGTCCTGGCAGCTTTTACAATGGTACTCTGGTCTATATGGATCTGCAATACCAGTCTTTATATATATATATATATATATATATATATATATATTAATGTTTCCTTTAGGCTTTAGCAGTTTCAAAGCATGGGTAATTTATAAGTAATTTAAAGACAAAATCTTCAGATGAATCTGTGGATGGTTGGTTTTCTTTGAAAAACTATGCTTATATATGTATCAGTAGTACTGTATGCTTCAGACCAAATAAATAAAGAGTTGTAAAGAATGGCTGGATGTAAGAATTGATTAACCCTAATCCTTGCATGAATCTGTCACTTTCGGATTCATGACAGAAGAAAGACCATGGCACGATACAATTAATTAGGTAGCATGTCATGTAGTTGGAGTTTGAAAACCCAAGCCAAGACAGGGATTAATGAGCGTTTAAGGTAGATTCTGTTCAGCAAATTAACAGGGAAAAGAAAAGTAAGAGGAAAGCTTATTCAATCACGTAATGATTGAAATATATGTTGTGTGCAAAAGCAATGACAAAAAGCAGTCCCATTCCCTGCAATTTGAGATGGGAGTTGGGGCTTGGGAGACATGCATGCATCATGCATGTAAGAAATCGAGAGAGAGAGACAGGGAGGCTTTAGTCGTCTTTATTCGCCTTGGACATCAGACATGATCCCTATCACACATGCAGCCAGGCTTTTCCAACTTGGAGCAGCTGGATTGGCCCTAGCTACCACCCCTCTCTCCCTCTCTCTTTCTCTCGGCGGCTTACTGTGCCTCCTCTTCCTGACCTTTCTTTCTCTGTCACCATCACAATTTATCTTTTTGCATGTTTAGTCACTATGTTCTCTGCACAAAAGATGGGTGCTCATCTAAATTCAAATTCTGTCCCAGTTCCTCTCTGTCTGAAAAAAATGGCTTCCCCCCATCTCCATTGCATTATCTGAAGATACCACCAGTTAAAAAGAAAAGTATAATCTGTTCCGAATCATTGGTAATTTATATTATAAATTATCAAAATTGTAAATTTGCATTCAAATTATCAACGCCATTTAAACGGTTGGATAACGAAAGTATTTCATTTTATTCCACCTCATCTCATTAAAAAAATAATATTTTAATAATATTTTATTTAATTTTCATATCATCTCAACTCCATGTACAAAATGCCCTAAAGATTTTACTGTTGCCTTATGCGCTTACTAAAAAAATACTGCCCTCCAACCTGCAGCTGAAAATTTGAGCCTTTGGCTCTGATTATCATAAGAATTAGCCGAAAGTTATTTGAGGAAACAAGTTCAAAGAGCAATCACACAAGTTTTGAATTAGCAGGAATATGCACAGTACGTACAGTTTCCCTGTTTTCTTAGGATAACTGGTTTATCGATCTTTCTTGCGCTAATGCAGTATATTAATTACAGTCTTAACTCCACATGATCAACATCGAAATGATGCTACAGAAAAAGGTAATGATATGAGTAAGTGGTTCTGCCAAAGATAAAATGATGAAAAGAAAGAATATTAGAGAGGAAATGATTGTTCTGAGGGAGCTAGAGATCAAGAGAGAAACCATTTTGTTCAAATATTCGTGAGTGAGTAATGGAAGACAATCAGACATGGGTGGCCATTTGTCACGCTTTCTTTTTTCCCCCAACTGGCTGATGAAGGATCAGGAGGTGGAGGTGGAGGTGGAAAATGGACCCTATTTCAGATTCTCCAGACCTTTATCATTGTCCTATTCCTTTGACCCAACTGCCTTTGGCTTCTGTGCCTCTATCCTGATTCCTGCTCCTTTGACCCCATACACTGCTGCTGCTCCTAGCAGGCTACATAGCCCTGTTGCCATCTTTTAACTTTCACACTGTGGTTGGAGAATATCGTGTCAACAAAAACCACATTAATGATAGCAACAATGATATTGAGGGGCTTTGCAGTAATGACCTTATGTTTTCGCACAATACAATTTGTTCCCAACTTTCTTTCTGTTTTTCTCAATTATAACCAAATCTACATGAAGGGCTCTTTTGATTATATAAATGTGACGAGATCAGAAATTAGAAATTTGTGAATATCAAAACAAAAATAATTAAAAAAAAATATTTTAACAATATTTTAATTTCATAATAATTATATTATTTTTCTCTTTTATTTTTTAAAATTTCATAAAATATCTTAACTCAAACAATTTCACTATCCTTACCATGTTGATTAATTTTAAGATTCTTCTTACACTTTTACTGTATCCTAAGCATTTACACTGCACGACTTATCAACTTCAAGCATAAGATGATCACAAGGATTCGAAGTACATACTTTTCCCGTCCCAATTAGAACGTACTTTATATGTAATTTTATATTGAGCGGTGCTACTCTGCCGCTCAGAGTGCACTACTCATTTTGATCACATGCATATTTTTTTTTTCATTTTTCTTTTCAGATTTTTTTAATATATTTAAACATTTTAAAAAAATAAAAAAAAATACCAATACACTTAAAATCACTTTCTTAATTACTAAACAAAAAATTTGTGACCAACTGTCACTTTGAGGGGGCATGGAGAAGGGGCATACAAGTATTTTCATTTTATTTTTCTAAATTATATAAAAGATCAGACATTTCTTCGTTATCTTCATGAATGTCCAGTTGGATTTTTAGTTTTTATAATAGGGACATGAGTTCTAAATTCTCATGAGGGTTTTCCACTTTTGAAGAAAAGCAGGAGCATTGCAAAAGAAAACCAACACCACAGTTTCGTAATCACCAATGTTAGTGTTGGGATTAACTGGCTATCAATGACTAATTTGAAATATAATAACAGAAGCAAACAAAAGAAAATTTGACAATCACACAAATAATACCAAGATTTACGTGTTTTGGCTTAGAACAAACAACAATCTGCCTGGCGTTTGCTTGGGATTAGCTCAAGTATACTGTCGAGCCAAAGTTCGTTCGAGTCAGGGTCAAGCCATTGTCGAGCCAAGTATCTGAATGACATTTTCAATAAAAATCAAGCCACACTCAACAGTTAGTATTTGGACAAGTGCGTGCGCTTTTGCATTGGAAAAGCCTAAAAGGTGGATATATTAATGCTATCAAACTCAAGAGATCGAGAATGAATGGTTCTTGGCAGATCATTAAAGTTTACTAAAACACACAAATTTGATCACCTAATTAATGTTATGGGATTTCAAGTCTACAGAAGAAAAAGTAGTAGAAACTCATGTTGTGTGAAGAAATTTACATGACATAAGTTGCAATATGCACTAGCATGAGGAATCCTCGTCTTAGAACAACGTTCACCTTGCTCTGCACCTGCATGGCTGCATGATCTCTTACATTAATCCACTTTCCACGATTAAAGAAAAGATTTTTGAGGTTATTAATTAGTCATCTTCACCAGAAACATATATACATACGGTCTAAAGGAAATATGTGCAAACTCATACAATAAGAAATACCTGCAGCAACTTCTCATTAATTTCCTCATCTGAGTGATCGTTCCATGGACTGATAGGCAGTCCTATAACAATTGCTGGTCATTCCTTTCTTGTTGGTGAAATTGTGCTCTATCAATAGTATTATTATCCAGAGGTCAAACGAAACCATTAGATCAGGACAAAATGATCACACAAACAACATGCAATGGCTGGCTTGTAGATTTCCTCTCTTTGTTGTTGATCATCAATTTCCTCATTAGACAATCATAAAAGAGGCTACCTAGTTTTTCCACTCCCCCCACCCCACCCCCCAACTCCTCTCTCCCTCTCCTAGGGTTTCAAAGAAGGGACATTGATTTCGTTTTGCATTTAGTTTCGTCCGAGATAAATGGGCCCAAGAATATATTGGGCTTCACATTGCCCCACGTTTGTGTTGGAAATATTGCTAAGCCCAACTCAAATGGGCAATCTCGCGCACATCACCCCCTTATAAACCAATGTACAAATACATACAGATCAGGGAGATAGCGAAGGAGGATGCAATGAGATGCTCTCCAACCACTAAATATCTCTAGCGCACATCACCCCTTATATTTATCTAAAAAAAACTCTTAGTTTGTCTCTATACTTTCTTGATTTTGTTGAAGTTGTAAACCAGATCAGGGAGAGAGAATGAGAATGCAAGCCAACAGATGTTTTATTATATTATTAGGTTATTTTCTCTCATGTAGGCAAAGGTCTCTTGGATGTTGCTCCACCACTAGTGTGTGTATGTGTGTGTATATATATATAAATATTTATGGGGGACATTCTTCATGGTTTGAGTTAGTGGATGGGCCGCCCTATGTATTGGACTACCACTACCACTGAAAAGAGGTGAGAAGCCTTCACTAATTGAACTTTATACCCACCGCCCATCATTAATTATAGAGTAATGTTACATACAGTTCTTATTTAGGGACTACAATTTAGGTATAGGCAATTTTATTTTTAAAATTTTTTAAAATTACTAAAACATCCCTTCTAAAATGATATTTTTTTCTCTTTTAATAAAGGGCATGCACATGCAGTCTCCAAGTGGGGACTGCAAATAGAATTTCTCTTAACTGTATATGAAGTATGAACCAAACCGTCATCAATTCATCGTGAGAACGGTGTTAAAAATGTTCCCTGGCAAAGGTTGTCAATTGATTTGGACCCATTTTGTGATTGGAGAAGTCAGACATAAATTTTACTCAATATTTGTGCAACATGTTACTCAAGTGAAGCTTAAGTAGAGAGTTTTCACTTTATATGTCACTTGAGCGAACATCAGATATAAAATTTGTTTGAGCAAATAATGTAATAATTGAAAAATTAGGAATTTTGCCGTGTAATCTATATATGTGTTTGTTAAGAACAATGTGGCCAATTCTGAGTATTGTAATTTTACCCTACAATGTACTTTGACATTCCTCAAGAGAATAAAATACCCTGTACCTCTGTAAATGTATACACGTTGTCGAGCCATTTAAAAATTTTGTGCAATGTAAAGTTGATTTCTTGTTTTAATTTGTTTTTCTGTCGTCGTTTTTCACGACAACTACTTCCAACTATTCATAACATTGATATTCATTTCGAATTTTGGGAGAACCCAATAACGCTGCTTTAATAGAGCCTTAATTTCATGGCTAGGATATTTTTGGAATAACGAAGAGAAACAGATTGAAAAGAACCCCAAGATGGAACATAGGATAAGAAGAAATTTACTTTTTTTATTATTTAACCATCATATCAATACGATATATAAAAGAATTATGTCTTCAAGTAGGAAATAAATATATCCATAAAGTGAATTCTACTTAATTTATTTATCAATATAAAATATTTATATGGGCAATAATAAATATTGTAGATCCATTTTATATATTTATTTCTCTCCTACTTGAATATATTTTTTTCCTATTTGACCCAAAATTGTATCATCGCACTCAATAAGACATGCAGAACTATTAGAATCAAGGTATAATTAGGCTTCATTATGGTGGGATATTGCTGCGTGTATGTGCAGTCTTATTCAAATAGAAAACTTGTGTTCAAAACCCCACCACCTCAATAAAAAAGAAAAAAAAAAAAAGTGCAATCATGTTCATGGAGCTGACCTCTAGGTGGCAGAAACCATATGGGCTTTGGGGGTTTTGCAAGAGACAAGAAGCATGTGCCCCAGCAGATGGGTACAGCATTTCAGGCCGAACGATGATGACTGGTGAGTCCATATATATTCGCAATATGCCGGATGCTTGAAGAACGCACGCTAGCTATAGCTAAATTAAATATTGGCTTCATGCACGGCATGGGGGACCTGGCCGCCCCGCCCTTTGCTCGCCCGCTCGCCTGCGCGCAATTTTATGGCTGTTCTTAATTGAGGCATTGGTCTTGCTTAGAGTACACGTCAAGAAATATACACTTGCAAGAATGATTTGTGAAGTTTTAGGGCATCGAAGCTTTATGAGTCATTTTGATTAAAGTGAATTTTACAATGAAAAAATTATTAAAAAGATTTATTTATTTTTATTGGAAGTCTATTGTTTTTTAAAGGGACTCCACAAGACTTATGCGTTTTAAATTTATATATAACATTACTCATGCACTTATGTTTGACAGATGGACGGTAAATTTGGTCTAAAAAATACCCCAAATGAAATTTTCAATGATTCTATAGATAGAGAGATGGGGGGAGCTTCCAAAACCTGATAATGGCATTCGAAATCCCATACGATCTGATCAAGACGTAATAAAGTGAATCTCTCTTCCTACGACCCAGACGATCTTTCACTCCCAAGCCTTCATTCTCTGCAACAAACCTTATCCTAACTCGATCCCTCACATTCTGTCAACATGTGTAGTAGTAATTCGGTTTTGATATCCACTGACCCTAACCGTAGCTTTTCAGAAATAAAACGGAAGAGTTCTGCTTCCAATTATTCCATTACGGGTTGGGTAATTCGGAAATATCAGGTTGGTTCAGTTGTGCAGTTTAAATGTACAGTCACACCCCCAAAGAATTTCATCTGGGGCCTCAAAGTAAAAATAGTCAACTATTACTGCTTGAGCAGTATCATTGCACCCCAAATGTCACTATACAAAACCTATATATTCTGCTACAACTCTTTCCACGAATGAGACTAGGGCACATTCACATCTTCTTCTTCTTTATTTCCCTGTTTTTATCTTTGGTTGAGAAGTATATCTAGAGCAGCCTATATATATATATGGTTTCGCATGCATTTTCGTTTCACACAAGTAAAAAAATTAAGGGAATTGGACCTACATGGAACTTTCATGGTTATTTCCTATTCTATTAACAACTTTAACTTGTACTATACGAAAAAGCATATAATATATGATGGATTAATTATTCTAATACATGATTTAATCATGCTGCACTTTCTAGCATGCTCATTTGCTGTTTTCATGTCTTATCCATAATAATTTTGTTTTCCACTTTAAAGTTCCATACCTTACGTACGGATGGCACTAATTAACTTGGTGACAATACATAAAAATAAGATTTAGAATAGATTACTATAATTTCCAAATGAATGTTATGTACAGTAAGATGGTTTATTTACAGATTTAAGGGACAAAGTAAAATAAATAAATAAATACATGAACTCCCAACTTACCGTAATTCAGGAGGGAGCGAGTCTAGTCCCAGACTCTCCGGACAGTTTAGAGCCTTGCAACTAACTAATTATATACATAGAATGAGAAAGCGCAAACCAAGCCTTCTTTCACCGATCGACCATTTTTGAGAGTTGATTCTTCGTCTCATTTTTTCTGGTGATCTTGACCTTTAATATATATAATACTAGTCTGTTGCATGCATATTAATAACAATTTCTTTTTTTTTTTTGGTCCAAGGTTACCACGTTAATTAATTATACAGTATTATTTTGAGAAAATATTAAATTCGTTGCCAAGAACAAAGATGTTGAAGAAGAGTGGTGCTACATCCACCGAAGAATGCAGCCCGAAAACTCACCGAACAAGCTACATTTTTATTTTTTTGATTTTTTTGATTTATTTTATTATATTTTAAAATATTTTTTAAATAAAAAAAATTCACAATACCATTAAAAAACACTTCATTAATCACTAAGTAAAAAAAATTAAAAATAAAAATAAAATCTATCCGGGTCACTATTTCGAAATCCAAATTCGGGTCCAAAGTATTTATGATTGAAGAAATAAATCCTCACGTACAAGGCTTTTTGTTCACGTAAAAAAAGCAGGTAATCATCCTTTATATCAATATGTGACGAGAAAGCATGAACGAGGACTAACAGGTGATTTAACACACAGTACTTAAATATATGAGAAGTGTTATTAGAGACATACATGACATATTTACATAAAAATATTTATGGGTTGTGGGTCCATATACTTACCTGACATTAAAAAACTTCTCTATTTTATAGATTACTATATTCTCACGAGATTTTTACACAAAATTAAAGGCAACACTGGGCCAGATTTTCTGCACCGTTCATGTGCGCGCGCACATACATATGCACAGAAAGCCCCACCAATGAGTTTGTGTCGATGACAAACTTGCAGATAGGTAAATTATAAGCAGCGACATTTCATTTGGATTAGTGGCCTTACCACTATCAATGAAAGTAGGTAGCATGCACCATCCAAAACAAACAAACAAACGAAAAAGCTGAATCTTTTATGTGCCTAACAGAATTACAATCCCCAGTGATTCCCACATACCACAAAATAAAAATTAAAAAAAATGACAATGGGCTTCAGTTGAGTGATTCAGGCAGTGATGGCAGATCAAGAAAAACAAAAACCCACAAAAGTTCATCTGATTTGGTAAATAATTAGGTCATTAACTGATTGTGGCAATTGACATTGCACCAACTACTGGTCCAATAGATCCTCACCTGCCCATGCCTACTCACCAAGCAATTCTTTTCAATCGCCCTTGATATAGACGTGATCCCAGATGATCAGGCTAAATGTCCATATCAATTCTTTTTCTTTCTTTATTTATTTATTTATTTTTAATGGGGTTGTTTTGATGGATTTAGTAGCTGCAACCCCTCCTTACAAAATTTATACGACTGTACCTAATAATCCAATTGCTCCAATTTACCATATCACCCATCTGAACGTTTGTTTTACGCAATATTATAATTGTATAGTACAGCCTGATAGGAAGTACAATATTTCTTGAGTTAGTCAGATATTTATAAGATCCACATCTTATTTTGTTTAATTATATTTATTTGGGTTGACAGGCACCTATGTTAATGAAGCCACATATATACATGTCGTTGTCCGATCTTCGGGGCATCATGTGATTTCTACCTTTAATTTTTATAATGCTATTATTATTACCACATACGTTGGAATAGTTATTACTAGATAGTGGAAAAACCGGTTGATGAGAAGAATTAGTCTTGTTATTATGTTGTGATGATGATGTAGCATTATCTATCAATCATTAAATTAGTATTTTTTTAAGATAAAATCAAATTTAATGAAAATTAAATAATGTCCCGTTACAACGTTGAAATATTAGTATAATTGAAATAAACATAGCATGTAACATTTTTTACGTGATAAATGCAAATGTGATTAATATATTTTATTGAAATAACAGATAGTTTAACGATACAATGATCTAAATTAAAGAAGGTGAAATTAGCTGTAGCAATGAATATATATATTTGTCTGCCACATGCATCCATATATATATATATAAGAACTGCTACGATACAAAGATATTACACAAAGTAAACACACAAATTGATGTGGGTTTGTGAAATCTATTAGATTTACTTTATAATAAAAGTAATTTTACAATATGACATATTACATGAAGCCACATCAGTTTGTGTGTTTAATTTTATGTAATATATTTGTGAAGTATTTTCATATATATATATATATATATATCCTTTACCTTTTTGCTACAAGATTATGATGGACAATAAAAGGATGGTGATATTAATTGTTGGGTGGAAGGATAATGTGGGAACCCAATTTTTGGAATGGCTAGTCTACTACCATGCATGCATGGTTGGTGGAACTCTGATTTTCTTTCTAATTTGCCTTGTAAGTGGGGAATATGTCACCTTTCCAAATTCCAACTAGATTTTCCTCCTCAACAGAGCATTACTTTATGCAATTTGTTTTCCAGCTTGCACTATTAAAAGTGGTTATTTATCACACCCTTTTTCTACGTAATTGGTAATCCACTATGCCCAATGGCAATATTTAAATAGTAATGAGAAGTAACACATGATGATTATAAGTATTTCACAATTTCACAACAAAATATTCTTTGGCAATTTCATTAAGTGAAGTAATATTAGATAATTATATGAAACAACTAATTCAAACACATGAAACGTTCGAATAAAAGTCAAATATATATATTTTTTAAAATTAGTATTTTTCTTAAATAATTTTGTAAAATCATTGTAATAATTAGATGTTTATTTATTTTTTAAATAATACAACCATAATGGCCTAGCTAGCTAGGGACGTGCTCTCCCCTCCCACGCGTGCTAGACAATTATCGGTCTAGATAGACGCGGTTTCAAGAAGATAATTGTACAATAGGATTGTTATAGGGTTATTTGAAACTTATGCCCTGATGACTTTCTTGACACGTGGTTTACTTAAAAAATAATAATATTCAAATCAAAAGAACTTCCAAAAATACAAAAATAAAAATATTGAAACCTTAATTTCTCTCTATCATTTTTTTGTTTGTGCTTTTATTTATTTATTGTTTTTTTTTAATAAATTATCACGTGATACATATGATAGTATTAAATAAAAAAAATATCACTTGAACGCTAAGTTTCAAACGATTAAGATTGTGTTTGAATAATGAAGTGATCTAAAAAACTCTATAAATAGTAATAAAATATAATAAAAAGTATTAAATAGTAATGAATAGTCATATAAAATAATAAAAAATAATAATAAAATAATATATAATAGTGAAGTATTTTCACTGCCCAAACTCAACCTAAATAAGGGATTTTAAACTCTAAAAACATAATACCAGATTTTATCAATCAATATTTTTCTAATATTTGTTGACTTTAGTGAAATTATTGTTTATATTTTAAGAAATATTACTTTTATAATAAAATTATAAAAAAAATAAATATATGAAGATATATAAATATTTATAAATAATGATAAAATTACGTTAATTTATAAATTTATTTGTATAACTTTAGACTTTCCGGCCGCGGTGCCTTCTTTCAAACCGTCTTAAATGAGAAAAACGAAAAAATAAAAAAACAGAAGAAGAAGAAGAAGGTTCGGTGGATTCGGTGAAAAGAGGGAAGGCTGTGTGGCCACCTGGTCAGCCGTGAAGAACCCGCTGTCCGTTGTCCGTATTACTGACGTACTAACAAGTTACGTGATTCCCGAAATACCCTCTTAGACCCACTTTCCTTCTTTATTTATCCAACTTGTTATTAATATTCAACACGTTTTTATTTTTTTATTTTTTTTTTAATTTTTTGTTGATGGAAACACGTCCATCCTTCATCATGTGCTGTCTTTTTGCAGAATTTTCATGTGCTCGCTTCGTCCAAGAAAGGATGCCAAAAATATATAAATATATATATAAATAAAAGAAAAATAAAAGCAAGTGGTTCACGTGCTGCATGAGGATACCAAATAAACTGGAAAGTAATGCAATTTGATGCATTTTTCGAATATTAGCAATATTACATAAATAAAGGTAAAAAATTGGATGGTTCCCGCATAAACAAGGCATAATAGAAGAGACAATAGTGATATAGAGAGCACATAGTGCTGAGGCTAAAATGTAATTGTAAGACGAAGCATACACATATATCCACCTAATCCAACCATCTTTTATCGTTGAGATCATAAAATGTTCGAAAAATGAATCAAATTTGCTGTAAGAGTTGTAAGAAGGGTAACACATGGGAGGCCATATGTGTCGATGGCTACTACTCATGGCCCTGGTCCTTTTGCGCTCATTCACATGAACAAAAGTTTGCAATCATTTGTACAACGGGTAGTTGGAGTCAAAGAACGAACGCATGACAATTGACGAGCTGTTATATCTTAAAGAGAAGTGTTACAATCATAAATATATTTCATAAAAATAAATATATAAATTAATATAACTTCACATTATACAAATGGAATACATAACCATATGTACCGACATATTGGCTGTAAAAATTGTAAAAAGTTTGAAATTTGAAATTTAGATTAAAAATAATTGATAAAATGGGACATATACTAAATACGTATTATGTGTAAATTATCGTACATGTAGTACTACTCAAACAAAATTAATAACATCAAAGGAAAAAAAAAAAAAAAAAGAGTACTTAAAGGGAAATGGATGAGATTATTTGATGAGTTAGGATCGGATGAAATGGGGTATATTCCCTAGAAGACAAGTGACAGCAAATAAAACTACGTTGATATAGTTGATGCATTTGTTGCATTTGGTTGTACCCACTTCTAATTCAGTTGTTGGGTTTCTTTTTCTTTCAATATTTCAAAGGGCCTTGTGGTTTTGTTTTTCGTTGAGGCAGTTGGTTTCGTTGAAATATAGGTGCACCACTTCCAAAACATAAAAATAGAAAAAAATATAAAGAAAAGAAATACATTATATCAAATCTAAGGTCAAGTAATAATAAAAATAAAAACTTTAATTATAAATTTTTTTTATAAATTGATATAATTTAATATGATACGTGAGATTGTAAAATTATTTTTATTATAAAATAAATCTAATTTATTATATAAAATTATATTAATTTATAATTTATTTTTATAAATTTCTTTTATAACGGTAACACTTAGTAACATGCAGTAGACCATACATTGGCATACTTATCTAACAAGAAAAACAATTAATTTTTTAATCTGTTTATTAATTATTAATTATATTAATAATATAAAAATCTATCACATTAATTATAAAAAAAATATTTATGTTTTATTTTTTTAATAGGCAGATGGCATATTGAAAGACTAGCGGCAGATCATTCACTTGTGCAGTACAAAAACCACGACGAAGCAATGCCAGCACGCAGATTTCAATCATGCAAGTACAAAAACAACTCATTCGGAATTTCCAAAGCCTATCGGGGGTAAAATAGGAATATAAAATATCCTCTCACCTGCTATTCCCTTCCCTGCCCCCACCACCCTCCTCCACCAGCAACTTTGCTTAAAAAAATTGGTCTCGTCCTCGTCCATCTCCCTCCTCGGGAGAAAGTCCTCCTTTCTTGGCTCTCCTCTCTTTATATCTCTGCTCTGGTTTCCTCTCTTTCTTACTTTGTGTTTACTTTTCTTTTCTGTTTTTTCCCATCTGCTCTCGCTAGTCGGTACCTGGCCTACAATGGCGTCGAGTCTGAGAGACCTACAGCTCACCCAGGTCGCCGGCGACGGAGGCAGGATCTTCGCCGGTAAATATTCCGATGAACTCGAGGACGTGAGGCTCCTAGATTCATACGAGGATGACAATAGTTTCACTAGAATTGAGGCGGGAATGAGGAGGGTTCAGGTCGGCGTCTCCGGGATGACTTGCGCTGCTTGCTCGAATTCCGTCGAGGCAGCTTTAAAAAGCGTCAATGGGGTTTTGATGGCCTCAGTTGCCTTGCTTCAGAACAAGGCTGATGTGGTTTTTGATCCCATGTTGGTTAAGGTTAGTCTTTGTTCGGAATTCCCATGTTCGCTTTGTGGTTTAGTTGGAATGTTAGAAGTGCTAAATTGGTAAGCTTTGCCAACTTTGAGCTTTCTGTGCTGGCTTTGGTGTTTTGGACTGTGGTTCAGCGAAAGTGGTTGCTTGTTTTTTGAGATTTATGCGGAGTCTTATAAGTTTGTCATCACTTTCTGTTTCTGGTGAATTGGATCATGGGTTGGTGTTACTTATGAAACTTTGTGCAGTATGGACTTGTCTTGGGGATTCGAACTCTAGGTTGGTCTTAGTAGATAGTTTGTGGAACTTCATCTTCATTTGTGCTTTGTTCATCATGTTTAATCTAGTTTAGTTTGCAGCTTTGGTTGAACTAAATAACGATGAAATGTTTGATTTTCTTTCGTTTAATGTTTGTGGGTCTTAGTAAATGTTTTTCTTCATTTATTGGTGGTGGTAACTTAAGATATTCTTGACCTTATAAAAATGAAAAATAACATTAAGATATTCGTCACTATTTGCTGAACGTAATTGGTAAATCTACGGGTTCGAATTGCAGCTTTTGTCATTTTTAGTAATTATGGACTATAAATATTTATGGGTTTGTTTATCAGTGGAATGCATGGTTCTAAGCTTTACTTCTTTCAAATTTTGCTTTTTAGGATGTAGTTACTATAAGTGAGTAGACTTAACTGGGTGTTGTTCATTGTTGTGATGATGAGTTTTTTTACTTTTAATGAAACCATGTATTATTATGCTTGATATACTTTAGAATAATGAGAATAACTTGTGTGTGTATGTGTATAAGGTCTCTCTCTTTCATGGGTTGTTTTTCAATGTACCCCGGAGATGGTGGTTTTTCTTTTGTTGGAATTCAATCATAACTGGCATTAGGCTAAAGAGGGAGTAACCAACAGACCTGCTTTATTGAGTTCTCTACAGCTGGTGGTGTTTCATCTTTCTCTATCATATACACAGGGATTTTCAGTTCATATACGTTTGATTTTTCTCATAGATCTGTGTCTTGCAAGGGCATTTAATGTTCACGCATTGATCAGTTGAAAAGGAATTGAGATATTTGAGACAATTAATGGAAATTGTGGGTTTTTCTTTTATAATACAGTAACTGTGAAAAGCAGAATAGAGGGGTGCAACTCTAGTAAATGGTAAGCATACAAGAAAAACACCCAAAGAAAACGGGATTATTATATCAAAGATATTTTTAAAACTCCACCAGGTGTCTAACTAACTATAAAAAACGCCTAGTGGATAGGTGCCTGTCACCCTGCCTTTTAGCTGCCACTGGATACGACCAAACTTTGTGTGTTCAAACTTGGGAGAGATACTGGACCAGTTTGGCCAGAAGGCCGGTGACTTAAAAGGAACTTCTATCCAAGAGGACAGGAATTGATGAAATGTTATGAGTTCTAGATGGCATGAGAAAAATTATAGACCACAAGTATTACTTTTAACACTTTTGGCAACTGTTGCTGTCAGTTCCTTTTAGAGTTTCTGTGCAACCGTTTGAAATTCCTAATCATGTTCCTTTGTCTGACCGCATGTAGGGATACCTTGCAAATAAGTTTATATCTGCCTACTTGGTACTGAGAACCTTGGATTTTATACATGCTGAAGCATTTCTTGACTTGTTTTAATTTAGGATGAAGACATCAAGAATGCAATTGAGGATGCAGGCTTTGAGGCAGAGATCCTACCTGAACCCAGCACTTTTGGGACAAAGCCACAGGGAACCCTGCTAGGGCAGTTCACAATCGGAGGTATGACTTGTGCAGCATGTGTAAACTCCGTTGAAGGTATTTTAAGAAATCTACATGGTGTTAAAAGGGCAGTAGTTGCCTTGGCCACTTCCTTAGGGGAAGTTGAATATGATCCTACCGTGATTAGTAAGGATGATATTGTCAATGCCATTGAAGATGCTGGTTTTGAAGCTTCACTTGTACAGAGCAGTGAGCAGGACAAAATCATATTGGGGGTTACTGGCATATACAATGAGATGGATGTACAGCTTTTAGAAGGCATTCTTAGCCACTTCAAAGGAGTGAGACAATTTCATTTTGAAAGAATATCAAAAGAAGTGGAAGTTGTCTTTGATCCTGAAGTTGTCAGTTCTAGATCATTAGTTGATGGGATTGAAGGAGGATCCAATGGTATGTTTAAGTTAAACGTAAAAAGCCCTTATGCAAGAATGACTTCCAAAGATGTTGAAGAAGCCTCAAAAATGTTTCAGCTTTTCACCTCCAGTTTGTTTCTTAGTGTAAGTATTCTCTTTTCTTGTCACGATTCAGGGTATTGAATATCTATTATATATATGTGCGTTTTTGTTTTTCTTTCTTTAAGTTGTCTGTCTTCCAACTGATTTGTACAATATAAGTCCGTTTGTGCATGTGTGTGTTTGTGTGTCTATGAACTTTGCTTCCTTTAACGTACGTGTCTTTTTCCTGATAGTTACAATATAAGTCCAACGTAAACTTAGTCATGATGTCTGAAGATGGTTTCCCTTGAGTCCATGCCATTTATCGGGCTAAGTTGAGTTGTGCCTTTTGATGTATTGCAATCATATCTCAATGTAAGGTTTCTGATAACATAATGGTATTGTTTTGGAAATAAAAACGTTGATGAGTTGATATGAATGTTTTACTTGAATTGCAATGCATCAGACACCCCTGCCTCCACCCCTGAAGTTGGTAGTTGTGGAGTGTGAGAAGGTGAAAATCTAATTTAATGTAAAATGATACAGACTCATCCTTCGAATGGTTCACAAAATGATTTTGTAGCCCATTTAGACACCGATTTGATAGTAGCAGTTATTCTTACCTATGAAATTAATCATTCCCTTGTGATACTTTGGCTCCAGGTTCCTGTCTTTCTCATAAGGGTAGTTTGTCCTCACATACCAATGGTGTATTCCTTGTTGCTTTGGCGATGTGGGCCCTTCCAAATGGGGGATTGGTTGAAGTGGGCATTGGTGAGTCTTGTCCAATTTGTTGTCGGAAAGCGCTTCTACATTGCAGCTGCCAGAGCTCTTCGAAATGGTTCAACTAACATGGATGTTTTGGTTGCATTGGGAACTTCTGCCTCTTACTTCTACTCTGTATATGCTCTTCTATATGGTGCGGTGACTGGATTTTGGTCTCCAACGTACTTTGAAACAAGTGCAATGCTGATAACATTTGTATTGTTGGGGAAGTATTTGGAGTGTCTTGCCAAAGGAAAAACTTCAGATGCAATCAAGAAGTTAGTGGAACTTGCACCGGCAACAGCAATGTTGCTTGTCAAAGACAAAGGTTTGTATGCATGTGTTTTCCTTTTGTTTTATTATTATTTTTTTTTTTTGTTTTGATTTAACAAAGGCTATAGGTATTTTTGGGGCTTAACTCAACGGAATGGTTGAAGTCTTGATGTTTTAGTGAAACTTCAAAATATAAATGTATTTTTTTATCTTCTTCTTTTTTTTTTCCCAATTCTTGATTAGGATCCAAAGTTTTTCCAAATTTTTTTTTATAAATAGAAGGCCATATACTGTAATGAATGACAAAAGCTGATTCCAAAATTTAATTGAACAATCTCAATAACTAATTGGTTTAATATTTTCGGATTTTAGGTGGTAAGTGTATTGGAGAAAGGGAAATAGATGCTTTGCTCATTCAGCCTGGTGATACGTTAAAAGTTCTTCCTGGAGCAAAGGTTCCTGCCGATGGTGTAGTTGTATGGGGTTCAAGTTATGTTAATGAGAGTATGGTAACTGGTGAATCCATACCTGTTTTAAAGGAAGCCAATTCATTAGTTATTGGAGGCACAATAAATTTACATGGTGCCCTTAACATACAAGCTACTAAAGTAGGAGGCGATGCAGTTTTAAGCCAGATAATTAGTTTGGTTGAGACAGCCCAGATGTCGAAAGCTCCTATTCAGAAATTTGCTGATTTTGTAAGTATTCTCAGTATAGTTTGAGTCTAATCTTATCATGCTTTCTATGTTTATGCTATATATAGGTGTTATTTGAATATATTCTTTTCATGCTTTCTTGCTTTGAAATAAAGGAAAGAAATATTGCGTTTCACTGTTGCCTGAGAAGTATAATTTCTGTGCTTAACTGGCTGTAATTGATTCATTCCATTGTAGCTTGGTAAGTGGCAATGATTGAATAGCTAGTTTATGCTTATTGCACTGCCAACCTATCAATTTTTACGTTCACAATATATATTTAAGACTATACTCTTTGTCCATTGTTATAAATTGGAGTTTCAGTTATATATAAATATATATATTGTCAGAATAAATTACAAAAACCCTCACAAACTATCACTATAGTCTCAAACACACCCATAAGCACTGACTGATGATGTCTTACTTCCCAAATCAAACTTTTTGTTGTATTTCTGTGCAAGCCTTTTACCTGATTGGATCAGCTATCGTGATGCCTTTTTACCTCATCAAAAGTTCATCTTATATAAATACCTAATTCACACATTATGGATTTATGCATTTTTCCTGATTTTTATGAGTTCCTATATTTCCTCGTGTTTTTTCTGCAATCAGTTCTTGTTTTAGTTTCAAAATTATAGATTGATCTGATTATATATGTGTATATATAGAATTCTTGGAATCAAGTATGAGTCCTATCTTAATTGTCTTTGTTCATGCAGGTAGCGAGCATATTTGTTCCTACAGTTGTTGCTATGGCATTGTTAACATTATTGGGTTGGTAAGTTCACATTTCTTTGGGCATACAACCAGGCACCTGCACATTGTAATTTTGATCCATATAGTTTACATGGTTGTGCCTCCTTTTTATTAAAAATTTTCTCCTGTTGATCATCTCTAGGTATATTGCTGGAGCTCTTGGAGCCTATCCAGAACGATGGCTACCAGAAAATGGAAATTACTTTGTATTTGCCCTCATGTTTTCAATATCAGTTGTGGTTATTGCATGCCCATGTGCTCTTGGGCTGGCAACGCCAACTGCTGTCATGGTTGCGACGGGGGTTGGGGCTAATAATGGTGTGCTGATAAAAGGTGGAGATGCTTTGGAAAGGGCTCAAAAGATTAAGTATGTGATCTTTGATAAAACAGGTACCCTAACCCAGGGAAAAGCCACAGTTACAACAGCAAGAGTTTTTGTAGGAATGGATCTTGGAGAATTCCTTCGATTGGTGGCCTCTGCAGAGGTGACTTCTAATCTTCTAATATGTTTTACATGCTTTACCTCGAAACTAAGACTTCTCTCTTTTGATCTTCCCATTTTTGGTCCAAATATGGCACTGTAGGAAGGTCCAAGGAGGACATCATAACATCACAACGATATAAAAAAAAGTAGTATTGCAACTATATTTACCCCTGAGAAACATTGAGCTTTCTTTTCCATTCTGAATCATGTTTTGCCATTGCAGATGAACTACTTAAATGGGCAGCAGAAGATGCATACATTTATTTCTCCTAATTACATTGAGTAATTTTATTTTATTTTTTTGTGGGAGGAGTGGGATGTAGAAAGTCATCAAAACATTAAGCAGTACAATTACAACAGAACCAATCTTTATTTATTTATTTTCCTCCTGGCTTAGGCTAGCAGTGAGCACCCATTGGCTAAAGCAATAGTGGAATATGCATGTCATTTCCATTTCTTTGACGAGCCGTCTGCTATCAAGGATGCTGAAAACAATAGCAAAGAGTCAATTTCTGGATGGCTTTTTGATGTCTCAGAGTTCTATGCTCTGCCAGGAAGAGGTGTCCATTGCTTTATAAATGGGAAACAGATTGTGGTGAGTTTCTTTACATTGAGATATGCATCCGTTCCAATTTCAAATATGCTTAATAATTTTGCTTATTGGGGAGGAATATCCTTAACAGGTTGGAAACCGGAAGCTAATAACTGAAAGTGGAATGGCTATTCCAACTGATGTGGAAAATTTTGTAGTAGAGCTGGAAGAAAGTGCCAGGACAGGAGTACTTGTTGCATATGACAATAGCTTGATTGGTGTTTTAGGAGTTGCAGACCCACTAAAGAGAGAAGCCGCTGTGGTTGTAGAGGGCCTTGGGAAAATGGGCGTCAGGACTGTCATGGTCACGGGGGACAACTGGAGAACAGCTAGAGCGGTTGCTAAAGAGGTCTGTATGTAGTTTTCATTTCTTAGTAAATTAATCCACCCCCGGCTTTGTGTTTGATAAAACACTTGGTACTTTGAATTATAATAGAGCAATGCTACACAACCTCCCAACCTCCACACACCATTTTTTTTCAATTTTTTAATATTTTTTTAAAAGTTTTTTTGAATTTATTCTATTGAAATTAATTCAATTTTTTTATTCATTATTTATATATTAAATATTTGATAAAAGAAAAAAGTAATAAAAATTTAAAAAATAGTGGTGTGTGGAGGTTGTATGAATAGTAAGAGTTTGTGTAGATTTTTTGATTATAATATTAAGGCAAGTGTCAACTTACTTTTTTAAGGGTCCCAATAAAGTTCGACTCTAAATAATGTAAATTTTCTGTATATCATAGCAGAAATGTTTTCTTGTTAATTTCCATATCAAATCTATGCTTGGGACTTAATATCAAACGGTATAGTTTTAACATTGATCCAATTTCATTGGGTTAGCATGCTCTCTTTTGTGATCCTGGATGAACCTCATATCATGTACTTTTTTGGTCAGTACTAAATTTTTGGGATGCAAATAGATATCAAAATGTCAAATATGAAAAAAGAAAAACCATTTATGCTGGGCAGGTTGGCATTCAAGATGTAAGGGCAGAGGTAATGCCAGCAGGAAAAGCTGATGTCGTCCGATCATTTCAAAAAGATGGCAGCATAGTTGCAATGGTGGGTGATGGTATCAATGACTCCCCTGCTCTAGCTGCTGCTGATGTTGGTATGGCAATTGGAGCCGGGACAGATATTGCCATAGAAGCTGCTGATTATGTACTGATGAGAAACAACTTGGAGGACGTAATCACAGCCATTGATATATCAAGGAAGACCTTTGCACGAATTAGATTGAATTATATGTTTGCCATGGGCTACAATGTGGTTGCAATCCCTATTGCTGCTGGGGTTTTCTTTCCTTCTTTGGGTATCATGTTGCCACCATGGGCGGCCGGTGCATGCATGGCTCTATCATCTGTAAGTGTAGTATGCTCTTCTTTGCTTCTTAGGAGATATAAAAAACCCAGACTTACAACAATACTAGAAATTACTGTAGAGTAGGAAGAAAAATTTGAGAAACTAGGTTCGACTTCATAAGAAGATATGATGGGTGTGAATCCAGTTTGATGTCCCACTTTTGTGTATTTCTGTTTCTTTTACGGTGGGGATGTACATTTTGCACCCCATTCTTTGTAAATGCCACTCCTATAATAATTTCTCAATGCTTCTTTCTGTCTTAGTTTCAGTCTTTTCCCTTCGTTGTTATTTTGTTTTATTCAATGAAGAGGATTATGTTCTCTCTTCTTACGTGCCCAGACGTCTGATAATTGGAGAAAATGTTCAAAAGAAAATGAACATATGCGAAACAGACATTTAGAGGAAACTCAGGTGGAAGTACTTGAAATTTTTCTCTCTTTGTTGCTTTGGGATAAGGCTATTGTATCAAAGGGGTCAACTTTAATGCTTCTTTTTTATGTTCTGAGGCTGTAATTAGGTATTTTTCTCTTATATGCTATGGTGACTTTCATGAAGCCCTCTCCAATTTTTTGCTATAGGTTTTACGGAAAGAGTTATTCTATTCAGCAGTCCTATACTACATACCTGTCAAATAGAAGAATTCTTATATATTTTTCTCCTCAACAGGTGTGTGGTGTAAAGTTACTGAGAGTAAAATTTTTCTTTTGCAAAAAGCTGGTGCTTGTGCTGCAAATATTATATTCCCTTGGGGTTTGAAATTGAATTTCCAATTTTGCATGTACTCTTTAGACAAAAAAAAAAAAAAAGGTTTGGTTGGTTCCACTTTTCTCGATCAATGATGGTAGAATGTGAATTGTGGCAAATGGTCAGATCAACCCATGTTGCCTATGATCAGTCAAAGGAACTTCATTGCTTTTGGACGAATGGTCAAAACTTCGGAATGGTCCATTGGTCAAAACTTCAAAAACAAGAGAAACAGATGTGGTTGGTCAAGAATTCCTTAGTCAGAATCTCTTCGGAAGATTATGTACGTTTTCTTTATGCTAATTTATGATGGTCGACGGTCGTTTACGATTGCATACTTTGACCCAATTATTATCACCTTCTATCTCTTAACCATCCTCGTAAAAGAGTAATATTATATATAGCTATAAAAATATTATAAATTTAAAAAAAAAAACATAATTTATTATTAAAAAATTAATTATTTTTATATAAATCCTGTATTTATTTAATTTTTTTTAAAAGAAATTATGCAATATTTGCATACGACTTCAAATATACATCATTTCTCTCTTTGAAGAGGGAGCAATAAAGGACACGAGAGACGTTTTCAAAGGATTATAACTCGATGATGATACCCACGAATGGAATTAAGGGCCTGGATCATTTGATATTGGATACCACGTGGATTGGAAGGTTTAAAATAACGACGACGTTTTGGGAGTATAACTTGCGGTCAAAGCCCACATGCAATATACTTTATAATCTATAAATACATTCGTCATTTTTTTTTATAGAATACATTCGTCATATTGAGTGAAGGGCCCCGCCTAATTTCTCAATAGACCCATGAATTATATCATTGACCCGGCATTACCATTTATATTTTATTTTTCGTTATTATATTTTTAAGTCAATGCGAACACATTATTCATAATATTTAAATAATAAAATTTGATCAGTAAGATAAGTCTTAAAATTTATTTTTTAAATCAAATTATACAGCTACGTAAATATTTTACTATATATGCAATCTACGTACCGATTTAATAATAGAATTGTATTTCTTTATTAGAAGCATGTAAGTTAAAGACATCCTATAAAAATAAATTTATAAACTGCTAGTACCCAATATAATACGCAGGATCATCTACTTTATATCAAAAAATTAATTTATAATTTGACGTATTTTATCAAATTATAAATTTATTTTTATAAAGACGATAATTTTGAAAATCAAATTATATATACGTCTCCTTATTTGTTTCTTTCTCATGTAAAGAGCAATCAATCAAATATCATTTATATGCATTTTCCTGGAGTCTGATTGTAAATATGTGCAGCACTGCGATGGCTTGGGACTTTGTGTATTTTTCTTTCCATGTGGTTTCACTGTAGGTCAAATCTTTCACCCCTAACTTTTGAAAACATCAATTGATAATGATTAAACCATTGTCTTTGTGTTCACACGAGGTAAGGTTTCGTCCAAAATGGAGATGGTTACTTTCAATATTAATTATGCAATCTACGTGAGCTAAACCATTTGATCACGGAAGTAGATTAAAAATCTTTTAAAGTTTCTAACCGAATTATAGGATTTAGAGTAAAAGAGAGATAGACATATAAAATGAATTTCATAACATTTATAACTCATGTTCAGTATAAATTTATAGATAGTAAGCACTTAGCATAATTACATACTCATGATTAATGGAGACCCATTTTATATGTCTATTTCTCACTCACTCCAAAAAAATTTATGAGAACTTAATCCCACAAAACTAAGTACTTAAAGCCCTGTTTGGAACTTAAATTCAACTGAGATTAACTTAATTTAGTCTAATTTTAAGTCGAGTCTAGCATCTAAACATCCAATTCTCAAATTATTAAATTCATCTCAATTCACAATCTCTTTATATGTGGGACTCGTAACTCTTTTCAACTAAACACTTCTTCACAAGTGGGACCCGTAACCTTTTTCAACTTCCTATAAATACATCTAAACTTATCTTAGCATCTAAACTTATTTTAGGTGGGTTTCATAAATTTCACTTCACAATCTCAACTCATTACTATTTATAAAGAATTCAACTCAACTCAATATCTAAACGGGGGACCAAGCGTAGAAAAACCAATTAATTTAAGTTTGGGTGGACCAAAATATATATGGCTAGAAAATCGATAAGAACAATACTAACACAAGGGTTGGAATGTTTTTTTACCCAATATTTGTTTAATATTTGGCAACCTTTTAGAATCTAATTTTCTTATTTGATATGTAAAAGAAAGTTTTATCATAGAGCCACAAAAATTATTAAAAGCATGCATGTATATGTGATGCTCAGCTGAAGCATATTAATTAAGGTAGATACCCTTCATGCTGATCTCAGGTTAGACGTACGTCATGTAGGGAGAGATTAATTAGGAGTGGAACGCCAGCTGTTCTTATTAATGTCAGCTTATAAATTTAATTAAGTAATAATTTGGACAATTTTTAGATAACTTCTTTATAAAAGGGTGACATTTGTGAATACGTAGCTGAAGTCATCTTCTTAATTAATTAGCTTTGAACCGTCGACTTTATTATATATTCAGGATTATTTATTGTTTTTTCTTCGTAGCTGATCGAATTGCGGTCATGATATGTGTTATAGATAAATGCTATATATATTCGATCAGAAAAAACTAGAAATTATATATATATATATATATATATAAAATGACTAACATAAATTAATATGAGTAATGTTACGTATAATTATTTTTATGTATTTTTTACATATTTTAATGATGTGATTGACTGTATTAATTTTTTTTAATACACAACTAATCATATTAATAAAATATATAAAAAAATATGCAAAAGTGATATAAAACTTTTGAATCAATATTATTAATATCAGTCAGGTTTAGCCGATCGAATAGACGGTAGTAACTGTTGGTTTTTAACAGTATCATTGCAGGTAATTAATTAATTAAGGAAATTAATTTTCTGTAAAAAAAGAACAGAGATATATAAATATTAGATCAGAATGGAATTTAATTGGTGAGAAATATTGAAGAATATTGTAGATTAATCAATATTAATCATTATATTGTAGCTAATAATTAATTCCGGCCACCAAATGGGAAATTATAAAAGACCCATGATTAATGTATGGTACTGATGATCAACTTCATTAATGAGTTTAACTCTAAATTTGGTGCGTGCTTGGAAGACCGAGCACATGGTTGACCAAGCGACGTGACCGTTTGACTGGTGTAATTTTGATCGATGCAACTTGACTGGAGACCAGTCAAATCGATCTAGCAAGATAATACAAGATCGAACACGACACCAGAACAAAAGAATATTGATGACCACAGGAGACACTAATTGCATATATGCATGGTTTCTACACTTGGATTGATGCTTTCGTTTTTAGGTCCATGTCATTAACATATTGACGGTACCTCTAAGAGCAAGTCCAAAGTTGATTAATTAAAAATTGAGGTTTTGGCTATTAGAGAGACCATCCTCCTAAGAGTCAAAATAAATATAATATAATCTTAGATATCTTAAAATAATTTTTTTAAATTTTTTATTATATATTTTGTAAATACACTCTATATATTAATTAATAATTTAATTTTTATTAAAATTATTATTTTCAATTATTTTTTTCTTTAACCTAATTATCAACAACACATTTTCCAACCATTCTAATCCCAACAATCTTATTATAATTTTTGGTTAGATTGGATTTAAGTCTCAAATTGCTCTCATTATTTTATATTGCTATTTGCATGGGTGTTGAATAAATTTCTACCCCTAAATCCATGTCCCAACAACTCAAAAATTGAAGGAGGAGCACAGACGTTGAGAATATTTTGAGTAAAATATTATTTTGAGTAAAGGAATGACTTTACTGTAGTTCAAAAGTNATATGGCATTTGAGCGATTGAAAACTCGAGTCTCGATGGAGATAGAGATTAAGACGGGCATGGCGGGTGTGAAAGCAGTACACATCAGAGGTAAGTACAGAAAGTGTTTCTTTATTATAAATATGAATATTATTCATGTATTTATTTAATTATAATTTTTTAATAACTTTTTGACCAAATAAGGAGAACAAACTAAGACCATCACACAAGACTCCAAAATATAGAACCCCGATAGGTGCTAGGAATCTAGAACTAAGCCGCTTCATTCAATATTTTAGTATGTTATAATGCATGATGATGACCTCGTTGATATTAACACATGTTCCTTCCTGGAAGCACACCGCATGCTTTGCCTCCCAAGTGATCTCTCTCTACTCTCTATCCCTCTCGAGGAATGGTCAAAGATTACACATGCATGTTTATTTTACTTTGACGAAAAACAGCCACTACTACTTCTATAAGTACTGGAGTTCTAAGCTGGAATTAGATCAGAATTACATGATCGGTAACACCCAAAAAAGCATGGCTAACATGACTATCCGGCCTCCAGCAGCTAGTTCTAGTGATCAATGGATGCCGTTAATTGATCATCATGATCACCATGCCACTGAAGGGCAGCCAGCGTCGGAGCTCATGACCGGCGGCACAACTGACACCATTTTCAGCTCAAGCAATAGTACTCCAGTAGTACTACCGTTGAATACTCCAAAGGGTTGTAGTAGTACTGGATCGAAACCAATCCGAAGGAGGTCTAGGGCGTCCAAGAGAACACCCACCACACTGCTCAATGCTAACACAGGTAATTTTCGAGCCCTGGTGCAACATTATACCGGTTGTCCAAGCCCAGCGGCGGCGGGCACCATCTCGTTTGGGAACCGGAAAGGATCGGTCAACTTGGACTTTGGAAGAGGCGGATCATCAGAAGTAGAAAACCAACGAATTAAAACTTCAGCATTAATGGCACCTTTTGGTAACAGTAATTATCATTCTCTTCAACAATATCCTGATCATTTTCAATCTCAAGGCCAGCATCGTCTAGCAGAGTATAATCAAAGCCGCCATGATCAAAAGCAACAACTGCTACTGCAGGAGCAGCAGCAAAGTATGTATTCAATTGGCAATAATATTTTTGGGGATGTTTTTGTTTCGGCATCCAGCAACGTCATCGTCCCTAGACCAAACGTGGAGATTTCTGAGGGGTTTGCAAGATTGGATGACGATAACATTTCTTTTCATCATGAGCTAGCTATGAATTCTTTTTCCACTGGTTTTAAGAATTATCATGGTGGTTTCTTTTAGAAATTAGAGGATTATAAGATCATTAGTATTTTTTCTTTTTCTTTTTTTGCTAATTTGATCAGAATAATCTTCGATCGTTGATCATCGATCTCAGATGTACGTGCAAATTATATATTGTTCATCTTAAGCCCATATATATAGTACTAGATCCATCTCTAACTACGTGTGTCAAATTATATCTGATCACTCGCATCATCTCACTGTTTAATTTGATTTGTGGTATTCATTGACGTCATTGATTTTTTTTTTTGAAGAAATAAAAATTTATACAAGTGTTATAAGCATTAATGTCTCGTCTAAACAATAAAATAGGAATTAATAAACGAGAGTATAATAAGTAACAATTTTTAATAATAATTAATGCATACAATTTCATGTTATGGACCTGCACGTGTTCTTTTTTAATCACAAATTAAAACCAAAATCAAAGCAATACAAGAGAAGCCTTTTTTTTCATATATAATTATATTCGATATTCGGTACACATGACACTATATATTATAGGTATTTGGTGTCGTTAATACGATTCTGGGACGGGGTTTTACACTATTGGTATAGCACTGTGGTCAATGCATGTGATTGTCTTAGTACGTACTGAGAAAAGCTAGGGGTGAGGGACCGATTGAAGGGCAAAAAGATGGAGGTTCCAAGAGATCCGTCACTGGCCCACTAATCGCAGAATATCTGCTTTATCCAAAAGATTGTCTTTGGACTAGGGTACGGATAGTAACTACTTCAAAATAACGTGCAAAACCCGCTTGTCAATATAGAAAAATAGAAACACAAAATAGAATTAAGTTGATAAAATGATAAAAGGATGTAATAGAAACACAAAATAAAAATAGAAATTGAACATAAAATTGATAAAATAATGAAATGACACTCCCGTGAGGGTATTTATCCTACAAATTAGTGATAGACAAAGATAATTAAGTGAATTAAATTATGTACTAATGACTCCTATTTATAGGTCAATATGTATGGTTGGCAAATAGCACAACTATTGGTAACTTAATAGTTGGCAAATGACACAACTTTAAGAAGTGACATAATATTTTGACTAAATCAAAAGTTTGTGTCTTTTAACACTTCATTAGTCACATAACCCAAAAGGTTGTGCCTTTTAACACTTCTTTAAACATCACCCCCTATGGGAACCATCACCATGAAGAGGGTGTCATTTTAAAGAAAACACCGTTTGGTGATCACACTACTTAGAATTACATCTCCCACATAATTACACAAAACGGTGAGGATCCAGTAAAGTAAAATTACCTCTGTACCAGTATGAGCTTTCCACTACTTAACTCTCGTTTGCATACTCTTGCAGATCGGCGTAAGAACATAACAAGCTTCTACGTGCACAAGTTTTTGTCATTATCTTATCTAACCACACCATTCACTATAGAAAAATGGGCCATATTGGTACCACTGTAGAAAAATAGAGAAACAAAATGGACGAAATCGAACGTAAAATTAACATAATGGTGACACTCCTATGAGGGTATTTGTCCCACAAGTTAGTGATATACAAAGGGAATTAAGTGAGTTAAATTGTGCACCAATGACCTTTATTTATATGCCAACATGCACCGGTTGGCAAATAGCACAACCATTAATAACTCAATGGTTGGTAAATGACACAACTTTAAGAAGTGACACAATCTTTTGACTAAATCAAAATGTTATGTCTTTTAACACTTTATTAGTCAAAGTAACATGCAAAGCATGCTTGTCTGATTAGATCAAATAATTATTTTATAAAAATAATATATTTTTTTTACAAAATTTGTAAAAATAGTAGATTGCATATATAGTTTAGAAGACATTACTTCAACTTTTATACAAGTAATATAATTAATAGAATATTACAAATTTTTTTTAACAAATTGACTACAACGATCAGTACTTTAACAAGATTATTGAGTTTGCATCACCAAGATGATGGTATTTAATGGCGTGTTTTGGGCCAAATGAGATTTACTCTACAAGAATCAGGCCTTTTGCAGTGCTCAAAATCGTCACAAAAATCATAAAAAATCGCTGAATTAAATCAATTGCCTTTTAAATTTGCTGCATGTTCGTTGAAATTAACACATCTTTTCTGATATATTTCAGCGATAGACAAAAAATCTCCAGGAAAAATAATATTATCTGCATTTTTTATTGTTGTTGCAAATAACGAAAAAATCGTTGGAAATTGTGTGATCCATTTAGGGATAAATCGTTGATAAAAATCAATTGCAGTGAAAAAAATCGTTGCAATAGATATATAAATCACTACAAATGATACGTGGTCTATTGCGTGATATATTCTTTTCACTGTAGTTGAACTTTTTGCAATGCATAGAAATCATTGGGATAGAGTAATTGTGACGAGTTTATAACTTTTTGCGGCGACTGAATACTTAATTACAAAATTAAAAGAAAAAAATTATTATTGAAATTGTATTCAATAGTAATTTTACGTGATTCATAGAGCAAATGTCATAAAGTTGTAGTTCTTTCTTCCAATATTTAGAGACCCAATCCAAGCAACCCAATCCAACATTTTCTCTATCCATTTAACCTTTTAATTAGTAGAAATTCTAAATAACAGCAGTCTTAAGATAAATGAGTCTATGTAACTCTTAAGTATATGTGGCATGGGAACTAAGATTCTCCCGAAATAGAAGTATAACTCAAAAACCATTCCAAAGATTTTACAGTTCTCATTCAGTAGAAATACCCAAAAAAATATTTGGATTGGAAGCATTTTGAACCAACCTTTTCTAGTTAAGTATGCTTTAAAGCAAAGCCGAAAGAATAAACTTTTCCGACTAGCACTAAAATCTTCCATTTAAGAGGACGAAATGACCAATACCTTAATTAGTCATGTCTTCTTGTCAAGCTCATATTTCACCTTACTTTCCTTTGTGATCTCAATAACCTGTATCATTCCAATTAGTAATACAACAAAGAGGTACATTAGAAAATGTTCTTGAAGAAAACAAGTTCCTATTTAAAAGTTGAAAATTCTTGCTAGGTAAGAGAAAATACTGGAAACAATAGCCTTCAGCACTAATGTTTTACCCACTGGGAGAAAAGGGAATGCTGCTCGATTGAGTTGCATCGGAATGACCATAAATCAGGTGTAACTGCTTTGATAATTCTTATTGGACAAGTGATATTTGCATGCTAGGAAAGAGTTAGAGATTCATAAAGAAACAGAAATTAATGCTAAGATGGTGATCTTAACTGCATGCTAGAAATCTCACTTGAACATTCTTTTAGCCCAATGTTCCCACCTTCATAGACTAGAACTGATCCAAGGCACATGGACATGATATTGGTTTACAAATTGAAAAAATAAATGACAAAATTCAAACTACTATAGCCTCCAACAATGCATAAAGTTTAGAAATTATGTAGCTTAACTAATGCATAAATAACACATGATCCCATATTATCATGTACACAATACAACCTATAGAATATAAAATTCCTAAAAAAAAAAATTATAAGGACCCATCAAGATGGCCACTAGCCTGAAAGGAGCAATACAACCCCTTTTGAGGTAGAACTTAAAAGGAATCAGTAGAAAGAAAAGAGAGGAGCTGTGTGTTACTGTTCCTCTCAATTCCAGCTAAGGGGCTAGAACTTTAAGAGCAATCGGAGCTAAAGTCATGTCAAATTTTCTGCGCTAGCTTGGTAAGCCAATAAGTTAGTTGTATACCTGTTTCAACCCCCCCCCCCCCCCCTCAACTATAATCCCAACTAAACAAGCAATGAACTAGCGTTTAGAAAAATTAGAAATAAGCATGATTTATGGGTAGACATAGCATAAACACAGGAAGAGATACTTCTTGATAAATCATAAATTTCTAATGAAAAACTTAGTTGTTTACTTAGTTATTAGCTTGAGTATAAGGTAAAAAAATACATACTGATCTCTACCAGTTTAACACATAAAAATAGAGGCTTAAACATAATTGAAAAGTGATTTAAATAGAGAAAGAAATATTGTTAAAACTATAGCAGAACCTTTTTGTAGAAACTGTCGGCATGAAACAAAATAAGGCAGAAAATCATCTCACCTCCTCAAGCAGTAGATAGCAAGAATTTTGCATGTTTATACCTTCCCTCCACTTAGTTACAAACCCAAATTCTTAAATTACTGAACTCATCTCAACTAAAAATCTCTTTACATGTGAGACTCATAATTTTTTTCAACTCAACATTTCTTCACATGTGGGACCCGCAACCTTTTTCAACTTCTCATAAATATATCTAAACTCATCTTAAGTAGGCTCCATAAATCTCACTAGATAATCTTAACTTACTATTATTCATAAAGAACTCAACTCAACATCTGAACGGGGGCTAAGTGTAGAAAAACCAATTAATTTAAGTTTGGGTGGACCAAAATATATATGACTAGAAAATCGATAAGAACAGTACTAACACAAGGGCAAGAATGTTTGTTTTAGCCAATGTTTGTTTAATATTTGGCAACCTTTTAGAATCTAATTTTCTTGTTTGACATGTAAAAGAAAGTTTTATCATACAGCCACAAAAATCATTAAAAGCATGCATGTATATATGATGCTCAGCTGAAGCATATTAATTAAGGTACATACCCTTCATGCTGATCTCAGGTTAGACGTACGTACGTCATGTAGGGGGGGATATTAATTAGGAGTGGAACGCCAGCTGTTGTTATTATTAATGTCAGCTTATAAATTTAAGTAATAATTTGGACATTTTTAAGACAACTTCTTTGTAAAAGGGTGACATTTGTGAATAGGTCGCTGAAGTCATCTTCTTAATTAATTAGCTTTGAACCGTCGACTTTATTATATATTCAGGATTAATTATTATTTTTTCTTCGTAGCTGATCGAATTGCGGTCATGACATGTGTTATAGATAAATGCTATATATATTCGACTCGAAAAAATTAGAAATTATATATATATATATATAAACAAAAAAAAAGATAACATAAATTAATATGAGTAATGTTACATATAGTCATTTTTGTATATTTTTTATGTATTCTATTGATGTGATTGATTGCATCAATTTTTTTTAATACACAATTAATTATATCAGTAAATTACACAAAAGAGTATGTAAAAGTGACTGTATATAAATTTTTTAAATCAATATTATTAATATTGGTCGGGTTTAGCCGATCAAATAGACGGTAGTAACTGTTGGTTTTTAACAGTATCATTGCAGGTAATTAATTAATTAAAGAAATTAATTTTCTGTAAAAAACGAACAGAGATATATAAATATTAGATCAGAATGGAATTTAATTGATGAGAAATATTCGAGAATATTGTAGATTAATCATTATATTGTAGCTAATAATTAATTCCGGCCACCAAATGGGAAATTATAAAGACCCATGATTAATGTATGGTACTGATGATCATCTTCATTAATGAGTTTAACTCTAAATTTGGTGCGTGCTTGGAAGACCGAGCAGATGGTTGACCAAGCGACGTGACCGTTTCACTGGTGTAATTTTGATCGATGCAACTTGACTGGAGACCAGTCAAATCGATCTAGCAACATAATACAAGATCGAACACGACACCAGAACAAAAGAATATTGATGACCGCAGGAGACACTAATTGCATATATGCATGGTTTCTACACTTGGATTGATGCTTTCGTTTTTAGGTCTCATGTCATTAACATATATATTGACTGGTACCTCTAAGAGCAAGTCCAAAATGTGATTAATTAAAAATTGAGGTTTTGGCTATTAGAGAGGACCAATATCCCTCCTAAAGTCAAAATAAATATAATATAATCTTAGATATCTTAAGAATAGTTTTTTTTTAAATTTTTTAATTATATATTTTATAAATACATTCTATATATTAATTAATAATTTAATTTTTATTTAAAATTATTGTTTTCTAATTATTTTTTTCTTTAACCTAATTATCCACCGAACACATTTTACCAACCATTCTAATACCCAACAATCTTATATATAATTTTTGCGTTAGATTGGATTTAAGTCTCAAATTGCTCTCATTATTTTATATCTGCTATTTGCACTGGGTGTTGAATAAAATTTCTACCCCTAAATCCATGTCCCAACAACTCAGAAAATTGAAGGAGGAGCAGCAGACGTTGGTAATATATATTTTGAGTAAAGGAATGACTTTACTGTAGTTCAAAAGTGGAGTGTATATGTATATATATATATATCTCTCTCTCTGTCAATGTATGCCCGGAGATGACAGATACTTAAATATGTCACATTTATAGTAAATATGACTAAAGACAACAAAATTTAAGATGAAAAATAGAATATATATATATTTTTATAAAATATGTAGATAATTTATAAAAAATACTTGATTCAAGTAAAACTTAAGGGGTTGGTGGAGCTACCTAATTAAGATCATATATTAATTTTTGGATACGTATTGATCTAAAGTCTAAACATGAGAAACTATATATTATACTCATCAATGCAAGTAAAGAAACACATGACATGAATGCATGTTTGGTGATGGCATATATGGCACTTGAGCGATTGAAAACTCGAGTCTCTTTGGAGCTAGAGATCAACACGGGCACGGCGGGTGTGAAAGCAGTACACATCAGAGGTAAGTACAGAAAGTGTTTCTTTATTATAAATATGAATATTATTTATGTATTTATTTAATTATAATTTTTTAATAACTTTTTGACCAAATAAGGGGAACAAACTAAGACCATCACACAAGACTCCAAAATAAATAACCCCGATAGGTGCAACGAATCTAGAACTAAGCAGCTTTATTCAATATTCTAGTATGTTATAAATGCATGATGATGACCTCGTTGATATTAACACATGTTACTTCCTGGAAGCACACCGCATGCTTTGCCTCCCAAGTGATCTCTCTCTACTCTCTATGCCTCTCCAGGAATGGTCAAAGATTACACATGCATGTTTATTTTACTTTGACGAAAAACAGCCACTAGTACTACTGCTATAAGTGGAGTTCTAAGCTGGAATTAGATCAGAATTACATGATCGGTAACACCCAAGAAAGCATGGATAACATGACTATCCGGCCTCCAGCAGCTAGTTCTAGTGATCAATGGTTGCCGTTAATTGATCATCATGATCACCATGCCACTGAAGGGCAGCCAGCGTCGGAGCTCATGACCGGCGGCACAACTGACACCATTTTCAGCTCAAGCAATAGTACTCCAGTAGTACTCCCGTTGACTACTCCAAAGGGTTGTAGTAGTACTGGATCGAAACCAATCCGAAGGAGGTCTAGGGCGTCCAAGAGAACACCCACTACACTGCTCAATGCTAACAAAGGTAATTTTCGAGCCCTGGTGCAACATTATACCGGTTGTCCAAGCCCAGCGGCGGCGGGCACCTTCTCGTTTGGGAACCGGAAAGGACCGGTCAACTTGGACTTTGGAAGAGGCGGATCATCAGACGTAGAAAACCAACGAATTAAAACTTCAGCATTAATGGCACCTTTTGGTAACAGTAATTATCATTCTCTTCAAAAATATCCTGATCATTTTCAATCTCAAGGCCAGCATCGTCTAGCAGAGTATAATCAAAGCCGCCATGATCAACAGCAACAACTGCTACTGCAGGAGCAGCAGCAAAGTATGTATTCAATTAACAATAATATTTCTGGTGATGTTTTTGTTTCGGCATCCAGCAACGTCGTCGTCCCTAGACCAAACGTGGAGATTTCTGAGGGTTTTGCAAGATTGGATGACGATAACATTTCTTTTCATCATGAGCTAGCTATGAATTCTTTTTCCACTGGTTTTAAGAATTATCATGGTGGTTTCTTTTAGAAATTAGAGGATTATAAGATCATTAGTATTTCTTCTTTTTCTTTTTTTGCTTTGATCAGAATAATCTTCGATCGTTGATCATCGATCTCAGATGTACGTGCAAATTAAATATTGTTCATCTTAAGCCCATATATATAGTATGCATGCTATCATGAAATCTCATGATCATGTACTAGATCGATCTCTAGCTACGTGTGTCAAATTAACATAGTAGAAGCTGTCTGTTTGGTACTAGCTAGCTGATGTTTTCTTTTCTGTTTCTTTGTTAACACGTTGTTTTGTTTCGGTTTTTTTTTTTGAAGGCGTGAGCACGTACTTCTCTTTTATTCTGATCTCTAGACATCTTGCTTTGTTCCAAATTACACGCTTTAGTTAGGATGATGTGGTCCGGGTACTAATGAACTCAATTAGCTAAATTAATTGTTGGTTGCTCTTTGGATCATTAATGTTAAATATCCAATTAAATATCCACACGTACAATCATCTTCGTCTAAAGCTTTATATATATAATTTGTACACAGACACACGTATATATATATATATATATGGTGGTTGTTCTTAATTAATTTGAAAATGAGTGGCTAATTTAGGTTTTAATTTGGTCCGAAATAATATTGAAGAGCTATATATATAATATGGTATGTAGTAATATTTAACTTATATCTGATCATGACTCGCATCATCTCACTGTTTAATTTGATTTGTGGTTATTCATTAACGTCATTGATTTTTTTTTTTGAAGAAATAAAAATGAATTTAATGTCTCGTCTAAACAATAAAATAGGATAATAAACGAGAGTATAATACGTCACAATTTTTAATAATAATAATTAATGCATACAATTTCATGTTATGGACCTGCACGTGTACTTTTTTAATCACAAATTTAAACCAAAATCAAAGCAATACAAGAGAAGCCTTTTTTTTCATATATAATTATATTCGATATTCGGTACACATGACACTATATATTATAGGTATTTGGTGTCGTTAATACAGTTCTGGGACGGGGTTTCGTCGCTATTGGTATAGCACTGTGGTCAATGCAAGTGATTCACCTCAGTACGTACTGAGAAAAGCTAGGGGTGAGGGACCGATTGAAGGGCAAAAAGATGAGGTTCCGAGAGATCCGTCACCGGCCCACTAATCGCAGAATATCTGCAAAGATTGCCTTTGGACTAGAGTACGGATAATAACTGCTTAGTCAAAACAACGAGCAAAACCCACTTGTCAATATAGAAAAATAGAAACACAAAATAGAATTAAGTTGATAAAATGATAAAAAGATGGAATAGAAACACAAAATAATAATAGAAATTGAACGTAAAATTGATAAAATAATGACACTTCTGTAAGGATATTTATCAGACAAATTAGTAATAGATCGACAAAGAGAATTAAGTGAATTAAATTATTTACCAATGACTTCTATTTATAGGTCAATATGTATCGGTTGGCAAATAGCACAACTATTGGTAACTCAATAATTGGCAAATGACACAACTTTAAGAAGTGACATAACATTTTGACTAAATCAAAAGATTATGTCTTTTAACACTTCATTAGTCACATAACCCAAAAGGTTGTGCCTTTTAACATTTTTTTTAACATCACCCCCTATGGGAACTATCACCATGAAGAGGGTGTCATTCTAAAGGAAATACCGTTTAGTAATCACACTGCTTAGAATTACATCTCCCACTTGATTACACAAAACAGTGAGGATCCAGTAGAGTAAAATTACCTCTGTACCAATATGAGCTTTCCACTACTTAACTCTCATTTGCATACTTTTGCAGATCGGTGTTAGAAAATGACAAGCCTCTACGTGCACAAGTTTTTGTCATTATCTTATCTAACCACACCATTCACTATAGAAAAATGGGCCATATTGGTACTACTGTAGAAAAATTGAGAAACAAAATGAACGAAATCGAACGTAAAATTGACAAAATTGTGACACTCTTATGAGAATATTTGTCCCACAAGTTAGTGATAGACAAAGGGAATTAAGTGAGTTAAATTGTGCACCAATGACCCCTATTTATAGGCCAACATGCACCGGTTGACAAATAGCACAACCATTGATAACTGAATGGTTGCTAAATGACAAAACTTTAAGAAGTGACACAATCTTTTGACAAATCCAAAGGTTATGTCTTTTAACACTTTATTAGTTAAAGCAACGTGCAAAGCATGCTTGTCTGATTAGATCAAATAATTATTTTATAAAAATAATATATTTTTTTACAAAATTTGTAAAAATAGTAAATTACATATATAGTTTAGAAGACATTACTTCAACTTTTATACAAGTAATATAATTAATAGAATATTACAATTTTTTTTAATAAATTAAATACTACGATCAGTACTTTAACAAGATTATTGAGTTTGCATCACCAAGATTATGGTATTTAATGGCGTGTTTTGGGCCAAATGAAATTTACACTACAAGAAATCAGGCCTTTTGTAGGGGTCAAAATTGTCACAAAAATCATCAAAAATTGTTGAATTGGATCAATTACCTTTTTAATTTGCTGCACATTCGCCGAAATTAACACATCTTTTCTGATATATTTCAGCGATAGACAAAAAATCTCCAGGATAAATAATATTACTTGCGATTTTTTGTTGTTGCATATAACGAAAAAATCGTTGGGAATTGTGTGATCCATTTAGGGATAAATCGTTGATAAAGATCAATTGTAGCGAAAAAAAATCGTTGGAATAGATATATAAATCACTGCAAATGATACGTGGTCTATTGCATGATATATTCTTTTCGTTGTAGTTGAACTTTTTGCAACGCATAGAAATTGCTGGGATAGAGTAATTGTGACAAGTTTATAACTTTTTGCAGCGACTGAATACTCAATTACAAAATTTTTTTTAAAAAATTATTACTGAAATTGTATTCATTAGTAATTTTACGTGATTCATAGAGCAAATGTCATAAAGTTGCAGTTCTTTCTTCCAATATTGAGAGACCCAATCCAACCTTTTCTCTATGCATTTAACCTTTTAATTAGTAGAAATTCTAAATAACAGCAGTCTTAAGGTAAATGAGTCTATGCAACTCTTAAGTATATGTGGCATGGGAACTAAGATTCTCCCGAAATAGAAGTATAACTCAAAAACCATTCCAAAGATCTTACAGTCCTCATTCAGTAGAAACACCCAAAAAAATATTTGGATTGGAAGCATTTTGAAGCAACCTTTTCTAGTTAAGTATGCTTCAAAGCAAAGCCAAAAGAATATACTTTTCCGACTAACACTAAAATCTTCCATTTAAGAGGACGAAATGACCAATACCTTAATTAGTCGTGTCTTCTTGTCAAGCTCATATTTCACCTTACTTTCTTTTGTGATCTCAATAACCTGTATCATTCCAATTAGTAATACAACAAAGAGGTACATTAGAAAATGTGCCTAAAGAAAACAAGTTCCTATTTAAAAGTTGAAAATTCTTGCTAAGTAAGAGAAAATACTGGAAACATTAGCTTTCAGCACTAATGTTTTACCCACTGGGATAAAAGGGAACGCTGCTGGATTGAGTTGCATGGGAATGACCATAAATCAGGTGTAACTGCTTTGATAATTCTTATTGGACAAGTGATATTTGCATGCTAGGAAAGAGTTAGAGATTCATAAAGAAACATAAATTAATGTTAAGATGGTGATCTTAACTGCATGCTAGAAATCTCACTTGAACATTCTTTTAGCCCAATGCTCCCACCTCCATAGACTAGAACTGATTCAATACACATGGACATGATATTGGTTTACAAACTGGAAAAATAAATAACAAAATTCAAACTACTATAGCCTCCAACAATGCATAAAGTTTAGAAATTATATAGCTTAACTAATGCATAAATAGCACATGATCCCATATTATCATGTACACAATACAACCTATAGAATATAAAATTCCTAAAAAAAAAAAATTATAAGGACCCATCAAGATGGCCACTAGCTTGAAAGGAGCAATACAACCCCTTTTGAGGTAGAACTTAAAAGGAATCAGTAGAAAGAAAAGAGAGAAGCTGTGTGTTACTGTTCCTCTCAATTCCAGCTAAGGGCCTAGAACTTTAAGAGGAATCGGAGCTAAAGTCTTGTCAAATTTTCTGCACTAGCTTGGTAAGCCAATAAGTTAGTTGTATACCTGTTTCAAAACCCCCACTCCTTCAACTATAATCCCAACTACACAAGCAATGAACTAACGTTTAGAAAAATTAGAAATAAGCATGATTTATGGGTGGACATAGCATAAACACAAGAGATAGTTCTTGATAAACCATAAATTTCTAATGAAATCCTTAGTTGTTTACTTAGTTATTAGCTTTAGTAGAAGGTAAAAAAATACATACTGATCTCTACCAGTTTAATACATAAAAATGGAGACTTAAACATAATTGAAAAGTGATTCAAATAGAGGAAGAAATATTGTTAAAACTATAGCAGAACCTTTTTATAGAAACTGTCGGCATGGAACAAAACAAGGCAGAAAATCATCTCACCTCCTCAAGCAGTAGATAGCACGAATTCTGCATGTTTCTACCTTCCCTCCACTTAGTTACAAACCCAAATTCTTAAATTACTGAACTCATCTCAACTGAAAATCTCTTTATTTGTAAGACTCATAATTTTTTTCAACTCAACACTTCTTTACAAGTGGGACCCGCAACCTTTTTCAATTTCTCATAAATATATCTAAACTTATCTTAGGTGGGCTCCATAAATCTCGCTACACAATCTCAATTCACTACTATTTATAAAGAACTCAACTCAACATCTGAACGGGGGTAAGTGTAAAAAAACCAATTAACTTAAGTTTGGGTAGACCAACATATATATGGCTAGAAAATCGATAAGAACAGTACTAACACAAGGGTTGGAATGTTTGTTTTAGCCAATGTTTGTTTAATATTTGGCAACCTTTTAGAATCTAATTTTCTTGTTTGACATGTAAAAGAAAGTTTTATCATAGAGCCACAAAAATCATTAAAAGCATGCATGTATATATGATTAGGACGTTCATCCGGGTTCCAACCTGCAAACCCTGGTACACCCGGACCGGAACCCGGGTCTCAAATCCGAGCCGGAACCCAGCCCGGGTTAAGCCGGATTAGACCCGGTCCGAAACCTGGATGTATCCAGGTTTTGAAAAACCCGGATTCCAGGTTTAACCCGGTTTTTTTTTTTTTTTTTTTTTTTTTTTTTTTACAAAAACCTATATTTACCTGTATTATTAAATTTCTTTTAAAAGCATTTTATTTTTATCTTAAAGCCTATATTCTATTACAAATTTTTCAAGAAGAAATGGTTAAAAAGCATATTCTTTTATATATAAAACTAATTATTATTTTTAACTAAATGCATCTGAAAAAAATAAATTTAATTTTGATCATGTAAATGCATGCAAAAAAATAAAAATGCAATCACTACATATTATATTATTTGTTATTTATACATTACATTACAAAACACAATTACAATATATGAAATTACATATAAAAAATGGATTACATTCAGTCACCAATATATATTACATAACATGTCTGCTTCATGCAATCAATGCATTCTTCCAGCCATTGTTGGTCCAAGCTTATCTACAAGATGTATTCAATAATGTTCTTGGGCTGCTATATCATAGTTTCCTGTAAAAGATGCAATCATAAGAAGCAAAAAATAGATTAAAATAAACTGCACCTTTATAACCAACTAGTAATTGGGCATTCAAAAATAAACTTGGACTATGAAATCATATTACCCAAAACAAACAAAAAATGAAGATGAAGATGAAAATGAAAATTTGATTATGTTTTCCATGATATTGACACTTCTTCTCCCAAGCAAATGATGAACATCACCTTCTGATATACACATAAATGCCCACTTCCCTAATCCTAATTACAAGCTATAAGTTCAATCAAAATATAGATGTTACTTGAGGCCCTCAATCTGCATAAAAATTATATACATGTGTGTAACAATGTATGGATAAGAGTCAAAATATGCTTTTATAGGAATCCTGGAAGTAGGATAGAAGCCAATTGCATATTAGTAAAGCAACAAGCAAGGGATTGAGCTAGGTAATAAGCAGATAAGAGTCCATACATAACATGATATATTGATAAACTGGAGCAAATTTTGAAGACATGATGTGATCTGGCACTGGGAGGCTGAAATCCAACCAAATGACAATGGTTTTTCCTGTCTTACCCAAACCAAATAACCAAGTCAAAACAGTGCCAAAATTCATCATTCTAAAATTGATAAAAACTTTATTTAAGAAAACAATCTAAAATTGTAGTAAAACTAAGAATATTGACTTCAATAAAACATTGTCATTATTAGCAAGTATGAAGCAGCACTAATTGAGGAGCCAAAATAACAATATTATTGTCATTATCTTTTCCTTTTTGGTGAGGGGGTTGGCTTGTATGTCCAAATTAGTACTTGCCTTATAATTAGTTGCCTAAAAGAACTACTCTATCCCACAACCCCATTAATTCATGGTCCTTTTCAACTTGCCTAACAGAGTAACAGCCTTAAATCCTTTTACACAACCTTCACCTAAGAATATTCTCAAGCAGCTACTCTATCTCTCCCTCACAGACAGCACAAATGCTACAGAACCAAGAAAGAAAAACAACCCATACTTAAAAATAGAGCAGATCGAGCAAAAAAATCACTACAACATACAAACATCACTATAGCAAACTTAGATTCCCAAAAACATGCAGTTACAGACATAGCACATCACTACAGACATCCCATGCCTAAAGCAAATTAACAGAAAAAAGTTAATACAGGATGACCATGGCTTTCTACCTAAAAATTAGTTATATAAAGTTTCCATAGCAGAATACTTCATCGACAACATAGATGCAATGAACTAACAATTAGAACATAATTAATCAGCAACTACCTACTTCCAGCCAAGAGGAGATAGTTGTGCATCAAAAAAACCATAAGATGAGTATGCATCATGATTTTCTCCCCTTCCACGTTGTTAATCCCTTGGGCATGCCTTACCTGTAGACATGGCTTGATGAGACTAATATGCTTTTTAAAGCAAAACACTTCAACAAAAATACCCGTATAATCTGAATTGATCACCATGTTTCTTGGCCCTATTATTTAATTCATCGCAGAAGGTAGGTTTTGTGTTAGCAACAGTGAAGTATTATATCTGAATGGCTGATAAGCTAGTGACATTTGATGTTCTTGAGCTAGGCTATGACAGTGTTAATATAAAGTCTTGAACTAACAGTGATTTATATAAAGTCTTTCCTTCTGGGCAAGTATTTATGCGTGTGTACAATAGTTAACAAAAATACCTTTGTAAAACAGAAACCAAAATGACTCAGATCTAAACAAAATCTCTTCAAATCTATCGAGATTTGTTCAGATTGTATGGGTAAAAAACAATAAAGAACAAGAACCAAACGAAAAAAAAACCCACTAAGATAGAAAAAGAGAAATAAAAAAAAAACCCCAAAACTCTCATTCGACAAATCACTAGATCTACCAGATCAATCCAAGCACAGAGAGATCCAGTCCACCAAATCACTAGATCTACCACATTTACATTCATTGTTCATAGATTGGGAGAGAGACTTACCGAAAAGTCACCGGTGATCGAGATAGACACGGCAGTGAAAAAGAGACGGAGGCCAAAATCCTAGGGTTTCGGCACTCGGGTAAAGGAAGCTTGTTAGGTTGAAAATATGCACGTAACAAAGCTAGGTTTCACCGAGAGAGAGAGAGAGAGAGAGAGAGAGAGAGAGAGAGAGAGAGAGAGAGAGAGAAGTTTTTTCTGCATTGGCACTAGACTCTCAGACCGCGGGATCCCAAACTCAAGCTCGATGATGGAGAGATCGTGGTCACTGGTGGGGAGTGAAGAATGAAGGAGATTACGGGGGCGGCTAGGGTTTTGTGTGTTAGAGAGAGAGAGAGGAGTTGGGACATGGGGAGACGAGGGTAACTCGAGAGAGAGACAGTTTTTTGAATGTTTTATACAAACCCGGTTAACCGGGTTATAAAACGGAACCCGGATTTCATACTCGGGTCCAGACTGGATGTATCCGGTTTTGCAAATGTGGGGTCCGACCCGAATTTCATCCAGGTTGAAAATCGTAACCAAAAACCCAGTTTTTCAGATTCCAAGCTGAGCCAGATAAAAATCTGGCCCGGCTGAATAGCCCTATATATGATGCTCAGCTGAAGCATATTAATTAAGGTACATACCCTTCATGCTGATCTCAGGTTAGACGTACGTACGTCATGTAGGGGGAGATATTAATTAGGAGTGGAACGCCAGCTGTTGTTATTATTAATGTCAGCTTATAAATTTAAGTAATAATTTGGACATTTTTTTAGACAACTTCTTTATAAAAGGGTGACATTTGTGAATAGGTCGCTGAAGTCATCTTCTTAATTAATTAGCTTTGAACCATCGACTTTATTATATATTCAGGATTAATTATTATTTTTTCTTCGTAGCTGATCGAATTGCGGTCATGACATGTGTTATAGATAAATGCTATATATATTCTACCCGAAAAAACTAGAAATTATACATATATATATATACACAAAAAAATGACAATATAAATTAATATGAGTAATGTTACATATAATCATTTTTATGTATTTTTTATGCATTCTATTGATATGATTGACCGCATCAATTTTTTTTAATACACAACTAATTATATCAATAGAGTGCATAAAAGAGTATGTAAAAGTGACTATATATAAAACTTTTGAATCAATATTAATATTGGTCAGGTTTAGTCGATCGAATAGACGGTAGTACAATTGTTGGTTTTTAACGGTATCATTGCATGTTAATTAATTAATTACGGAAATTAATTTTCTGTAAAAAAAGAACAAAGATATATAAATATTAGATCAGATGGGATTTAATGGGTGAGAAATGGGAAATATTGTAGATTTATATTGATTAATCATTATATTGTAGCTAATAATTAATTAATTCCGGCCACCAAATTCCAATTATAAAGACCCCTTATAATACAAGATAATACAAGATCGAACACGACACCAGGACAAAAGATTGATGACCGTGGGAGACACCTTAATTGCATATATGCATGGTTTCTACACTTGGATTGATGCTTTCGTTTTTAGGTCTCATGTCATTAACATATTGACTGGTACCTCTAAGAGCAAGTCCAAAATTTGATTAATTAAAAATTGAGGTTTTGTCTATTAGAGAGGACCAATATCCCTCCTAAAGTAAAAATAAATATAATATAATCTTAGATATTTTAATAATAATTTTAAATCTTTTTTTATATATTTTGTAAATACACTCTATATATTAATTAATAATTTAATTTTTACTTAAAAATTATTGTTTACCAGCTATTTTTTTCTTTAACCTAATTATCTAACAAATACATTTTGTTAACCCTTCTAATACCCAACAATCACATATACAATTTTTGCATTAGATTGGATTTAAGTCTCAGAATATTGCTCTCATTATTTTATATCTGCTATTTGCACTCGGCATTGAATAAAATTTCTACCCCTAAATCCATGTCCCAGCAACTCAGAAAATTGAAGGAGGAGTAGCAGACGGGGAATATTTTGAGTAAAATATTACTTTAGAAATGAACAGTAACTGGCCAAATTTAGATAAAGGAATGATTTTATTGTAGCTCAAAAGTGGAGTCTTGGAGTTTTGAGTACTACTCCAATGCAAACCACTTTAGTAAAAATTAGCTAGCCAAAATTTGACTAGACATTGGCATTTTACTCTGCCAATGCTAATGCTCTAATAGAGGCAGATTTATATATATCTCTCTCGTAATGTATGTGCGGAGATGACAAATATTCAAATATGTCACGTAGTAAATATGATTAAAGACAACAAGATTTAAGATGAAAAATAGAATATATATTTTTTTTATAAAATATGTGGATAATTTATAAGAAATACTTGATTCAAGTAAAACTTAAGGGGTTGGTGGATCTACCTAATTAAGATCATATATTAATTTTTGGATACGTACTGATCTAAAGTCTAAACATGAGAAACTATATAATTATACTCATTAATTCAAGTAAAGAAACACATGACATGCATGCATGTTTGGTGATGGCATATATGGCACCTCATGAGCGATCGAAAACTCGAGTCTCGATGGAGATACAGATCAACACGGCCATGGCGGGTGTGAAAGCAGTACACATCAGAGGTAAGTACAGAAAGTGTTTCTTTATTATAAATATGAATATTATTTATGTATTTATTTAATTATAATTTTTTAATAACCTTTTGACCAAATAAGGGTAACAAANAGAGAGAGAGAGAGAGAGAGAGAGAGAGATACGAAGACGAGAGAGGAAGAGGTCACGGATGGAGTCTGGTTCAACTTCCGTGGGGGGAAAATGGGGTGGGGGTGGTGTGGCGAAAATGGAGATTTTGTTGAGCTGAAAGTGGCTGGATTAATGGTGTCGATGCCGATGGAGAAGGGAGGAACGGAGAGAGGAGTGGAGAACGAAAGGAGAAGGCCGTAGGGAATCGGGGGGTGGGTTTTGGTTGGGGGTGGGGGGCGCGGGACAAGGGGAAAATAGACTTCGCGCCCAAACATACATTAAAGTGATGTAGTTTAGGCGTTGCCAAAAGCATTTTGTATTTTAGCAGCGATTTCATAATCGTTGCAATAGTTTTTATAATCCACATCGCTATATCAGATTATTAATATTGCGGGGATTTTCAGATCGCCGGCAAAATGTAATTTTTCCAACGATATTATTTCTGGCGATTTTATAATCGTCGGAATAGACCCGATTTCTTGTAGTGTCGAGCCCTGGTGCAACATTATACCGGTTGTCTGAGCCCGGCGGCGGCCGGCACCATCTCGTTTGGGAACCGAAAAGGACCGGTCAACTTGGACTTTGGAAGAGGCGGATCATCAGAAGTAGAAAACCAACGAATTAAAACTTCAGCATTAATGGCACCTTTTGGTAACAGTAATTATCATTCTCTTCAACAATATCCTGATCATTTTCAATCTCAAGGCCAGCATCGTCTAGCAGAGTATAATCAAAGCCGCCATGATCAACTGCAACAACTGCTACTGCAGGAGCAGCAGCAGCAGCAAAGTATGTATTCAATTAGCAATAATATTTCTGGGGATGTTTTTGTTTCGGCATCCAGCAACGTCGTCGTCCCTAGACCAAACGTGGAGATTTCTGAGGGGTTTGCAAGATTGGATGACGATAACATTTCTTTTCATCATGAGCTAGCTATGAATTCTTTTTCCAGTGGTTTTAAGAATTATCATGGCGGTTTCTTTTAGAAATTAGAGGATTATATCATTAGTAATTTTTTTTTCCTTTGATCAGAATAATCTTCGATCATTGATCATCGATCTCAGATGTACGTGCAAATTATATATTGTTCATCTTAAGCCCACATATATAGTATGCATGCTATCATGAAATCTCATGATCATGTACTAGATCGATCTCTAGTTACGTGTGTCAATCATAGTAGAAGCTGACTGTTTGGTACTAGCTAGCTGATATTTTCTTTTCTATTTCCTTGTTAACGTTGTTTTGTTTCGTTTGTTTGTTTTTTTTTCCTTTTCTTTTGAAGGCGTGAGCACGTCTTCTCTTTTATTCTGATCTCTAGACATCTTGCTTTGTTCCAAATTACACGCTTTAGTTAGGAAGATGTGGGTACTAATGAACTCAATCAGCTAAATTAATTGCTGGTTGCTCTTTGGAACATTAATTTTAAACATCCAATTAAATATCCACACGTACAATCATCTTCGTCTAAAGCTTTATATATTATATGTTTTGTACACAGACACACCAAGTATAACACAACTTGCCTATGTCCAAGCATTCAAATCAACATCATTTAATCAAATGTAATTATTAATCTAAGAGATAGGGAAATATGTGATTATACCAAAATTTAGGGGCTCGTTAGAGATGGAACTAGATGCTACGTGGGCGAGGAGAGAAAAGGGGCATCTCCACGAGGGATCACGGCTTCGTGGTCTGTGGATTAGGGGCTCGTTAGAGATGGAACTAGATGCTACGTGGGCGAGGAGAGAAAAGGGGCATCTCCACGAGGGATCACGGCTTCGTGGTCTGTGGATGAAGGAGGCGATGGGACTGGGTACAACTAGGTGGTTCTGTATGACGGACAGCGGCTGGGTATAGAGGAGCTGGAAGCTTCGGTGGGGAAAGGGGCATGCGATGGTGGCTTGCGGCACTTGTTTGACGTAAAGGGGCTTGGTTGTGGTGATGGTTGGTCGTGCCTGGTGTGCTTGCGGTGGCTGATGGCATGGGTGGTGGCTGAGAGACGGGAGAAACAGAGGGAGCAATTGAGAGAGAGAGAGAGAGAGAGAGAGTCTGCTACCGTGCGATGGCTGGTTAGAGACTTACTGGCATACGAACCCACTATCGACAATGGCTAGGGACTCCAGCGGTTCAAAGGCATAGAGAGAGAGAGAGAGGGTTGGGGGTTCAGATAGGCATCGTGGGAGAAAGAAGCCGGAAAAATGGGCATTTTGCCATTTTCTATATTTATTTGAACTTTCCCTCTAATTTTGTTTCATTGACTATTTGCGACACTGAAATTTTGCCGCAAATGATTAAATATTACCACAGATAATTACATAGGGTTGAATTTATTTTGCTGTCTAACGCAGTTAATGGGAAAAGAACATTTTTGTTCCACTAATACAATTCGTAACAATAAATTTGTACTCTTCATGAGCATATATAGTGGGAAAAGAACTCGTGGAAAGAGGCGTATTTTGTTGTAGTGATATATATATGCTGGTTGTTCTTAATTAATTTGAAAATGAGTGGCTAATTTAGGTTTAATTTGGTCCGAAATAATATTGAAGAGCTATATATATAATATGGTATGTAGTAATTAACTTATATCTGAATTTTTTTTTTTTGAAGAAAATAAAAATTTATAGCAAGTGTTATAATAGCATTAATGTCTCCTCTAAACAATAAAATAGGAATTAATAAACGAGAGTATAATAGTAACAATTTTTAATAATAATTATGCATACAATTTCATGTTATGGACCTGCACGTGTTCTTTTTAATCACAAATTAAAACGAAAATCAAAGCAATACAAGAGAAGCCTTTTTTTTCATATATAATTATATTCGATATTCGATACACACACTATATATATACACTATATATATATATATAATATAGGTATTTGGTGTCGTTAATACAATTCTGCGACGGGCTTTCGTCATTATTGGTATAGCACTGTGGTCAATGCATGTGATTGACTTCAGTAAAGCTAGGGGTGAAGGATCGATTGAAGGCAAAAAGATGGAGGGTTCCGAGAGATCCGTCACTGGCCCACTAATGGCAGAATATCTGCTTTATAAGGGATTGTCTTTGGACTTCAGGGTACATATAATAAACACTGAGTCAAAGCAACGTGCACAATACGTTCATAAATATAAAAAAATAAAATAGATAAAATTAAACATAAAATTGATAAAACAGTGACACTGTATAAGAATATTTATCCCAGACGTTAGTGATAGATAAAAGGAATTGAATTAAATTGTGTACCAATGATCCCTATTTATAGGTCATTATGCATTGGTTGGCAAATAGCATAAGTACTGGTAACTCAATGGTTGGCAAATGACACACCCTTAACATTTCATTAGTCACATCACCCAAAAGGTTGTGCCTATTAACACTTCCTTAAAATCACCCCTTATGGAAACCATCGCCATAGAAAGGGTGTCATTCCAAGGGAAACACCGTTTGGTGATCACATCCCTTAAAATTACATCTCCCACTTGATTACACAAAATGGTGATCATCCAATTGAGTAAAATTACCTCGGTACCAATATGAGTTTTCCACTACTCAACTCTCACTTGCATACTCTTGCAGATCGGTATCAGAATATGACAAGCCTCTACGTGCACATGTTTTTGTCATTACCTTATCTGACCGCACCCTTCATTATAAAAAATGGGCCATATTGGTACCACTGTAGAAAAATGGAGAAACAAAATAGACTTGACACAATCTTTTGACAAAATAAACAAAATGGAGAAAAATGGGCCATATTGAACGTAAAATTAACAAAATGGTGACACTCCCTTGAAGGTATTTGTCCCACAAGTTGGTGATAGACAAAGGGAATTAAATAAGTTAAATTGTGCACCAATGACCCATATTTATAGGCCATCATACACCGGTTGTCAAATAGCACAACCATTGTTAACTCAATGATTGGCAAATGACACAATCTTAAAAAGTGACACAATCTTTTGACTAAATCAAAAAGTTGTGCCTTTTAACACTTCATTAGTCAAAGCAACAAGCAAAGCAAGCTTGTCTGATTAGATCAAATAATTATTTTATGAAAATAATATATTTTTTTACAAAATTTGTAAAATAGTAGATTGCATATATAGTTTAGAAGACATTACTTCAACTTTTATACAAGAAATATAATTAATAGAATATTACAAAAAAATCTTAACAAATTAACTACTACAATCAGTACTTTGACAAGATGATTGAGTTTGCATCACTAAGATGATGGTATTTAATGGCGTGTTTTGAGCCAAATGAGATTTATTTCCCCTTTAGTCTATATATTTTGGTTTTTTATTATAGTTTACTGGATGACTGTATAACCTCTTTGAAAATCTTTTACTATTGTGGTTCTGTTTATAAATTCTAGTACCTACTATTACTAAGTTATGAAATTTATTTTAAGAGAAATACTACTTAACCTCCCAAACCTCTACACCACATTTTTTTAAAATTTTTAAATTTTTTTAATATTTTTTAGTTTATTCTTCTTAAACTAATTGAATTTTTTAATTCATTATCCATATATTTAATATTTGATAAAAGAAAACAAATTAAAAATTAAAAAAAGTGTGATTTGTGAAGATTATGTAAATAGTTGAAAGTTGTGTAGCTTTTTTCTTATTTAATGTGTTTTTTTTTTTTAAAATTGTTGGACCCTTCTTTTTCATACTGGGTTTGTTTTAGTGTATTTTATTCTCTTTTGTGCCCAACCCATTCGGATTTGAAGCCAAGCCCAATCCTCCCTTTCTCTCTAAACGGCGCCGTTTTGGCCATAGCCCTTGGGCTTTATTTCTTTTCCTTTGCGTGCCGTCCCCTGCTTCTTCATCTTCTTTTTGGGTTTCATCTTTCTTGATCTTTCTTCAAGTTTTTACGTACCTGGGTGACAAAGCAAATGCAATAGGCTCCCCGCTAAAAGTTGGATGCGAGATGCCAGCCAAGTTGCAGCTGATGCTGATGTAGACAGGCTTGCTTTCTTTCAAAGCAGTAGAGATGGCTCCATCAATCAGTTCGTGTGCGTCTTCCAGCTAGTCACTACAGCCTATAGCACAAATATGGCCATATATAGCCATCACCACATTACCAAAACACAACCGGGTAAACTTTATCATGACTCAGTATTTAGAAAAGAAAAAACTTCTAATTTTAAATTGAAATTTTAGTAAAACAGAAGTGTTTTGCATCACTTATTGGTATGAAATACTTGCACCCATTAATCCAACCCGACCACCTCACCCTCTGTCGTAAAAATTTCAAAATTTGGTAAGTAATTGCATCAGACGGTCCCATAGCATATTCACCGGCATGGCATGCTAAACCCAACTTCCGATGCCATGAAGAAAGATAAATTAATATTGCTTACCTGAAAGCAAGTAACAGGCTTGAAGCATTGCAGTTCTTGGCTGAAATCCGGTGACCCAATGGTATGGTGAAGAATTCTGTTTGTCCCACAATCGTTCGAATTCAAGCCACCAAAAGTATAAATAACTGGAAGATTCTCACTGTACGCTCCAGCAATAGCGTTGAGAACGCTAAGGCCGCCCACAGTGAACGTGACAACCTCTGTTTTTTAATTACAAACGAACAATATAAACGGGGACTTATCGGCAAACAATAAAATTAACGGAAAATGATAAAAATTACTGTTTACAATTAGATAGTTATTTATTATAATAGAATAGATAAATTACTCTCCTTTTTAAACCATCAATATCATGTTGACATGTAAATTGAGTAGAGTTATGAATAATAATATTTTACAAATTTTATTAAGATGAGTTTAATATTTTTAAATTGAGATATGTTTAATTTTTTAAGTTGAAATGTATAAAGTAGGCTGCCATGAGTTTAAATATTTTTTTATGAAAAATTGAAAAAGTAATGAATCTAATCAATGATTGATTTGAGAACGTCATAGGTGAAATATGTGCGTCTGTGAAAGAATATTGTTTCATCGGAAATTATTTCCTTTTGGTTTTTTCTTTTTTTCTTGAGCCTTTAACGCCAACTACAGTTTATCTTAAATTAATTATTAATAAAATTTACTATTTTTTTAACTTCTTTATAAAAATTAAAACTTATATCGAATATTTCATGCATTCAAACACATATTTCAATCTATTTATATTTAAACACATCTTGATGAGATTCATAAAATACTACTATTTACAAATAAATTCAAATCATCTAAGATCACTTCAACGTTAGGAAAGATTTAGATAATGAGTTGAGATAAGATAAAAGTTAAATAAAATATTATTATAATATTATTTTTAAAATTTGAAAAAATTGATTTGTTTATTGTATTTTGTTATAAAATTTGAAAAAATTATTATGATTAGAAGATTTGAGATGAATTGAAATGTTTTCTAAATCAAAACAAGCCTTAAAACGGTTAGCTGCATTTGGAAGATGAACCCCGACTCAGCTTATCTCAACTCATCTCAAATCAATAATTAATTAGATTCATTACTTTTTCAATTTTCATAAAAAAATATTTAAACTCACGTCAGTCTACTTTATACATTTCAACTTAAAAAATTAAAGATATTTCAATTTAAAAAATTAAACTCATCTTAATAAAATTTGTAAAATATTATTATTCATAACTTTACTCAATTTACATGTCAACATGATATTGATGGTTTAAAAAGGAGAGTAATTTATCTATTCTATTATAATAAATAACTATCTAATTGTAAACAGTAATTTTTATCATTTTCCGTTAATTTTTTTGTTTGCCGATGAGTCCCCGTTTATATTGTTCGTTGTAATTAAAAAACAGAGGTTGTCACGTTCACTGTGGGCGGCCTTAGCGTTCTCAACGCTATTGCTGGAGCGTACAGTGAGAATCTTCCAGTTATTTATACTTTTGGTGGCTTGAATTCGAACGATTGTGGGACAAACAGAATTCTTCACCATACCATTGGGTCACCGGATTTCAGCCAAGAACTGCAATGCTTCAAGCCTGTTACTTGCTTTCAGGTAAGCAATATTAATTTATCTTTCTTCATGGCATCGGAAGTTGGGTTTAGCATGCCATGCCGGTGAATATGCTATGGGACCGTCTGATGCAATTACTTACCAAATTTTGAAATTTTTACGACAGAGGGTGAGGTGGTCGGGTTGGATTAATGGGTGCAAGTATTTCATACCAATAAGTGATGCAAAACACTTCTGTTTTACTAAAATTTCAATTTAAAATTAGAAGTTTTTTCTTTTCTAAATACTGAGTCATGATAAAGTTTACCCGGTTGTGTTTTGGTAATGTGGTGATGGCTATATATGGCCATATTTGTGCTATAGGCTGTAGTGACTAGCTGGAAGACGCACACGAACTGATTGATGGAGCCATCTCTACTGCTTTGAAAGAAAGCAAGCCTGTCTACATCAGCATCAGCTGCAACTTGGCTGGCATCTCGCATCCAACTTTTAGCGGGGAGCCTATTGCATTTGCTTTGTCACCCAGGTACGTAAAAACTTGAAGAAAGATCAAGAAAGATGAAACCCAAAAAGAAGATGAAGAAGCAGGGGACGGCACGCAAAGGAAAAGAAATAAAGCCCAAGGGCTATGGCCAAAACGGCGCCGTTTAGAGAGAAAGGGAGGATTGGGCTTGGCTTCAAATCCGAATGGGTTGGGCACAAAAGAGAATAAAATACACTAAAACAAACCCAGTATGAAAAAGAAGGGTCCAACAATTTTAAAAAAAAAAAACACATTAAATAAGAAAAAAGCTACACAACTTTCAACTATTTACATAATCTTCACAAATCACACTTTTTTTAATTTTTAATTTGTTTTCTTTTATCAAATATTAAATATATGGATAATGAATTAAAAAATTCAATTAGTTTAAGAAGAATAAACTAAAAAATATTAAAAAAATTTAAAAATTTTAAAAAAATGTGGTGTAGAGGTTTGGGAGGTTAAGTAGTATTTCTCTTAAAATAAATTTCATAACTTAGTAATAGTAGGTACTAGAATTTATAAACAGAACCACAATAGTAAAAGATTTTCAAAGAGGTTATACAGTCATCCAGTAAACTATAATAAAAAACCAAAATATATAGACTAAAGGGGAAATAAATCTCATTTGGCTCAAAACACGCCATTAAATACCATCATCTTAGTGATGCAAACTCAATCATCTTGTCAAAGTACTGATTGTAGTAGTTAATTTGTTAAGATTTTTTTGTAATATTCTATTAATTATATTTCTTGTATAAAAGTTGAAGTAATGTCTTCTAAACTATATATGCAATCTACTATTTTACAAATTTTGTAAAAAAATATATTATTTTCATAAAATAATTATTTGATCTAATCAGACAAGCTTGCTTTGCATGTTGCTTTGACTAATGAAGTGTTAAAAGGCACAACTTTTTGATTTAGTCAAAAGATTGTGTCACTTTTTAAGATTGTGTCATTTGCCAATCATTGAGTTAACAATGGTTGTGCTATTTGACAACCGGTGTATGATGGCCTATAAATATGGGTCATTGGTGCACAATTTAACTTATTTAATTCTCTTTGTCTATCACCAACTTGTGGGACAAATACCTTCAAGGGAGTGTCACCATTTTGTTAATTTTACGTTCAATATGGCCCATTTTTCTCCATTTTGTTTATTTTGTCAAAAGATTGTGTCAAGTCTATTTTGTTTCTCCATTTTTCTACAGTGGTACCAATATGGCCCATTTTTTATAATGAAGGGTGCGGTCAGATAAGGTAATGACAAAAACATGTGCACGTAGAGGCTTGTCATATTCTGATACCGATCTGCAAGAGTATGCAAGTGAGAGTTGAGTAGTGGAAAACTCATATTGGTACCGAGGTAATTTTACTCAATTGGATGATCACCATTTTGTGTAATCAAGTGGGAGATGTAATTTTAAGGGATGTGATCACCAAACGGTGTTTCCCTTGGAATGACACCCTTTCTATGGCGATGGTTTCCATAAGGGGTGATTTTAAGGAAGTGTTAATAGGCACAACCTTTTGGGTGATGTGACTAATGAAATGTTAAGGGTGTGTCATTTGCCAACCATTGAGTTACCAGTACTTATGCTATTTGCCAACCAATGCATAATGACCTATTAATAGGGATCATTGGTATACAATTTAATTCAATTCCTTTTATCTATCACTAACGTCTGGGATAAATATTCTTATACAGTGTCACTGTTTTATCAATTTTATGTTTAATTTTATCTATTTTATTTTTTTATATTTATGAACGTATTGTGCACGTTGCTTTGACTCAGTGTTTATTATATGTACCCTGAAGTCCAAAGACAATCCCTTATAAAGCAGATATTCTGCCATTAGTGGGCCAGTGACGGATCTCTCGGAACCCTCCATCTTTTTGCCTTCAATCGATCCTTCACCCCTAGCTTTACTGAAGTCAATCACATGCATTGACCACAGTGCTATACCAATAATGACGAAAGCCCGTCGCAGAATTGTATTAACGACACCAAATACCTATATTATATATATATATATAGTGTATATATATAGTGTGTGTATCGAATATCGAATATAATTATATATGAAAAAAAAGGCTTCTCTTGTATTGCTTTTGATTTTCGTTTTAATTTGTGATTAAAAAAGAACACGTGCAGGTCCATAACATGAAATTGTATGCATTAATTATTATTAAAAATTGTTACTTATTATACTCTCGTTTATTAATTCCTATTTTATTGTTTAGACGAGACATTAATGCTTAATTATAACACTTGCATAAATTTTTATTTCTTCAAAAAAAAAAAATTCAGATATAAGTTAATTACTACATACCATATTATATATATAGCTCTTCAATATTATTTCGGACCAAATTAAACCTAAATTAGCCACTCATTTTCAAATTAATTAAGAACAACCAGCATATATATATCACTACAACAAAATACGCCTCTTTCCACGAGTTCTTTTCCCACTATATATGCTCATGAAGAGTACAAATTTATTGTTACGAATTGTATTAGTGGAACAAAAATGTTCTTTTCCCATTAACTGCGTTAGACAGCAAAATAAATTCAACCCTATGTAATTATCTGTGGTAATATTTAATCATTTGCGGCAAAATTTCAGTGTCGCAAATAGTCAATGAAACAAAATTAGAGGGAAAGTTCAAATAAATATAGAAAATGAAAAAATGCCCATTTTTCCAGCTTCTTTCTCCCACGATGCCTATCTGAACCCCCAACCCTCTCTCTCTCTCTCTATGCCTTTGAACCGCTGGAGTCCCTAGCCATTGTCGATAGTGGGTTCGTATGCCAGTAAGTCTCTAACCAGCCATCGCACGGTAGCAGACTCTCTCTCTCTCTCTCTCTCTCTCTCTCTCTCTCTCAATTGCTCCCTCTGTTTCTCCCGTCTCTCAGCCACCACCCATGCCATCAGCCACCGCAAGCACACCAGGCACGACCAACCATCACCACAACCAAGCCCCTTTACGTCAAACAAGTGCCGCAAGCCACCATCGCATGCCCCTTTCCCCACCGAAGCTTCCAGCTCCTCTATACCCAGCCGCTGTCCGTCATACAGAACCACCTAGTTGTACCCAGTCCCATCGCCTCCTTCATCCACAGACCACGAAGCCGTGATCCCTCGTGGAGATGCCCCTTTTCTCTCCTCGCCCACGTAGCATCTAGTTCCATCTCTAACGAGCCCCTAAATTTTGGTATAATCCATATTTCCCTATCTCTTAGATTAATAATTACATTTGATTAAATGATGTTGCATTTGAATGCTTGGACATAGGCAAGTTGTGTTATACTTGGTGTGTCTGTGTACAAAACATATAATATATAAAGCTTTAGACGAAGATGATTGTACGTGTGGATATTTAATTGGATGTTTAAAATTAATGTTCCAAAGAGCAACCAGCAATTAATTTAGCTGATTGAGTTCATTAGTACCCACATCTTCCTAACTAAAGCGTGTAATTTGGAACAAAGCAAGATGTCTAGAGATCAGAATAAAAGAGAAGACGTGCTCACGCCTTCAAAAGAAAAGGAAAAAAAAACAAACAAACGAAACAAAACAACGTTAACAAGGAAATAGAAAAGAAAATATCAGCTAGCTAGTACCAAACAGTCAGCTTCTACTATGATTGACACACGTAACTAGAGATCGATCTAGTACATGATCATGAGATTTCATGATAGCATGCATACTATATATGTGGGCTTAAGATGAACAATATATAATTTGCACGTACATCTGAGATCGATGATCAATGATCGAAGATTATTCTGATCAAAGGAAAAAAAAATTACTAATGATATAATCCTCTAATTTCTAAAAGAAACCGCCATGATAATTCTTAAAACCACTGGAAAAAGAATTCATAGCTAGCTCATGATGAAAAGAAATGTTATCGTCATCCAATCTTGCAAACCCCTCAGAAATCTCCACGTTTGGTCTAGGGACGACGACGTTGCTGGATGCCGAAACAAAAACATCCCCAGAAATATTATTGCTAATTGAATACATACTTTGCTGCTGCTCCTGCAGTAGCAGTTGTTGCTGTTGATCATGGCGGCTTTGATTATACTCTGCTAGACGATGCTGGCCTTGAGATTGAAAATGATCAGGATATTGTTGAAGAGAATGATAATTACTGTTACCAAAAGGTGCCATTAATGCTGAAGTTTTAATTCGTTGGTTTTCTACTTCTGATGATCCGCCTCTTCCAAAGTCCAAGTTGACCGGTCCTTTTCGGTTCCCAAACGAGATGGTGCCGCCGCCGCTCGGGCTCGGACAACCGGTATAATGTTGCACTAGGGCTCGNCCCCCGAATGGTAGATCTTGTTACAGGACCCAAAGGAGAATTGGAATCTGACCAACTGAATACGGTCGACTAGGCCACGGTGCGATGTTGATGATGGTATAGTATTTAACTTAGGTTAATACTTGTACTTTTGGAGTTGTATCTCAAGTATTCTTTTGATCACAACCATTTTGGACTAGTGTGATGATCACGGCTTTTTAGTATGCCTTTATGTATGAATTATATTTCAAGTATTTGGGATATATTTAGTTTGGTGCATAGTATTGCTAAAGAAAAAGATTATCCGCTGCGAATATTGCATAATGCTAGATGCATGTTAGGAACATTGCATCTTATATGTCATGAACGGGGGCAGGTAACCTTGTGTTGCATGTCTCGACGCTTCAAATGTCCGTTCAATCCCAAGCGGAATTTGGGGGCGTCACAACTACTATTTACAAATAAATTCAAATCATCTAAGATCACTTCAACGTTAGGAAAGATTTAGATAATGAGTTGAGATAAGATAAAAGTTAAATAAAATATTATTATAATATTATTTTTAAAATTTGAAAAAATTGATTTGTTTATTGTATTTTGTTATAAAATTTGAAAAAATTATTATGATTAGAAGATTTGAGATGAATTGAAATGTTTTCTAAATCAAAACAAGCCTTAAAACGGTTAGCTGCATTTGGAAGATGAACCCCGACTCAGCTTATCTCAACTCAGATCTATAAAACAACTGTTTAGCAAATAACACTTCGAGTACTTTTCCAAAATTTGTGAGGTTCTCATCACGTGGATCAGCTCATAGTCTCATACTAACCCTTCAATTCATAAAAGGGCAACTTGAATTTACAGTGGGGCATGATTTAAAAATGGACCTACATCTTCAATCCTGACGTTTCTTTGAGGTAAAAGCACACCTCAAAAAGTATACGCATGCATACAACAACAAGAATTACACATTAACCATTGCAAGTTTAAAGCGAAACAAAAAAGATAAAGCAGCTACTTTAACACTCTAGATTTTAGAAAAATTCTAAATATAAACTCACACATCATATACATATCTAAAAAAAAAAATTATTTTACCAAATATTTGGTGGATCAATGTTTTGAATACCGTACCAGTCAAGGCATAAGAATGAAATATTTCGATACCAGTACTATGTAGTGTACTGTTTCAAGATAGTCGATATATGAATAAATTATATATATAAATATATATATTAATTATATTCCAAAATAATAATTTATATATGAATAAATTATGCATAAATATATATATAAATTATAAATAGACTAATCTGAATTGTGAGTCAAAAAATGAACTTTTAGTTTAAAGAAATGAAAAAAAGAAAAGAAAAAAAAAGTAAAGGCCGAAATACATGTCGGTACGTAGCCTGGTACATGCTGAAATATCGGCTGGTACGACCAGTATTTGGACCGATACGAAACAAGTACAATTTCTGTACCGGTCCAGTGGCCAGTACGGCATATACCGACCGTACTGACTGGAACGGTACGAAATTAAAAATACTGATATAGATAATGAGTAGAGGAATTCAATTAGTTTAAAAAGAATAAATCCAAAAAATTTTCAAAAAAAAAAAAATGTATGGTGTGTGCACTTATGAGTAACAAAACTCCATATTTTAATACCCAGATTCTCTAAGACCTAGCCAAAAGGTAAAAGTCTCTTACAATTGACAACAAAATAACCTCTAGTACTCATATAGTAGAATTAAGAAACGACTAGTAGCAATTTTTATTGATCTTCTTCTACAACATTATAATTTCTTTGATATTAGAACAGTTAACTACAGTACTATTTTCTAAATAATTGTTTAAAATCTCATTCGAATAATAAATGAGTTGGAAAGGATTGTGTAACTGACTATTTAGTGGAACATTCTTCAAAAATAAAATGGAAACAGGTATGCACGGAAATGAAATTGGGAGTTACATCAAGGCCTTGATTGCCTAGTTTAACCCTTAGAATATTGACTTTGTTTCCTTGTGCCATCTTTTTAGAACTACTGTTTATGTCCTCAAGATTCGATGTCTCCGTGTATATTCAGCTCCTAATTAACTTCCAAACTAGGTTTCGTTTTGGTTCTTTTTTATTAACATATGTCTTAGGGTTAAGACTAACACAGGTCGTTCACTGAGAGGAGGCACGTCGATGGTATTAGGGTTAGGGAGAAGTGGACGCACGGAGAAGGGAGAGCGACAGAGAAGAAGGCCCAAATCAAAGGCGTTAGAAGGGTGTGTTTTGACTTTAATTGAAGCACACCGTTTCACTCAGTCCCACCACACCTATTCAGTCTCTTGATTTTCATCTCTCTTTTAAATGAAACACACGTTTTTATTAGGATGATGGAGTGATTAACTATCGGTTGCACTCAGCATTTTTCATCGAAAAATATATGCTTTATCCAAAGTTAGGGGTTGCCTTTTGACTACAGGGTACGTATAATAACTATAAACTAGTCTCCTCTCAAAACCATCAATATCATGTTGAGATGAGGTAAGTTGCGTTAAGTTGTGAATAATAATATTTTATAAATTTCATTAAGATGAATTTAACTTTTTTAAGTTGAAATGTATTTAACTTTTTATGTTAAAATGTATAAAGTAGATTGAGATGGGTTTAATTTTTTTATGAAAAATTGAAAAAGTAATAAGTCTCATCAATGATTAGTTTGAGATGAGTTGAGATAAGTTGAGTTGAGGTTCATCTTCCAAATACAGCTAGTCGTTTTAGGCCTTGTTTGGATTTAGAAAGTAGTTCAATGCATCTTATCACATCTCATCTCATCTAATCATTATAATTTTTCTAAATTTTCAAATAAAGTATAATAAACAATTCAACTTTTTTAAATTTCAAATCAAAAATAATTTTCTAACAATATTTTATTCTACTTTTATCTAATCTCAACTCCTTGACCAAACCTTCCCTAACATTGAAATGATTTCAAATGATTTGAATTGATTTGTAAATAGTTATGTTTTATGAATCTCATTAAGATGTATTTAAATATAAATAGGTTGATATATGTATTTGAATGTATGAAATAGGTTGAGATAAATTTAACTTTTTATAGAACGGTTTAAAAAAATAATGAATTTCATTAATAATTTATTTGAGATAGATTGATACGATATTAACATTAAAGACTCAAGAAAAAAGGAAAAAAAACAAAAGGACATAATTTCCGATGAAACAATATTCTTTCACACGCATACACATGACGCACATGTTTCACTTCTGACGTGATCTATAAAACAACTGTTAAGCAAATTAAATAACAATTGGAATACTTTTCCAAAATTTATAAGGTTATTGTGGATCAGATCATACCAAACCTTCAAGTCATAAAAGGGCAACTTGAATTTACATACGAACGACTCCAATGGAATGAAAAATGCCGCAAAAAGATCAACATATATAAATATTTATATATACTAGTAAGGTACTAATGTGCAAGGCACATATTTTTAATTTTATGTGCAAGGCACATATTTCATAGCAACTGTCGATTTTGGTAATTTTGTTTTACATAAAAATGAAATTTGTTGTGAAATAGATTAGTAAAATTGGTTATAAGGTGTAAATTTATGAAATCGTGATAGAAATAAAGGTGGTGAGTTTTGGATATTAATAGTTATCATTTATTGCTGTATTTTTTATAGGTCCCAAATGCAACGTGTATAAATGATAGAGATAGTTTGTGTTCTCTTCGGGTGAGAACACAAATGATTTTTCGTCCATTTTCATTGATAACTGCGGCTAGTTTAAATAAGTAAAGCCTGGTACAAGAACCCCGAAATACAAGGAAACTGGTAGTTAACAACGGAACTAAAACACACGTAAAACACGTAAAAATAAATTGTGCGAACTCACGTAAAATAAAATAAACTAACAGCAATATATTAAAGGACGTAACATGCGCAACGGCAAGTGACCCAGTCCACCCCATCGCAACTTGTTCCTTCTTCACGTACCCTTAACATCTTCGCTGCAACAATCACGTCCCACCTTTATCCGACGTATTTGGGATTTGGCATACGTGGGATTCGGCCTAGGCGCTGTTGCTGACCGCCTAGGCGCCATACGTGGGATTCGGCCTAGGCGCCCTTGCTGACCGCGTAGGCACCATACGTGGGATTCGGCCTACGCGCCTTTGCTGACCGTGTAGGCGCCCTTGCTGAGTAAAAGACAATTGCGCTTGAATTCATATCTAATAACATATCAATTGAGTTAATAAATGATGTGAATATATATAAATCACAAATTTAAAAAGTTTATGATAAAAGTTTTTGAAACACAGATCTTAGAGAGCAATATATAAAACATATACATAAAGCATATTAATGTAATATCACGCCCTTGCTGACCTTCGTGGCCTATCATTACCGCCAAGGCGCCATACGTGGGATTCGGCTTAGGCGCCCTTGCTGACCGCCTAGGTGCCCTTGCTGACCTTCGTGGCCTATCAATTTTCTTAACATTTCCAGTCAAAGAGTGGTGAGGTTGAAGAATTTAGTGAGAAGATTTTTGTACTCTAGGAATTTTATGTAAGGGAGGGAACATTTTAGTAACCAAACAAAAGATTGAAGTTTTTATTGAAAGATTTATTTCACTTGGAAGTTCCTATGAATAGAGATGATATGGCAATTTATAAAAAGAATGAGTGTTTTAAAAATGAGATTGAGAATTTTTAAATTTTTGTAAGCATATTAAATAAAATATAGTTTTTGATATTATATATGATAACATCTTATTTATTATGACAGCTACTAAGAAGTGAGCTACTCCGTTTACATGTCTGGCAAAACAAGTAAAAAGTCGAAGAAGAAATGATATCACAGAACGCTGAGAAAAAAGCAAATACTGCATCCAATTGAAAGCTTGTAGCTTTTTACTTCATTGCTTTCATGTATTTTGTCATATTTATTTGTAATAAATAAATATTGCATACAAATAAATGATTTGAATAAACAGTTATAAATATTGAATCCAAAATAATGAACATAAAAAAAAAAAAAAAAAACCTCTTAACATTGAGAGACCGAGGACCTAGCAATCGCTTTTACCTGATAGGAAAAATAGAAAATGAAGTAGGTAAAATCTACTAAGCGGTGGTGGATTTATCAGAAGATGAGAAAATTTAAAATGATCCAGATTTTAACACCTGTAAGGGATAAGCATTAAGGGGTGAGTAGGCACTAAGAGGTGGCAGATATTGGAAGATTTGAGAGATCAATCAGGTTTTGGGGTGACTAAGCACTAAGCGGTGGCAGATTGAGGGATCACACAGGTATTAAAAACTTACGTAAGGGTAAAATAGGACACAAATGTTGTGACAATAAAATTTACTATTCATTCAAGATTGACGCTTTTATATATAAGAAAGATATATATATATATATATATACATATATATATATTCAATTTAAAAACAAAGATTAACTTCATCAAATTGGTAACTAACTTGACTAGCTAGGCACATATATACTTAATTAATCAAGAATCAAATGCATGCTCTACCAACTCCAAATCCCTACCTTCTCATTTGAATATTGATTATTCTTCCTTCTATTGTTAAATCACCCTCCTCCTTTTCTTCTGGACTAATTATTTAACTAATTAATACTGATATATTATTTCTTCTTAGACTCACACTTTTCCTTTTTCCTTAATTAACAAATAGAAGTAAATAATAAAATTAAAACCATCATTTTCATATTATGTTAAATTATTTATGATCTCAAACCTCAAACTTATAAGAAGAGAGAGAGAGACTTAGGCTGTATTTGAATGTTGAATTGAGCCGAGTTGAGTTGAACTGAACTAAGTTCTTTATGAATGGTAGTGAGTTGAGATAGTAGAGTGAATTTTGTAGAATCCACCTAAAATGAATTTAGATGTATTTGAATATTAAAATGAGTTTAAATATATTTATAAGAAATTAAAAAAGGTTACCACATATAAATAGGTGTTGAGTTGAAAAATGTTATGAGCCTCATGTGTAAAGAGATTTTAAATTGAAATGATTTTAGTGATTTAAAAGTTATGTATTTGAATGTTAGACTCAGTATAAAATTAGACTGAACTGAGTTGATTTCAGTACTATACTCCAACAACCAAACAAAACCTAATCATTATTAAAAGTTCAAGTCAATCGAGTTGATTAATTTTGAGTCGACATGGAGAAGATGACAGTAAGTTCTTGTGATATTATATTATTTATATGATATGATTTGGTTTATAAGAAATTTAAATTTAAAATTTTTCTTGTCAACCACATGCAAAAGGTATCTGTAACAAGGTTTTGAATTCTGTTTCGTTCCAGTTGGAATGGGCGGAATTTGCCGTTCCAGTGTAGTGTCCGGTACACTTTACCACTCCGTTTCGTCTTGTTTCAAATTCCAGTCATTCCTGTCTTATTTCCGCTGGAATTGACATTTTTGGTCCCTATTCCGTTTCGGGCTATTTTTGTAATTTTCTTATACTTAGATGACATTTTTATAAATTTTAAATCCAAATGGTATTTAATTAATTCTAAAATATAAATGTATTTATATAGTTTTAATTTTTTTTTATAATTTTAAATATGTCCCCTCATTCTTTATTTTTTTAAATATCATTATTTTTAATAATTTATCTATTCTTTCATTTCTTTTTTCTTTATTCTTGTGTCTTAACTCAAGTTTTTGATTTTTTTCAACATATATTCATTTTATAAATACTCAATTCTTCTATATATCTACACATATACATGATACACACTTACATATATATATATATGTATATATATATGTGTGTGTATTTATTTTATTAGTTGTTAATTTATATATAATATATAATTAATCTCGAAACGGTAAACCGAAACATGTTAGTACCAAAATATTTCATTCAAGTGCCTTAACCAAAATGGTCACCGAAACGGTATTCAAAACTTTAATATTTAACACATTTAATTATAAATAGAAGTAATTATTAATTTTTTTCAAGCAACTGTTATCTTTCATGTCTAGATTTGGTGCCTTCTTGGGGAAGAAAATACGAGATTGATGAATGATCAGTTGTTCTCATGAGATGTGTTTTAACTGTACTGGATGATGGTAGAAATTGTCAATCTTTTGTTTTGTTTTGTTTTTTTTTTTAATTTTTGTAATTGCGACGAAATTAATAAAAAAAAAAGTGCACAAGTAAATCGGAGAAATCACAAAGAGAAAACTTAACGTACAAGTGAGAAAATAGTAGTGAAGAGTAGAGAATAGATCACCGTATACGGGAGCTCTAGGCTTTTTCTCTTTACCCACAGCCAGCTATCACTGCGTCTCCGCCCTCCTCCCCCCTCTGCTTGTCCAACCACTACAGGCTTTTGTCAATAGGTGTTTTTTCCATTTGTTTTTTAGTTTTCCGGCAATAGCACAAAGATGTCTAGGTCTACTGCTTACTAGCCTTCCTCGACCGCCACGCAAGTGTGTTTCACACGTGGCTTACAGTGCGCGTGAGCCTCACGCGTCGAGATACCTTGAGGAGTCCTTCGTTGCCAAGCGTGACACCTTTAGGGTCAGCGACTTCGGATCTCTCAGATCCAAGTGTTCTCTTCTTGCTTAGCGTGGCACGTGACCCACACACGCCACCACCATAGTTGGTGGCTATTCTACATCGGTGTATTGGGTCATCTTCAAGTTTCTATTCTCCTATGTTCCTGTTTTTTCTAACTAACAATTTAGATGAAGTGGTCACGATAGTCTCTTTAGCGGGACCAGATCAACAAAATGCAGTACACCCCTCTCATCTACGACTTTTAGTCGTAGGTTTATAGCCTGTCTATCAAACTATATTAAAACTGCTTTAAAAAGACTTCTCCTCGTAGAAATATATTGAAGTCAATCTTTAATAACCGGCTTTTTTATTTTTCTCTTTATTTTTGTTTTGGTGTTGCTGTTGCTTTTGTTTAATCTACAATGATTGTTGGAGATACACACTCTAGTGACTCTTGCATCTTTGTAACCACGTAGTTTTATTCTATGCTATGAGTAACTTGCTGAGAAAAATAAAGAGAGAAAAGAGCAGTGAAACGCACCGTTTCCGTGACTTTAATTCTTTTAAGGTTACGTTCGAGAGAAGCTCGAATGCTGAATCCCCTGTCAGCTTGTTTCTGCTCAGAAACCATGTGGGCGAGTGCGACGACGGTCTCTTTCCCATGGCCATGTTACGCAAACTCCGCACGTCCTACAAGCCAAAATTCTCTAATAAATTTCACTAACCGCAACTCCTTGAAGCTCAGAGCATCTCTTTTTGAATATCCCCTCGCAAGCAGAATCATGGTTAGAAGTAAAGTCATTTCTCTTCCCATTTTCTTTATGAAAATCTGTTTCATTTATCATCTGGGTTATCTTCCCCAACTAAAAGAACTCTTTTTTATTTTTTTTGTTTGAGAAGTTACTATTATTCTAACTACTGTTTCGTTCGATTTCTTAGATTTTTGGTTTTGTAATTTTTATCTCTTTTTGGCTCGTCTTCTGTTAGAAATATAATTGATAACTTTCCTGGATTTCTATCATTTGGGTTTTGTTCAATCAGTCCTCAAATGCATGAATTCTTGGGTTTTGTTAACGTTTGAGAATTTGTTTTTCTGTTAGTGGCTCTGCTCTTTAAATAAATATTTATGGATAAAGTGGTCGATTTGGGTAAAAGAGAAGAGAACAATTAGGGGAGCAAAAAGAGAGATCGATGGGAACTGCCGGCATGAGATAGTGGCTAGAATCATATTCTAGAAAATTCTGAACCTCTCTGATCTAGTTTTTTTTTTTTTAATATAATAATTTCAGAATAGGAGATCAGTAAGATTTTTTGCTAGAATTGTTACATTAAGAAGTAAAGCATGAATTCCAATTAGATCGTAGACTCACTGTCATGGCCTATGTTAAAACCAAATCTGTTGGCGTTAACCAACTAAACACCATTTCAGATAAAAGAGGAAAAAAGATAAAATAAAATAAGCCAAATGGATTATGAATAGCAATAGCTTTGTTATACAAAAACTCACACAGTAGATTGCATAGAGCTAATTTATTTTGAAAGAGAGAGAAATATATTTTTTATTTAGGCATGAATATGCTGGTTGCTGTTCAGGGTTTATACCTTTATGGAAGATGATCAAATATTCTCCTTGGCATATTTTTCAACAGGATTCTGAAGGCTTGAGTCAATAAATGGTGGAAAACTGCTAATTAATGACCTCTTTCCTATGGAAGTTTAGGAGAGAGTGATTGAGGAAAGATTACTAGAAAACCAGAGTATTTTTTGCTGAAGATTTTGATAGATTGGAATTATTATTCAATTTGCTTTTGGTCATATAATATATGTACTAGCATTTTGCATATGCAAAGAGTATTCTATTGCTCTTTTGAAAGGATACTTTTGAAAGGATACTTCTTCATTCATCACATATGAATCTCTGTGTGATACCCCATACTGACTAATAAGTGTAGGTGGTGTATGGGATCCCACATTGTTTGGGAGGGAGAAGTTCTTTCTCTTTAGAAGGATTCCAATAGAGCTTCAATTATACCATTGACTAGTCCCTATGGAGTATGGCCTATATGTGGCTTGAGCCTTTCTTTGGGGCATTACACACACACTCTTTCTTTCTTGGGATTTACCATTTTGCCCTTTTTCAGTTGGGTTTAACTACTAGGTTTTGTTTTATTGTCAAAGGATTTCAGCAATAATTTTCCTTTTTCTATTTCTTCTAAAAAAAATCATTTTCCATTACATAGGTTGGACAAGGTTGCCTTTTTTTTTCTTCTTTTTTCTCAGTTTTGTCATGGATTTTTTTTTCTTTCTTGTTTTCTGTGAAATTTAAAATCCATTTGCTCTCCCATTCTTAGTAATTTCAACTCAATTTGGTAAAAATCCATACATTGCATAGTCCATGGAGACAAATGAGTGGGACAGGGAAAGAAAAAAAATTGAGGTCTCATATGTTCATTGGTTTTGGGAGAAGTTCTGATTTGCAATAGCAATGAGATCATCTAGCAAGATGACATGATTATAGCAATGGCATGATGTAGTGAGACAAAATGATCATTGCAACCATGTCATTTAGTGATACACCATGATCATGTTCACATTCATCTGGCTTGCTCTTCTTTCCTCTTTAAATAAAAAATTGTAAAGATGCCAGTATCTGTCACTTCATGCTCAGTTGCAGCATTGTGCGAAAATTAATTGTCCAGTATTAATGGAGCTGGACAGGACCAAATAGGCAAAAATCACAACTTTAGGGTTGACATGCTCATTGCTCAGTGAACTTTCGGGGACCAAATGGACAACAAAACTTAACTTGGAGTGACCAAGATATAATTCAGCCTTCCTTTGATTACAAAGATGTATACTTTATGTGATATGTAAATTAATCCCTTACAGTGCTTTTACTGCTGTTTGGAGGTTTTTGTCAGACTTGTCTCGAACCCTTTATTCATGTGACTACCTTCTCACAAGTTCTAATTGTAATATATTACAATGCAGATTTGCCATATTCAGCGGACGAAAGTAGTTTGCAAAAGGAGTTTTCTAATTTCGGTCAGATAGCTGAAGGTAAATCGTCTTAGGAATTCAGTATATAAAATATATCTTTTATATTTTCTGCCGTTATTTGTTCAACTATGATACTGTATTTATCATTTCTGCAGTGAATCTGGTTAAGAATGAAGCCACGAACAGGTCAAAAGGGTATGCATTTATTCAGTATACTTGTCAGGAAGATGCCATGCTAGCCCTAGAAAATATGGATTACAAGGTTCTACTTTGCCTCGGACTTGTTTTCAGGATATGTTGATCTCAAACTGATAAACATGAAATGAGACGTGTTCTATCACTCAAGAGACTCATGTTATCTTTTTATCAGAACTTTGATGGCAGGGTCATTTATGTAGAGCTGGCAAAGCCTGGGGGTGGCACCTTTGGACGATCCCCAATAACCTCTGGACCACCAAAGGTGCAGCGGTTGCAGGAACAAAATGAGGTGCCAGATTGCTGGTACTAATCAATTTGCTTTAGAATAAATCAAGGATATAGCGGAGGCAACGAAATAGAATGGAGTTACAATGTAGCATTAACACTCTCGAGTTGATTATCCAATATGATCAAACACTAGGCATATTATAATTTACACCATTAATGGTTTTTCATTTCCCTGAATGGCTAAATGTCAATGTGGCAGCACCTATATTTGGGCTGAAAATGTCTCAATTCAGGCAACATTCAATTTTATTCTTCAGAAGAGAATAGGTTAGGGTGTAGACTAATTACTGCTTATTTTTCCCACTGGACATAGCTTTTTCTCTTAGTGTCGCCCAAATCGCCCCACCCAGAAAACTTTTTCCTTCATCGGGGGGAGGGGGGTTGGTGCTTTGGCTCCACCCACCTCCCCTCCTCGTCGGCCACGACCTTTATATCTATTTACTTTTGTATTTTTAGCTTTTTTCTTGTAGCACCGTTCAACTTTGCCAATCTATTGCTTTCCGGCGACCTAGGGCGAACACACGCCCCTCATTCAACTTCTCCAGGTGCCAATCGTCAAGCTGGCTGAAGAAATCTGCCAATCCGTGCTGCGCATTCATCTCACGTGCGGCTTAGGTTGCACATGATCCTCACGAGCCGCCGCGCCTCGGAGGGCTCTCTACCACCATGCGCGGCAGTTTCGGGCTCTACAGCATCGGATCTTCTAGGTTCGACTGGTCTCATCTCTCCAATTGTGGCGCGTGCCTTGCACGCGCCGCCATCACCAATAACTCCCCCTTGCCAGCGATTCGTCACAGTTCTTGGTTGCTACAATATGTTTCCGCTTTTCCTAACTAAGGATTGAGTGAAAATGGATGTGATAGTTCCTTCTAGCTAGTTTAGACCAACATGTTATAGCACAACTCTTTGTACTGAGGCTTCTAACTGTAGTTTAATTGTCTATTCGTCAGACTATTTTAAAATCGTCACCAAGCAGTCTTCCCTTATGGGAATTGGGTGGGAGCCAATCTTTTAGCTCCGATCACTCTCTTTGTTTTTTCACTTTTGTGTTGTAATGTGTGTTGGCTTTGGGAAGACTATAGGAGACTTCCACCCTATTGAACTTGTATCTTGTAATTGATAGTTTATCTATAAATATCCTATTTGTTAAGGAAAAAAAAAGAAGAAAGAGAATAGGTTAGAATATTCAAGAGAATAGGTTAGAATCTCCTGTCAATCAGCGGTGGATTGTTTTGTTTGCTAATGAGTAATGGTTGTCTGTAGTTGGTCCAAAGTTGATGCACCTTCTAATTTACTCGGAAAAGAAAAGCAACAGAAATACAAATACCTACTTTGCTTTGTCCTGTGCCCTCCATTATCTAATGAATATCTATGGACTATCTAGTGTTGGATTGTCTTTTCCCTCAACTTTGGACTTTGAAATCAGTATTTTTAGCTTTTATAATAGCCAATTCTAATCTTCCTAAATATATGATTGCTATACTGATGGTAACGCCAAAATGGCCCTTGTGAATTGAATTCTGAGATGATGAGGATGATGGTAATAATCGTAACTTTGGCACTGCTTTCCCAAACATTAACAACGAACTTGAAAAGGTGCACATTTTCTTGGATCATCAGCCTCAAAGTTTTCAATCTACTTTGTGGTGAAATTCAAGAGTATATTCATTTGTATCCCATGTTGCTATATAAATTCTTACAGGAATGCATAAGGTGTATAAAAAAAAAAAGAAGAAGAGAGAATTCCTTGTATTGAGTGTTAGGATATAGATTATCAGAGAAGTCACTTCATCTATCTTGTTCATGGTGTTAAAGGTGTAGCAATCTATGTAAACCCCTGCCCAGATGATCTAGTGAGCAGAGACAAGAAAAACAATTCGAGGCTTAATATCCTGTTTGAAGTAACTCGGTAGCGCGCGAGGATGTATACAAAAGCAAGAGATTTACAGTTAAAGTTGTGTAAATATACCACTTAATCTATTACAATTATAAAAATAAAATAAAACACTTAGGGCATGTTTGGATGTTTAGAGTATCTCAAAATTGTGTGAATACTATTAAAATGATTTGAGTAGAGATGTTTTATTGGATTTGAAAAAGAAGAAAGAAAAAACTTCTAGAAACAAAGTTATTTACCAAACATGTGATCTTTTTATATTGGCTTATGTGGAAGTCTTTCACCTTGTTAATGCGTTATGCGTCGAAAAGCAGGCTTGGAAATTGTTGACAGGACAGATCCAGAAACTTTTAATGAGGTTGTATGCTTGCTTGCCAAGTACAAGGTTGTCGAAGGCACGAGACTGCTTCGACTGATACTTGAAAGCATTGTTTTAGCTCAAACTTGCAATGATCAAGGATGTGTTTTTAAGCGGCACGAAACATAATTTTCTATTCGACTTCTGAAAGCATACGCGAAAGCATATTTAGCAGCAGCAAATACAAAGTGTTTTTGGGAATTAACTACGAAACTTGCACTGTACTCTTCAGAGAGTGAATGATCAATAATTTCCAATAGTTTTTTCAATGGTTGTTAGAGAGAAAGAGTTCCACAGTAAGCATGATGGAGTCTCCAGTTTCTTAATTTTCATGCCACCATCTAACTGTTATGAATGATAAGAGAAAAAATAGAGCAAAAATTAAATCAATCACATATAAACATAAGATTTATGTGGTTAAAAAATGTGCTTACTTCTAGTGTCCATAGAGCTTTATGCAAAAGATTTTATTCAGATGAAAGATTAAAGATACCGTGCCGTCGTACATGAATTTAATACAATTTATAGGAAATCGTAATTACTGGTCCAATCTGTGCTCCATAGTTCAAACCTCTTTGAAAATCCACCGAAGGATCGTAATGAATTCTTATCAGATTATGTCATCAAATTGAACTGCACACAAACTGAACCAGGCTCCACGCATACAAGCCATAAACTAGCCAATAACTTAGAGAGACCTCTCAAATTACGTACACCCAACATTTTAGAAATGAGCAATTGAGCCATTGTTTTCTAGTGTGAAACCATCTCAATTAAAGGAACCTGGCCTGATCAGTCTTACGCAAAACCGTACATTTCACACAAAGTTTCCACTTCTTGTAATTGTTGATGATTGCCAACAAATATCGATCCCACCTCGAATTAAATTTTCTTGAATCTTGATGTGCGTAGCAGCTGGAAAAGCATAACGCATGCTTAGGAAACAAGTGAACCAGAATTCACAATGCTTACGAGGAAACATGTAGGGCATCATGGCTCTATCCGCCATATAATATATATATATATATTTATATAGTTTGCATCCTGCATCGATCCACTTTCCTCTCACATCCTCAAGTGGGTGCAGCATTGTCTTTAAGCATGCCAGTCAGAGTTCATTAAGCACAATCATGTGGTCATGATCCTTTCAGCCCGTGCAAGTAGTACGGTTTCATGTTCAGCTTCCACCACAGCATATTTTGCAACAAAACTTTAATTGGACCTAATGAGATCACAACTATATATTAATTTTTTTTAGCCAACTTTTTAAATTGATATCATTTTGCTTTAAGCAAACATTAAGCCCAAAAATGCTCTGCATGTACATGACCATAGGAAAATTATTGCCGATCAATACTGTTCTTTTTTTTATAATTATTTTAACTACAAAACATATAAATATATATATATTGTTATTAGAGTTTCTATAAATAATCGATCTCAAGGCTGCTCACTTCTTATATTGTGGAATCAAAGTCATGAGTACTTCTTATTGTTAATTAATTGGTTTATGAATAATTTGCTGCCTCCTTGGTACTATTTCAATATTTGAGTTGACATTCTTCAATATTTCAAATGTGCTTTACACTTTGAAATTGTCCGTGTATACAAAGAAGGCAATTAATGCCTTAGCAGATACCCTTGCTTCCTTTTGCGCAATGGGCAACATGGTAAGTTTTTCCTTCCTCTATGAAACACATTATTGATATTTTTCTTTGGATCGTAACATATATTCCCACATTGCGTCATTAACTTTCTTTTATCTCATTATTTTGATTGCAACTAGATTTTGTAAGACTTTACAGTTTTTTATAGGATCGAGCCTCGTTTTGGAAACTTTTACCCTCTTATTTTTCTTTGTATATATAAGATATTTCTTCGTCATAAGTGAAGGATAATAAATAAAATTGGATATCACCTATTCTTAAAATAAATAATCACAAGGCCGACTCTGATAATTTCATGGAATAGCATAAAATAAACATCACACCATAGGCGGGTTTCAACACCACGATCCTAGCTATTAGCTAATACACAAGGCCGCTGAGACGATCTCCCTAGCTAATTAGAACTCTATGGCAAAAAGAATGATATACGTATCTATTTCTATATCTATATGTACATAAATATAAATATATATGTATATTCACTAGGCGGTGACAATCTGTAGATGGGGCATGCAGTCGCTGGATTTAAGGCGATGGCGGCAAGTAGGGCAAGAAGAGTGAGAGAGGAGCCACTTATCAATGCATGCGACGTGAAACCGGTGGCTGCACTTTGGCAGCACCCTTATCGTCTCCCCGTCCGCGAAATCCACTAGGCAGATTGCACAACCCGAAGCCGAAGATGGAGACCCTGAATTGGCGTAAGTCGAAGTTGGCAAAGCCACCATTTCTTTCTTCTTCAGCCCCGAGTTCAGTCTCCGAGAGGCTATCCACTGGACTGGCTCGGTCAAGGCACGATTTGCGCATTGAAACACGCACTGTAGCGTGGTGTTGAGGCCTAGAGCGCAAACAAAGGCACACAGAATGACTGCAACAATGACCATAATCTTGAAATTCATGCCCGGTTCTTGAGGGTGAATATCATGATCATCACAGCTCGTACTCATGGTGGGACTAAGGTTGGGAGCTTGAGTTCCAGCCATGGATCAGAGAGAGACAAGTGGGAGAGTTGGAGATTAAGAAATGGAGAAGGTGGAGAGAAAGCACACATTTGAGGATGGCAGAGTAGTGAGTGCTGAATGGGAAGTGGCAGTTAATATGTACTGGTGGAAGGAGTGGAATAATTGGGATGATCATGCTTACTGGATAATCCACTGATCACTGTCTTTCTTTCCCTTGGCTTTGATTACATATGCGCTTCAATGGAAGAGAAAAGTGTACGTCTCGCTCGTTGGATCTAGCTCTCAAGATGAGATTTTATGAATTCCTATTGGGTGGTGGTTCTTGATCATCGAGTTGCGGCCGACATGATGTTTTATTTTGGTGGAGAATTAAAAGATGGGAGGGAGAGTGAGGCGTGAGGTTCAGCCACTCTCCTCGCTGAAACTTCTCTTTAATACATAGCACAATCAGGGATATTTGATGATGGTCAGTGTCCCTAACTCTTCCCCATACATGTAATGCTTTTGGTCTTTGTTGCATACAAATTGAAGGTACAAAACTTGGCCCATGATTAAACACTCAACATTCGAAAGGCCCATTAATGGAGCTCTTTCGTTACCACTATTTTCCCGTTCAGTCTAAAGGAGTTTGGGCCTTAAAAATTTAATATCTTTCTTTCTTTTTGCTCTTTTTTATTATTATTATTTTTTTTGAGTGAAGTTGGTGTCTTTCATGGAACTATGGAAACTTATAATTTAAGCCCCGTATGAAATTTGGATTAAATTTTAAATTGAGTTTAATATTTAAATATTTAACTCTTAAATCATTAAACTCATTTTAACTCAAAACCTTTTTACATATGGGACCCACAATCTTTTTAAATGAGTACGGCTACTTTCATAAAAGAATTATTCAAAATAATTCCACAAACTGACATGACTTTATCTGATTTATTATATATACTTTACAATCTAACAAACTACATCAAACCACATCAATTAGTGGGATTGCTTTTGTGAAATTCTTGTGACTAAAATATTTTCTTTTTTTTAATTCAACGTCACATTACACGTGGAACCCACAACCTTTTTCAATTTTTCATAAATTCATCTAAACACATCTAAACTCATCTTAAGTTTATTCAACAAAAGTTACTCCACCATCTCAACTCACTACTATTAAAAAAAAACTCAACTCATCTCAACTTGATCAATATCCAAATGGGACCTAGCTTAATTAACTTCACTTAGGAAATACTTTGCCTAGACCTGACCATATTCTTTGCTATTTTCCTATATTGATTTTTCAATTATGTTGGCTCACCAACTCTTAACCGGATGGGGACTCTTAATACCCAACCACACCCCCAATATTAATATAACAAGATATTAGTTAAAAGCTTGAATTTCAACCCTTGGACCTTTGGCTACTTCTTCTCCATGCTTATTCCATCCCGAAACTAGTTTACATCTACTATAATATTATCGACTAATTCTCAACTTATAAGATGTCGACGCGAGAGCTTTTTCTTCACCGGCCAAATCCTAAAAGAAATTTTTTTGGAAATTAATGAACTTATGACATATAGCTAGACCTTCTAGATCTGGACTAGAACACGTTGAATTTAGTTGTCAGCTGAGTTGCTGCAGCTTTGAACACCATGAATTTCATTGGAACTGAAACTCCTACGTTTTGCGTTCAGCTTCAAGACGAATGATTCTACTTGGTTTTACCTGATATCTGAAGCCAAACCCGAATTAGCGAGCTTGGTTCATTAAAGCAGTTCATGAAGAATATATCTTGTACTTTAATCTCATATAAATATACTAATATTCACCATCACTACATGTTCTGTTGTAATTTTGAGATTTTTGTATAAGAAATTGCTCATAAGAAAGTATTTCTTGAACCCAGACTCAGGTCAGCACCCCTTGATCTGCTGTGACATATACACTGGCAGGAACATCCATATCTGTCTGAATCTCAACACGGTTATCAGAAACATTCCTTAAGGCATGGTTGGGGAACTGGCTGCCAGCAGCACTAAACGAATACTGCACATTCCTAATAAGGTTAGGAAATAGAAGAACATGATTAAAGTCGACAACCCACGAGTTTCCTTTCCCATTCACAGACCCCCTTGCAACTGTAGACTTTATGTTCATCCCTCTCACATTGTTCCTATCAACCACAACTTGTTCGATATCTTTGAAAGGTCCATTGGTTTGATCCAACTGAACAATTTCAACTCCTTTATCGAACCCACAAAACATGTTATCAACAATATTGACCGCATTTGCAACCCCATTTATTGATTTTAGGACAATGTATGCATCTCCAAGGAAAAAGGTATTAGAGATGTGTAGCTGTACAGGGTCTTCAGCAACAATACCAGTGTAGTCCAAGTAGGAATTCACGATTCGGGTTTGTGTCAAACCGGGCAGTTTCAGATAAATCCCTGTGCCACCAAAACCAGTGGCCTTATTGTAGCAGTGCACCCCAGAAAGTATGTTGGCTTGACCGGAAACCATTATTCCTATTGCAGCTGAAAAAATTACCACATCAGTGACAGCATTATCGTTGCCCATTAGACTTATTGCAGTTCCTGAGAAATTCCGTTCACCATGATCACCACCAGCAGTGATGTGTTGACCAAGGAAGGAGTTCCGTATGTAGGTTTCATGGCCACCACTCACCAAAATCCCATTGGTTGTGAAATGGGTAATGTAACAGTTGTCTATGCTTGTCCTGAGTGAGTTTATGACAGCAGCGCCTCCTCCCCTGTAGTTTGAATCCAACATGAGGTCTCTAAGGGTTATGTATTCATAACTGTAAGTTGATGATGAAGACAATTGCTGAGAATCTTTGGATCTCTCTCTCTTTTCTTCCATATTGCTAGTCGATGAATCCGACAAGTCAATCAGATACCCATCAGTTGGAAAATCTTCCGAGGCACGCAGTGTTCCTCCATGTATCTGTTTCATCAAAATATGCCAGGTTTACAAATTACACATCTAAAAAGTGTATATATAGCAAAATTGACTTTAAATCATGCTATCCATATCATGTAGAGCTAAGGATTCCTAGGTGTCCTAAAAAGTGCAATCACTTTTCAGGATTTCTCTTCATGACACCATAAAACTTCCACATTGTTGATCTAATGCAGATACCATTAGCTTTATCATTACAAAAGAAAAGTCTTTTACTTTTCAGAAAAGCCATGGAGTAATATTCTCCTTTAGATTAAAGGAAAGCATTTCCGAAAGGCTGCCGTAAGGAGAATTTGCTTGCTCACGGCATAGAGCTTTGATTAGAACCTAAAGAAGTCAATTCATTTCCCAAAAGTCAAGTATTCTGAGTCATGTTAGACCAACCGTTTTAGACGTTATCAATTTGCTAACACACCTGTGACCACAAGAACATGAAGACCTCTATATCAGCAAGGTACTTGGTCTGGCCACAGTGGCCTATGATATCGTGCCATGTGGAGTCGGCCACTTTTGTACAGTTAGGTGTTATAGGTGAATAATTATGTTTCAAACGAGAAAAGTGGAAAACAATGCTTTAATGCTTAAGACAGATGAAGTAACCCAGACATATATCTTTGTGAGAATACCTGGAGGTTCCCCACACCGGTGGCTGGCAATCGGAGTGGTCGGCTAATCAGGTAATTCCCGCCTTCAAGATTAATCTGTGCTCCCCCAAGGTTTTGTATTCCCTCTATCAATGGCCCTGCACTTGGACCTTGGACTGCATCTGATATTGCTCTGAGGAGTGCTTCTGTGCTGTCTTCTCTTCCTGTTGGGTCTGCCCCGTATGACGTCACATGATACACACGTGAACTTGATGCAGCCTACATCAACCATCATCATGATCATCAGTAACATGTTTGAAGAGTGATTAATATTGGCCAAGACTATGAAATAGTTGGCCAAGAACAAACTATAGGAACGAACAAATTACCAAAATTTTCTTAAGAGATTAAGAGAACAAGAAGTATTGGTACCGGTGGTTGCTGAGCGTAGCCAGGAGAAGGCGAGATTGATGGTGGAAGAGAAACCGAATCATGCCGGACGGAGGAGGATCTCAAGGATTGCATTTTGCGTATTTGGTCACGATAGTGATCACCGGAAAACCGGCCCACCGGAGAATGCTCTCCATTAACTTGAATTACAATGAAACTAGCCAACCCCATTAGCATGGAGAATATCAGAGCTTTCCCTGCCACGGTTGCTTCCATGATCTCTCTCCCCTACGTTAAAGACATGTTGGTGAGAGCATCCCATATATATGCGACTGACAGGCAAAGAAAGGGAGAGACTTGGGGGACATGGAAAGAGAAGCTAGGGACTATCTAAGATATGATAGGAAATTTATGCATATTATAAGATCACACACATAACACCGGCGCTATTCATTTTCATGTACCAATACTTTTAAAAGAGCTTTCCTCCCTCATTTTCATACATCACACGTCCCACTTCTTTTAATTTTTATTTTATTTTATTCTTCTTAAACTAATTAATTTCTTCTACTTTTAATCTATACATCACAGTACATTTGATAAGAGAAAAAATTAAAAAAAAAATTATGTGTGGTATATGGTATGAAGATAATGAGTAGAATTTTTCTTTTTAAAATAATACTAATTTGAGACAACCGTTTTGAAAAAAGTGAATCTTCTCGATAAAAATTTATTTAAAAAAAAAAGTGATTCCTACTAAAATACCAAATAATTTTTTTCTGATAAAGTCATGTCTTTCTTTGCACGTTCGGAATTTATACAAATTATTATTTTATTGATTGTCTTGGTAATATTGAGATCAGGTGGGAAATGGGAATTGCCTCAAGCTTTTGAATTTTTTTCTTTTCTCTTGACAGAAAAGCGAGCAGTTAACAACTTCTTACTTTAGGGACCCTAACAGGTTTGACGTTGTGGAAAAGGTATTTCTACAAAGGAAGGCATGCAAACGATATAATTCAAGAATATATAACGTACAAAGGCTCCATCATGTAACTTAATCACGTAGGCCACCCAAATCATGAGTTTAGGAGGTTAGTTGCTAGGTGTGGTGACATCACTTACATCATGTCTTATAAATTAAGCATTCTTAATAAAAATATATATATATATATATATATATAGTTCCTATGATTTCGAGTGGACCAATTGAATGAAAAAACTGAGATTGGTTTGTAGTCTGGTGAGGAAATCATGACCCACAGAAATTAGGGACATGCTCTTTTTCCTATTTCAATTTTTTATTTTATTTTTATTTTATTTTTACTTTATAACTGCAATAAAAGGAAGTAAAGAGGGTGATCAAATCATGGTACATAATTTAAGAATAAGGATCAAATGTGAGAGTAAGGATCAAATGTGAGAGGATAAAAAATGCCCAAGTATCTCTTCCGATCTATTATATATTTCAAGTATTATAATTACAAAGAGATCTTATAAAAGTAAACTCCTAAATTGATATGATTTCATATAATATAATGGATCTATTTTCTAATAAAAATAATTTTAAAATTTAATGTCAAATCATGTCAATTTAAAAATTTATTTTTATAAAATTTATGGACAGTTAAATAATATTTTTATTGAATTACATAGTTGAATTTTCACACTATTCTGTTGGGAATGATCAGTGGTGAAACTGTTTTAACTTTCACTTTCAAGATTTTTTAGTGCTGTACGTATGTACTCATCTAGGACAGTAGGAAATACTGAAAGTGGTTGAGGTAGTTTGGTGGTAACGACTGGACATGTTTGGTTCAGAGGTCGACATGTGATGCTGATGATCTTTGGATATATATAATCCTTCTTCTTGTATCTGATTCTGACAGCAGGCACTTTGCAGGCAAAACATGCACAAGCAATACTGCTTGGCCATTTTTCAACTGAACGGCAAGCAATTGCCCACTTTGTTCAACCAACACCTACTTAATCCATGTCATTTGCATGAATATCATCGAAATCATGCATGTACGGAGAAAATTAGGTATTCGCGTGCATAAATCAAAGGTGACTTCTATTAGTATGATACTCATGAGCCGTCATATTTGAAATTAGTGGTACTGAAATGCCATGACAAGAAAGATTAATGCAAGGACCGCGATGATACATCCATGCGCAATGCGTGGATAGACAGCTTTAATTTAGCCCATCTCGAACATTGTTGTGCGTAAGGCAACATTTTAGCTATAGTTTTTATTTGAGTAATTTTACCTACAATTATGAAGTGAGTAAATATCGTGTAATTATTTTGAAAAAAAAAAGTGAGATCTATCAGTAAAAAATTAATTTTTGTTAATGTGAATATCATGTTTTATTCATTTTTTTTCAAAAAGATTACGCAGGAATTATACAATTCACGGTTACAATATCTTTTCCCTTTTGATTTATGGGTAACAAACTCAGGCATAAGATCTCAATTGGAAAAACTCTTTTGGCACCGTGTCATGTTCACTTGGTAAAATCAAAATTTTGAAATACTTTATCCACTAAGGGATTATATAAAAGTAAACTAACATGCTAACATAGTTTGATGCAATGAGTTAGATTATAAATTTATTTTTATTGTAAAGTAGATTTAATAAATTACATGAAATTATGTCAATTTATAATATTACTTTTGTGTAATGATCTATTTGTATCTGTAACACTTCTGGTTTATTATTGCTGAGGTGAATGTTTTGGTGGGTTGTTGTGTTGCTGGTCGGGTTATTGATCATGGTCCTGATGAAAATTTATAGGTTCTGATATATGGTCAAGTCAGAAACACACAAGAAGTAATAGCCAAATGGTTATTATGGGTATCATCAACTGTCACCATTCTTTTTTCACCATTCTGAATAAGGGGAAATTATGTTCGATCTTATTTCCCAGACAAGCATGTTGTGTGTGATAATTGGAGCCACGACAAGATCACAACACTAAAGGCTCATGATATATGTTTTATCTTAGGTCTTACGTAAGGTATTAGTGTGGAGTACTACTCATTGACGAAAATGACAAGAGAAAGATAAAGAATTTAGCTTTTATGCTCGTGGCTTGCCTTTATTGTCCATTTATGCTGTTGGGGCAGATTGCTTGAATTTGCTACATATTGGAGATCGATAAAGAGAGGAAACAAAAGCTTCTTTGCTTGTTGGCAGCAACTACGTACACTTGGCTGGCCTTCCTTATAAATGTTTTCTCACAAGAGAACGGTTTTTGATCTCTTCAAAAATTTTATTTACAGTTATTTTTGCATAATCTTTGTACACTTCACTAATGTGATTGGTTAGATCATTTTTTTAATATAAAATAATTATTTTGATCAATCATATCAGTAAAATATACAAATATTATACGTAGTAGAACTTCTGTTCTTACATTTAAGATCTGTGCATATAAGAGTACCTATTATAATGAGCATATAAGATACATGAAGAATCCATTAAATGCATAAGCTGGCCCAATTTGATTGCCCGCTTGAAAATAGTATTTTTTTAAATATTAAAATTTAAATAAATTTCAAAAAATTTAATATCTTGTTAGCTAGTTAGCCTAGTTTAGCAAAAAATAATGTAATAGTTGTGTCTATATAATTTTCCTCATTGGAAACCCACTTTTTTCTTTGTGAAATTAATGCACTTTAATACCTCTTCAATGTGATATCCTAAATCTTTATGGACATTTATTAAGATTCAAATTTGGTGGGTGAATCGTGAAGGAATTGCTTTATTCTAGGCTTGAGTCATGTTAGATGAAGTCATATAGATGGTCTGCAAATCTCGCATACTTCATCTAAAAAAGAGAGATCTATTATTAAAAATTAATTTTTTCGTATAGATTTTATATTTACCCACTTTTTTAAAATGAGAGTGCAGGACTTGCACACGTTCAAACTATAAATATCATTTATTGTTTAGACTTCCATATTAATTGCATTAGCCATTAAAGTTCACATAAAATATAAAAATTGTAGCCACATCAAGCTACATCAGTAGTAACGTGGGTTTCTGGCCATGAAATCTTTTTACTAAACTTTTTTTTATATATAAAATATGAATGTCCTAATGTCTCGTATATTAAAAGATTTTATCCATATTTTTACCAAACAATTTCTTGGAACCAAAATGGGAAAGATGATAGAGGACGTTGAACTACCTTTCCACCAATATTTTAACAAAAATGCCTTAAAATTTTATATTCTGTTACCAATCTAAACAAATTATTGTATTACAAAACAGCTCTGTTTGCCATCCATACAAAATTAATCAAATCAAACTATCTTACGGATGACAATATAGTGAGCGAGTTTATATTTTTTTAAAGATAAATAATTTGTATAAGTTTCAAATAGACAAACCACATTCAAGTCTTTATAAAAAAGTAGACTACACCTAAAAAAAAAAGTATAAAAAAAACTATTCTTTATTAGCATGACTGAATTTTATTTAAAGCTTGTACCAATTCATTACTCTTTTAAAAATCAGTATCACTATCCAACAATAACCAAAGGAGAAGAAAATACAACCACAAAAATATTGTAATGGTCAATTACGAATAATATTTTTAAATTAGTAGGTTTTTAACTGTTCTGCACAGGAGTACTGGATTTCTAGAATTTTTTCATTTCTTTGAAAAAAAAAATGTATGTGGAATTCAATCTGAGACTATAAATATCAATTTTTCTGTTGAAGTTTTTGTAATTTAATAAGATAAGGTTGAAGTAATCCTCGGGGATTGGTTTGGGATGTGCACAAATTGTATGACATGTGATGTGCTATTTGCATGACCTTAAGGCAATAGTTTTTTACGTGACTACATCCTTGCCAATCTATACAGTGGAACTGAATAGAAAGTGAGATGATATTTGCACGGATAAAAGCACTTAGTGCTCTAATACAAATCCAATTGGTACTTCCATGGGTTGAATGACTTAAAATGGACTTCGGCACAATCCCATTATGTATGAGCCAACTACCTTTTGATTCGTGTATCACACGGATGGTCAAGAATCATGACAAAATATAAGATGGAGAATGACATTTCTGAACAGAAAATACATTTGATACAGCAAACAAAATCATTTATATGTAGCCAAGTTCATTACAAAACATCAACCAAGGGAAGATCTCCTTACAGTGACTACAGGTCCGGCATTCAGAGGGAGGAGGCTCCAATAAGAACCCTGATTGTCAATACAACAACTATGCCATTTAATTCTGTAAGAACCCACTGGAAAACCAGAAATATCAAGCATGCAACTTGCAAATCCTTGGCCTCTCTCATTTGGTTCAAAATGCACAAATGCGTAAACCCCGTCCTCGTTGTCATCACGCCTCCTGCACTTGCTATTATTGAACTTTTTGGTGCTTATATTTTTCACATGATGCAGTAACATTTCGTTGATTTCTACAATGTCATCAGTTTCCCAAGCTGGGGAACCCTGCAACATCTGCTCCTTGCTTTCTTCATTTGGCCTGGGCTCCTCAAAGGATACCCTACTATAAAGCATGCAGTATAACTTGGTCACCTGAGCTGGGAGATCCGGCGGCAAGTTAATCAGTTGAAGACAAAGGTTCAACGACAGGTGGAAGCCTGACAATACATATATTCCATCTGGGTTTCTAGTGTCCGAATTGCAGGCAAAGAGCTCCGACCCAATGCAATTCCTGAATTCATGGCAAATTTAAAATTGAAATGAAGTAAAAATACCACCCCCCAAAAAAAATCAAACTTTGGCAAATGAATAAAAAACTGAGTCCTTTCCTCGTATTCCTAAAATTCAAGCAATCATAAAAGGAAGAGCCGCCTCCATGTTGACACTGTTCAACAATACAACTATTTTCTGGCCATAAAAGAACATCAATGCAAGTGCAAACAGTAGACATAAGATGCACGCAGACAGGTAAGAAACAACAAATTAAGTAACCTCGTGCTGACCTGTAAGTCTATTTATTATTAAATTTACCTCATTCAGATCTTAAAATTTAATCTGAGGTCTCATCCTTTGGCATACAAAAATCACCAAGGTTGCAGCTTGTGTCATCTATCCATGCTCTAGAGATAATAATATACTAGTAACTAGGTTGTTTCAAAAGAAAAAAGGTTGTAGGTCCTTTAACACCACACATACAAAATAATTCAATAAGATATTTCCAATCAATATATGCTGTAAAAGAAATCTATTTCTCAGCACCGGAAACTCCTTAGCATACCTTACTTTAAAGAAGTATCTGGGAGTTTGGTACGGAATATGTATCCATTTCATGATAATGCTCCACAAAAGTTGTAAACCACTCTTAGCAACTTGAGATAAAATATCCTCGTTGTTCTCTTCATTTACCTCTTGCAAACCAATTATCCCATAAACAGCATAACTACAGATAGAAAGAATATCCTTTTCTTCACATCCAACCTTCAAAATTTTATTTCTACAATGCAAGTCAAAACACATCTTAAGCTGTCCACTGACATCAAAAAGCTGACAGAGCTTTCTACTTATCTCATGGTCTACATGCCACAAACGCCCAACTAAATTTTGTTTTAGCATCACACGTAAAGAGTTTTCCAAGTTTCCCAGACCACAAGATGTAAGACCATCGGTGGGAAGACCTGGAACAAAAAATATGAAACCGGTACTAAAGGCCAAAAGCGAACAACTTAGTGCAAGTGATGAAATGACTTTTGAACTCTTGCTGTCCATACCAATGAAAGATGTGGCAATTAGATCAAATTCCTGTGCTAGCTTCTTGAACCGCAAAGAGACCTGAATAACTTCAGGCAAAGATTTCAGGCACTCAACCAATATACTCCTCTCAACCTTCACATTATTGCTAATGTTGTCCAGGTTAAACGGAATGGTTCTTAGAATTCTTAGTATATCTACCAAGGCTCTTAAAAGTTTAGCTCTTACATGCAGAAACCATCTCTGGAAACAAAATTCTTGACCCGATCTGACAGCAGCTTCTAATGTTTTACCAGAAGAGCGGATGCCCTCATAAGCCCCAACAAACTCCTCACAGTAATTAGGCTCCTTATTATTTCCAGCAGTATCTCTTCTGACTTCACTTAAATCAAAACTGGCTGGAAATTCATTCTTCTTTAACCAATCAGCTAAAGTAGACCCCTGTATTGGTAAAACCAGTAGATGGAGTTTCCTCTCAGAATTAGCTAATTGAAATATTGATGTTAACCAGCAGTAGCAAATATCAGACTGAACTTTTGTTATTAAATGCTGAAATATGAAAGCAGCTGTGAACCAGTCTCCCTGGCATGCTGCATATGTCCCAGCTTTGTAAGCAGGCCAGTAATACCCATCTTTCAACATCTTACTTGCAGACTCTAGCGTAATAGTCTCTTTCTCAACCAAGTAACTATTAATAGAGTCTCTATTATGACTGCAAGATTCCTCACTTCCTTTCACCAAGCAACCCCAAAAGATTCGATGGTGGAGTAACAGGGAGTAGATTGTACACGAATAACAATCAAATGAGCTGCACTTACACACAACTTCAACCAGAAGCTTCACTCGTTCAAACACTATGACAGTGAGAGCACGAGCTTCATTGAGATTTTCAAGATAGGCAACCACAAACCTGTATACGATATGTAAAAGTTTTGACTTAATGACTGTTCTCTTTTCTCTTTTGGAGTCCATCTCGTGAAATAGTATATCTGATTGCCTTGTAGCCACAACGTGGTCATGCACATTTGCAACATATTCAGTAAACAAAGATATTTTATCTAGCACCAGAACACCAAGATCTGTATATTCTCGAACCAAAAGAACAAGAAGGTTGAGCAGACTATGAACTCCTTGAAACACTGGGGAGTCAATCTGGCAAAGATCCAATAATTGCTTTACCAGCAATGTAATCTGATCTATGATCAATAATATTACCCTCGATGGCAGAGGAGAGGAACCAAACAAACCAGATTCCATTTCCCTTATTCCCCTAAGCTTGATTGATATATCTACCAGAACCTGGATAAATAAGAAGTTCTTCGACATAATTGGAGATTGGGAGGAATCTTCAGCAATGGTTAACAGCTTTGTGATTTCAGGCATGTCCAAACAGGGCATATGAGATGGCATATATGAAAGGATCTGCATATTGGCTAACATTAATAAACATAGGGTAAATTTTAACAATATTCAATCACAAGTTCTTCTACATTGCTCAAAAATGACCTTATGTGAAATCTTTAGAGCTTCTTGTTGCATGAATGTCGGAACTTCAGGCTCATTTAGAGTGCTCAATAAAGCTTTGATTAGATCTGCATTCACAGGAAAATGGCATGGTCTTTTTATGAAAATGAAATGCAGGCATCTTAACACTGCTGCTTTAATACGCATAGTTTTTTCTCGTGTAAGAAATGAGACAAGCGTGTCCACCTGCATCATGATGTAAATGATATAATTAACTACCAATATGGCCACAACTCATCAAATAAAACGTCATGATCTCTGACCACTTTTCAGTATAGACAAGCAAGTGTTACTGTCATCCATTTAATCCCACCATACTTCACTTCCAAATTTTTAAATGTGTTGCTAGTTACAATCTCATATTGAGAATTTTATTCACAGCACAGATTAATCTATAAGCATTCTGCCATTAAGAGCTGAACTAGGTGGACAAGGGGGGTGGTGTACTAAAGAAGCTAGAGGAGTCGATGGAGTGGAGTTGTGGAAACATATCAGAAAAGGTTGGAAGGTCTTTCTTCGGCACACCCGCTTTCAGTTGGGGGATGGAACCAGGATTAAATTCTGGCAAGATATTTGGTGCGGAGATACGACTTTACAAGAGTTATTTCCTTCTCTTTTTCAAATTGCCAACGTCAAAGCCTCAGAGGCGAATGTTATGGGAATATCGGGTGGGCAATTTCATTGGAATATCAATTTCAGCAGGGTTGCGCAAGATTGGGAGATGAACAATTTTGTGAATTTTTACAGTCTCTTGTACTATGTGAAGCCAAGCAATCTACAAGAAGACGGGTTGTGGTGGGTCCCTCACCGGAAAGGTATGTTCTCAGTTCGCTCCTTCTATAATGCTCTCTCTCAAGATCCCAACTATCGTTTCCCTTGGAAAAGGATATGGAGACATAATATGCCACTCAAGGCGGGTTTCTTTGTGTGGACAGCCACTTTGGGTAAGATCCTCACAACTAATAATTTGAGGAAAATGAGGATTATCATAGCAGATTGGTGCTGTATGTGTAAGGGAGGGGGCGAGTCGGTAGATCATCTTTTGCTGCATTGTGAGATTGCACTGGCTTTGTGGGATGTGGTGCTTAGTAGAGTAGAGTTGGGTTGGGCCATGCTAGGGACTGTGGTGGCAGTCTTGGCCTGTTGGCCCAACATAGGAGGTATGTCCCAGATATAAGCAGTTTGGAGGATGATCCCACTATGCATCATGTGGTGTTTATGACAAGAGTGGAACGTGAGGACATTTGAAGACAATGAGCGATCGCTAGAGGAGCCGTTGGCTTTATTTTTTAGTACGCTTTGTAATTGGGCCATAGCTATTGATTTCAATGGAATGGTCCGTCATGATTTTCTTGTCTCTCTTGCACCCGCTTAAAAGGGGCTGTTTCTTGTATATGCTTGGCTAGGCCTATTCTTTGAGTAATAAAGTTTTGTTTACCTATTAAAAAAAAAGCTAGGCGGACAAGATATGTATATGTACGGATTTATATACGCACAGTTAGCAAACTTATAATGAATATTCTGTTATTTAATCTTCTTTTATTATCTTGTGTAATCGATAGTCTAATATTAATATACTTATTTTTCAGTTTTAAGAACAGGCAGGAAAGCAGATCTCTGCACATATGCCTCCTGCCTCTTTAACAACAAAGAAAATTATGACGGGAAAGGATACCTGTTCAGAAATAAGAATGGTTGATTTGGAAGCAAGCTTGGTGAGTGAAACTAGCAACGTGACAAAAAAATCCTCTTCGGAAGAGTATGACACCAACTTTAGACCTGTCTGTGACAAAAAAATGTCAGTGTCATTCTTAACTGTAGAAATTAATGATATATTTGACCAAACAGACAAACTGTAGCCAAAGCAAGAGAAAGATCAAATTGCTTATGGTCAGTGAACGCCAATCTTTGCTCAAAAGAAAAGAAAAAAAAAATACTTACTCTACAAGCAAAGATTTCAATTTGAGTAGTCGAGCCTTTACTGACATCACAAAACACAGCTACATTTTTGGTCAATAATTAGAATAATTCAGAAAGATGAGTATCATTCCACAAAGATATCTATCGTGATGGGGCAGTTAAATCCATCTACCAACATCGCACTATTGTTGCATGATATCACCTTACCACATGTTACTTGGATTGACTCTCACAGTGCACCTTTCCCATCCCCAGCTTTTTTTTTATCCAAGAGGAAAAAAAAAGGACAATTGCATCCAGAATGGCACTAAATTTATAGCTTCACATAGATTTACATGTGTTTATCTCTAATTGAAACTAAATCAGAAGAGGTCCAGTACCTTGTAAGCTCTATTTGCAACTGAATATGAGCACCCAATCTTTGCAAAAACCCGTGCCCCAGCTAACCTTACCGAAGACGATGTTTCTGATGAAGTCGCCATACGAACCAGCATCTCCAATACAATACAAGAAAAATCATCTGATAACTCAGAAAAGCATCCAGCAGCAAACAATGAAGCTTTTACCTGCAGAAACCAAATTGAATGTTTCCAGATCACTTCCAGGGACCTTCGTGCAGATGATCAATTGAGGTAAGGAACTAAGTATTTTTTAAAAAGAGTGGACCAAGAACAAGGGGGCAAGGGGCAGGTGAACAATGTGCCCCTGAAAGTCTGGCTCCATGAGACCTAAAACCACAAGTCCAAGGAGCTAAGTAAGTCCAAAGTCAGTGCTGATCTGTACATGAAGTCTTTTGACCTCAGTATAAGCCAAAGTTTGCAATTTTTTCTTTAAAACATTCCATAGAAAGGCTTGAAGTCCTCCATATCAATTTCCAGATAGCTTCTACGGCTTCAGAGTTCATACATTTGTGGTAATCTTTTGTGAGAAACTAACTCAATTTTTGGCCTTTGCATTCATTAGAATAAAAGCAACGGGGCGCATAAACTCTCATATGAATAAACGAGTGATTATAAAGTTGACTCTTATATGAATAAGCTTAAAATTTTATTTATTGTAAGGTTCTTATTAATAATGAGAAAATAAAATTGAGTTGCAGAAACAAGGCCGATGAAATTATCATGAATTTTAACAGGACACAGAAATACTGATCTCACCTCCAAAGAATCAGACGAAACTAGACTAGACAGTATCAAGTATCGTATCTGGGCACTGTTATTTGCAAAGTCAGCCCAACAACCAAAGAGAGCTAAAGCCAATGCCCTCAACTCAGCGTCCCCAGTATCAAAAACAATCTTTACTCTCCTCAACAATTCTACGCGGTTGTGAGCTGTGGCCATCGACAAAATCCCTTTGTTTTCTTTAATTTTCTTCTTCTTGCCACGATGCCTGTACTCTGCTAAGAAAATCCTAACAATGGCCAGTTTGATGTGCTTTCCACCCAACCTAAATGCATCAGCAAGCCGTAATAGGATGGTGTTGGCAAAAAGCCTATCCTCCCCAGGCACTAAACCAAACATCTTATACACAGCCATAGTTGGTTCGGGTTCTCTACTCCAATGCTCCAGTCTTGACCCAGTCCGTAATATAGCATCAACACAAAGACCTGTATTGAGAAAAAAAATCTTATTTCTAATAACAAAAGAAACACAAAATAAAGCCATTTGAGTTTGATTTCTCTCAATTGTTCATAGTGAGTCAAACTCACATTTTGCACTAGTTTAAATAATCAAATTATTATCCACAAAAATAAGTATAAAGAAGTAGAAGTAAAAGAAAAAAGAGCCGTAACTAGGGTTTTTTGAACGTAGGGCCTTCTCCAGCTCAATGCTCCATTCCATGGCACTGGCAGCAGGATTCCTCTCCATCAACGCTCACCCCAGGTTCCTTTTACCACCTGAATTAAGCACCTTACCCGGCTAAATTGGTACGGAGGTTTGCTACACAGCCGCCCCTGTTCACAACACTCACCGCACACTTTGCTGTGCTGGTTTTTTTATTTTTTATTTTTCTCTCCTGGTTCTAACTTAAATGTGCGTTTCTCCTCTCTCCTCGAGTCTCTGTGCGTTTCTCTCAAAACAGTCCCGATGAGTGGCGGAACCCACAACCGCCCAATATTTTATAAGCCAAAGCAAAAGGAAAAAAGGAAAAATGCTTTACTCTTTCCTCTGACAAAAACCCAAATATCCCTTGCTCTCCTCGAGTCTCTTCCACCTAATTTGCTTTCTTTTTCATACTATTAGTGCTGCTAGCTACTTTTGGTTCTTTGAATTTGAAAACCGTGCAGGAGCTCGTTGTGGCCGGCTCTCTTGCTCTTATCCTCTTTCTCCTAGTCGCTAAGCTCATTTCCATGGCTACGGCTACCGAGGCTGGCCTTCGAGACTCACAGTTGAAATCGAGCCGAGATCATGGCAAAGAAATTATTATGAAGGAGACCATTCGGGAAAGGATTGAAGGTTTCAGTTTCCCAAAGTGAGACGAAGGTCCATGAATTCTTTGCAATTGACAACTCTCCTTTACAAGGATTGTGCTTGCCCAGAGTGAAGACAAGGACGTGAGTTTGGATAGTGATGAAAATGATTGGGAGGGGATTGCAAGGAGTGAAATGGAGAAGCTCGTCGTTATCGTGCTCTTGAGGTCTTCGCGCTGAGAGAGGGACAGAGCAGATCGGGGAGGGAGGGAGAAAATCTCATCGTGGACGAGAGGGAGGGTTTTCACAGAGAGGGAGATAGCGCAATGGGGAGGGAGGGAACTAAAAATGAAACCGGGTTGGTTTTCGGTGTGCGGTGCGCCTTTATTAAACCGGCTGCAGAGAAGATTTCTTGGTACAAGAAAAAAAAACCGCCACAATATCTAACATTATGTAAATCACTAAAAAAATTGCTTTATTTTTCGTTTATTAATACATCGGTGGCGATATGACAGTATTTTCCAAGTATAATATCATAAAGAGAGTTGTTACGCATATGCAACTGTTTGAAAATACACTGCACATATTTTTTATTTTTTATTTCTTTTAATTGTTAGACTCCTCTCTCTCTCATCTACGTCTTTCTCTCATCAAGCTCTCACTCATTAGGTCTCTCTCTCCTCAAGCTCTCTCTCTCATCAAGCTTTTTCTCTCTCTTCGACCCCTCTCTCTCTCCTCAAGCCCTCTCTCTCATCAAGCTTTTTCTCTCTCCTCAAGCTCTCTCTCATCAAACTTTATCTCTCAGCAAATTCCTCTCTCTCTATGCGACCTTTCTCTCTCCTCAAGCTCTCTCTCTCATCAAGCTTTTTCTCTCTCTTCGACCTCTCTCTCTCCTCAAGCGCTCTCTCATCAGCTCTCTCTCATCAAACATTTGCTGGTGGGGAGATACTGACACACAATCAGGAGAGAGTGGAGCCGAGGAACCTGGTTTCTCTTCTAAAAATCAAATGTGAAAATCAAATACAAAAAGCTAGAGAGATTTTCGTCATTAGCCAATGTCATGTATAGTGTGCATCAGCTGATCCCAAACAGGGGTTGCTCCTAATATTTATTCTAACATAAAACCTCAATTGATTTCCTTACCTAATTTAGGGATGGATTCTCTTATGACTTTAGTAGAATCTCAATATTATTTTATACTGATCAAGATCTTTAAGCGCTTCTAAAAGGGAAAAAGACAAAAATAAAAAACTCTTAAAAAATATAACAACGTATCACTAGCTTGCATTTTTATGAGAAATTCCAGCAAACACTTGGTGCCATAATCAAAAGAAGGCACTGCTAAGTTTAGAAGTCATCACCTATAATGAATGAAATTAACACGGTATTGATTGGGATGAAGTTAATAGAAAAAAAAAATCCAAAAATTATTGAAGTCTGATGAGAAATTCAGGAAGTTACAAGCAATAATCATGCAGTGTGAGGGCAAACGGCGAGGAGCAAAGCGGCTGTCAAAGAACTTCGAAACACAAAATAGCACAAGAGCGAGAACTGCGGAAGCATAAATATGGTACCAAGTCCATTAATACAAACCGTCTATCATATGTAAATCACTAAAAAATGCATTCTTTTTAGTCCATTAATACAACACGAGGATTTAAAGGTATATATATCAGTAACAATATGACAGTTTTCCCCAAGTATAATAATATAAAAACTCATTTGATCTCCTTCTCTAATTTAGGGACGGATTCTCTTAGAACTATAGTAGGATTTCAATACTATTTTGTACTGATTGAGGTTCTTTAAGCGCTTGTAAAATGGGAAAAAACAAAAATAAAAAACTCTTAAAAAACATAACAACGTATCACTAGCTTGCATTTCTAATTTTCTATGAGAAACTTCATCAAACACTTGGTGTCATAATCAAATAAGGCATTGCTATGCTTAGAAGTCATCACCCATAAGGAATGAAATTAACACGATATTGACCAGGATGAAGTTAATGGTAAAAACCAAAAAATCATAGAATTCTAATGAGAAACGTAAGAAGTTACAAACAATAATCATGCAGTGAGAGGGCGAATGGCAATGAGCAGAGCGGTTGTGAAAGAACTTCGGGACACAGAATGACACCAGAACGAGAACTGGGGGAGCATAAATATGGTTAATTTATGGGAATTAATTAGATTCTATCGACACTGGGCTAAACATGTGGGCTTGTATTAACTGGGCTCTTGTTGTTGGGCCTCATAATTGAAATCATCGTCTAATGGGCTCGTGACACAAGGGAATCAGTATTTTCTCTCAATTTCACCCAAAATTGAAAATATTTATTTAGTATAAAATAATAGATATTTTTATTATTTCACCTGATGTTGCTAAATAAAATCATTAAGATATGTCATAATTTACACTAAATAGGTACTATCCATTTCACTTGAAACGGAAAGGATCTGACGATTCTAACTAATAATTAATTTTGTAAATTCATGAATGTAGTAAAATACATTCTATGTATTTGATGGATGACCATTAGAATTATTACACATTTATGTATTCCTATTTCACAGATTCATGTATCCTCTTGATTCATATATTGTCATTTTCTAAGTTCAAGTATCTATTTAATATCTTGTATTATCATATGCTTATAAAATGGAGTTTTGAGATGCATTTGTGGTAGTTACACAATAAGAAAATTGAGAGAAATAATATTGAATTCCTAAAGAACTAGTTTCATATACAAATACAACATGAGTATTTATATGTATATACATCAGTAGCAACATGACAGTTTTCTCCGAGTACGATAACATAAAAGGTCAGTTGATCTCCTTCTCTAATTTAGGGACGGATTGATTCTCTTAGAACTATAGTAGGATCTCAATACTATTTTGTACTGAATCAAGTTTTTAAAGTGCATGTAAAAAGGGGAAAAACAAAAATAATAAACTCTGAAAAAACATAACAAAAATGCTTTACTCTTTCATTTCTATGAGAAACTTTATCAAACACTTGCAGCAGGGTCTGTATTTGAACTAAACAAAATATAAGTTTTTTGCTTATTCATAGTCTGACTAGAAGCACATTCATACTTCCACAAGATGTGTTCTACATAATACCACTCCTCTTGCTTGGCTCTACAAAAAATACACAATCATCAGCAAATAGAAAATGGTTAATGCTCATACCACCCCTTGAAGCTGTCACTCCCTTAATGGAATCATTCCTCTCAACTTGTTGAAATAGAGAACTTAGCCTCTCAGCACAAAATAGATATAGAGACAAAAGGTCACCCTGGCATAGGCCTCTTGAAGGGAAGATAGCATCACCAGGTACTCCATTCACTTTAACTGAATAGCTAATTGATCTAACATAGGCCATAATCAAACCAGTCCATCTCACACCAAAATCCAACTTTAGCATTATAGCCTCCAAATAATCTCACTCCACCCTATCATATGTTTTTGATATGTCCAACTTAATAGACATACTTCACACCCTACTTTTTTGCCTCGATTGCATGGTGTGTAAAAGTTCATAAGCCACCATAAAACTACCTGTGATAAGCCTGCCAGGAATAATTGCACTTTGGTTCAAATAAATCACTTTAGATAGCACCATTTTCAATCTATTAGCTAAGACCTTAAAAATTAACTTGTATAACACATTACATAAGCTAATGGGTCTAAACTCATGCATAGAGGTAGGAGCATTCACCTTAGGTACCAAAACAATGAGAGTATGATTAAGACCTGTAGGCAAGAGCATCCACTTCTCATAAACTCCAAGACAACTCAAGACACATCACTGCCAAAAGTCTACCAATGATCTTAAAAAAATCCAGCACTATAGCTATCTGGTCCAAGGGCTTTAAAGGGTGACATTTGCTTTAAAGCAATCAAAACTTCATCCCCAGAGAACTCCTTATCCAAACAAAATCTCATGTCATCAGAAATTCTAAACTCCACCCATACTAAACATTGACTGATACATTCTCTAGAGGGAGAAGTAGAGAGAAAAACATTTGAGAAATACTGCCAAAATCCATGAGCAATTTCCTTACCCTCTGGCAACCACACCCCATCCATTCATCACCTTCTTTATTGTATTATTCTTCCTTCTTTGGTTAATACTAGTAAAATTTGACATTTTCTATCACCCTTCTCAAAATTTGGTATTTCTATCACCCTTCTCTATCCGGTGCTTCTTAGCCTTTGCTTCCATTTGACGCCTTGATCCAAGAAACCCAATTTCCTTTTGAAGCTGTTTCTAAGCATGCATAGAACTCGCCCCTCATCCCTTTGTAAGGGATTTAAGGCTTTAGATTTTTCCTTAATGGCCTTACTTCTCTCTCTAGCAATATTCTTACTCTTTCTAACTGATTCAGACCTCCCATCCCTTTTTGCCACTGTGATATGAATGCATGGATTATGATATTGTGGCAAACCAAACATAAACCAAAGATGAGAGTGAGCCTGATTGGCTGATAAATTATGACAAAATTAAAACAGATTGCGTCTGCCGGGAGTCGAACCCGGGTCTATTGCTTGGAAGGCAATTATCCTAACCGTTGGACTACAAACGCTTGCGATAAGGACGCTAAGTTTTTAAATTTAATTCACGGTGATGATTTCTTCCTTATTCTTGACACTAAGTCAACTCGAATGGAATGTAACATTTTTCATTCTTACTGTTATTTTAACGTTTCTTATTTATATAATTTGGTTTAAAAAATAAAATTTTATAAACCAAATCACATACGTTTACAATTTTGATTAATATATATAAATAATTGTTACAATTGTGAGTGCGTAAATGCAGCATAATTACTTTAAAAATAATGAATAAATACAAGACTTATATAAAAAAAATATTTTTTTAATAGTAGAAATGGAATGTAACATTTTTCATTCTTAGTCTTATTTTAACGTTTCTTTTCTATATAATTTGGTTTAAAAAATAAAATTTTATAAATCAAATCACATACGTTTACAATTTTGATTAATATATATATATAAAGAATAGTTACAATCGTGAGTGCGCAAATGCAGTATAATTACTTTAAAAATAATGAATAAATACAAAACTTACATAAAAAAAATATTTTTTTAATAATAGACACTACTTTTTTTAGTTTTTATTTTTAAAAACTAGATGACGTTCGAATATTCCATGAGTATTATACATAGCATTACTTATATATATATATATATATATATATATATGTTTAATATATTAACTTGAGATAGAAAAGATTTTCATATTTTATACCTCGTGAAGTGTAATCGCGACAAGTGTTCCCCTTGTCGGATCGGACAAGGGGGAGCACTTTCGGCGACAGCAACGACAGATAATTCCTGTTGGTAAGGCTTACACAGTTGACAAAGTATGAATAATTCAAGGCCGTTTTGTAGATAATATTCTGCAGTGGCCATCAAGTACTTGTTCATGATCAGATTGGAACCCAAATATTCTTGCCGACCCTGATCATCTACGTACCCAATTCAGCAAATTAATAACGACTTTAGATCTTCCACATGTGGGTCTTGTTTCTTTGTCTACATCGATCGTGTCGGCAATCTCAATTCTCATCATGTGTTTTGTTGCATACCAAGCAAGTCAACAACGACAACCTTATTAATAATGGCCGTATTAATAATGCTCCTGTTAGAGCATGTTAAAAAGTGGTGGTCCTCGTGGTACCCATTGTTATTCATAATTCATATATTAGGATGCCATTTTCTGTCTCTAAAATATAAATAATTTAATTTATCCAATCTGATCGTTTAAATTTTTTAGATAATTAATTATAATTATAACTTAATATAATATTAAAATAAAGATCCCGAATTTAAAGCTTAATTCTAGCTCTACATTAATAAAATAATTGTTCACTTATTTTTATCAATATTGTCTGGACTAGGTATATTAATCGTTGCTACATGTTGGGATTATAAAATTGTTGATGTATCCCATACATGGAATGAGGCAAAGGGGTCCTACCGATAACTTTTAGAGCCAAATTTAGAGGAACAGGCTCGGGAGTAAGACCCTGAAACAAGAAAAAAAACAAGAAAAAGAGGAGGCCAACATACACTGTTGGGTTTATATATGGAGTTTGATTTTGTTGATGTGTCGATTTGATTTGATGACGTGGCCATGATGTGATTTTCTGTGATCTTCTCCTTAATTATAAGGGGCACTCATAATCAAGACTGTTACATGATATATATTCATAATATTTGTTATCTTTTCCTATGGATATAATATTTAAATTAAGGGTGTCTTATCCCCTTGATCAATATGAGATCACAATATTTGAGAGTTTTTGCTGAAAAACCCTACGTCATCTATGAAAGAAGGAGGAGATCAGTGAGAGAACCACATGCATTAAGAAATGAGAGACGTCCATTGATCACAATTATATTTGTTGTATAACGTGGCTGATATCGAGTGGTATACATGTACAGAGAAAGCAGGCTGATATTGGAAGTGGAGCGAGGGGATGGTATAGGAGTATTTTAAGAGTTTTCTATACCTTTGTACGGTTAGGATTAGTCTAAATATATATAATGTAACCTTATTTTTTCTATAATGAAATTTAGCCACCGCTCACTTTTGTAGATGTAGCTATACTACCAAATCACGTTAAAGTTATGTATTTTCCTATATTTTATCTTTATTATTCATACTATTCATTATAATTATCCCACGTTTCACAACAATATTCTTAATTAATAAAGATAGATGCATGTTTGAAACTCCGGATCTCTCCAACTCTGTCGCATGATAACAACGTACGTTGACTATCAAGGACTGATGATATTTTAATTAGTTAATTGCATTGATACTAATTAATCATATAATTACGTAGTACGTAGTAATTAACAAAGACAGCCTTTTGATGCATGACATTATTACATCTGTGTACCGTTGGAGTACTGTCACGTGTTTGAATAATGTTAAGGTACTGGCCTGTATAAAACAAATTAACAATCAAAGAATGACAAAAAAAAAAAAAAAAACGCACATACTTTCTGTGTTACGTACGTAACAATTATTCAAACTTTTGGAGGTTACTTTCGCGACAATCACGTGTTATGAAATCCAAAAAAAAGTCACCCATTCTTATTAAAGAAAGAAACATTAAATCCATCGGGAAAAGCAAGAATCGTAATTAAAGCACTGTATTAGTCATGAATCATGATAGATGAGGAATCACAAACCATAGTTAGGCATAGAATGCTAGGTAAATAATGCTAGAAATAATCATGACTCGTGTAATTAATGTTACACGTTTTTTTTTTTTTAAATAAGGTCATTATTAAAAAAAATTAAATTTTCATGTAAATTATATATTTAGTCATTTTTTTAAAAAGAAATTCGCAATGAGACTCGTATACGATAAATATCATATATATATATAATTGTTAATAATTCAATCGCCACTTGATCGGTACTCTTCCCTGTTTTTAGTGCTGTTTTTAGATTTATGAGATAAGATGATCATGTTTTCTATATGATATCTCAAATCAATTTGCCAAATATCATTCTTTCTTTTTTTCCATTCCACAGTACGCAGGAAATTTTCTTTTACTGCTTACGTACTTTAGTAGAGGTTGCTCGTGTTAATTTATGATCATGGGATCTATACACACACACACATACACGAAGTACAGCAAAATCTAAGCTAGGTAATGATTAATAATATTACTTCAGTGCAAACTTTCTGATAAAAATTCCAGTGCTCCGTAGTTTTACTGAAAAGTACCACTGGTAATAGTAATGCATGCGTATGTAGTTTAGAGCATGTGGAACCTCAAGCTGCAGATAATGATCATCATGAAGCCGAGTGGAAGGTTAAAAAAATGTTAATGTCGGGAGGATCAGCATCTTTGACGGTGAATGAAATTACCGAGACAGAAGAAACTGTGGCCAGTGATTTTCGCTCCTTTTCACCTAACTTACACGCGGCGTAATTTTCTCGTTCCTTTTTCTAGTTTGAAACCTAATTAGCAGTACTCCGACGTGATACCAATCCTTCCCTTAACTGTCTCTCTCTCTCTCTCTCTCTCTCTCTCTGTGTGCGCGCGTGTTAAGTTCCTATATATATAAATGACCTACCCCATAGCTCTCCTCATCAAACCTTTGCCTTGCATTTCTTTCTCAAATCAAAACTCACAAATATTTACTCTCTCTCTCCGTTTTATGGCCCGGTCAAGCGCTGTGCTGCTATTTTTCCTGGTTGTCTTTGCTGCATTGGCTTCGAGTTTAGAAGGCAGACGACTCTTGAATGTAAAGCATATTGCGAAGAGATCATTCCCTGCTTTGGAGGGCAGTTTGATTCTGAGTGCCCTTCGAAAGGGTCCGGTGCCATCTTCTACTCCAAGTAAGAAGGGCCACGCCGTGGTGGTGGATGAAAAGCCGATCAATGCCCGACACCTCATTAATATCGATCGGAGTTTGCAGTCTGTCCCCAGCCCCGGTGTTGGCAACTAATCTATTTAAGATTATCTGGTTGCTTTTCTCTTTTTGCAACATCATGTTTTTCAGATTTAGTTTTGTTTCCAAAATCTTGGGTTAAACTTTCTATCACTTATCGCTAGCTAGCTAGGCTAGCTTAATTCAGTACAGAGAATATATATGAGAATCGAAAGTACGTACGTATTGTTATCATGGCTTTATTGTTCATTTTTCTTTCACTTCCTTCACTTTAGATCAATGAGATTTCTCGCGAGTCTCTTCAAGTTCCATAGATAGATATAGAAGATCAGTAACGTGAGCGATTGTATCTCTCCCTCTCTCTCTCTCTTCTGATCAATTACTATTTGGGTACGGGATTGTATCATATCATACATATAGAATAACAATATATCATACAGATCAGGACATTTTATATAACTGGATATGCTTCCGAATGTGTACGATCTGACCATTGATCCAACTTTCTTCTTGATCGGAAAGTATAAAATGATACAGTCCAAACTCGCCGCCGAGCATCTTAATGCATCATGTCAGCATATGACCAAGCGGGTTGAAACTTGAAAGTTGTAACGATTTCCGTGGGACCCCGGTTATCTCTAGGTGGTGGGTAGCGCGCAGTAGCACTATCAAACTTGGCAGCTGAACTTAATAATAATAGGACATTTGTCTGTTCTTATATATCGATCTTATATATATATATATATATTGACCGGAAATAATTAAGAAAAAAAATAGGTTATTACGTCCATGCATGGGAGATCATCAAGTAAACTATTTTGTATGATCAAAAGAAAAAAGTAAACTATACATGTTGAAATTGCATACATCAGTAATAAATAATACTAGTGGAAAAATAAATTTTTGTGATTAATTTATTTTAATAAAAAATTATTCACAACTAAAATTGATTATCAGGATTAATAATTGAAGCACGAATTCCGTCGACTGATTATCAGGATATATCATGCATGTAATTTTATCTCTTTTCAAACGCTTTTCAAGTCATCGTACGTGTTTTTAATTCTAAGATAGATCAAATCATTCATGATTAATGGATAAAAATTGTGACTTTTTTGGTCGGGCACTTTTCCTTTTTCCTCGGGCTAGTTTGACTAAATTAAATATTGGTGAGAATATTAGTCATGTATCTAATACAAATAATTAAGAATACATATATTTTATCAATTTAAATTTTTAAATTTTTTGAATAAGTGATGATTTCTTATGATATTAAAACATGTAGAAATTCTTATAAGTTTAAACTAATCTCAATCTCTATCTTATTTACTGATCCATTAATTAAATTTTACATATATATTATATATATCCACAAAGAATATCGCCTTTCCCGGCGTTTTGTGGTTTGCCGCCAAAAACAAAAAAAAAAAAAAATTGACGGGAAATCCCGATAATTATGGCAATTATGCTGTCACTACGAAAATATCGCGCGGTTTGGCCTGAAAGGTGCAAGTCAACAACACGATCGCGACCAGTAACTGGCGGCGAGAGTACATAGCTGAAAAAGCATGGATTTGTGTATATATATCAGAAAGATTAGTGGCTACATGTCTGCGAGCGATTGATCTGAGTTTCAAAAGCAATTTTACCTTCTCCCAACCAACACAAAAGGCTAGGGGCTCCACAAACCGCCCGTAATGACTTGGGCAAGCCAAGCCAGCTACTTCAAACATCTTCAATTCACGACAGTTGACATGATCTCATGATAGAGTACCGCACGTGTCATTTTCGTACCTAGAATTCCATGGAATCTGCAGAATAAAATTAACGATCTAATTTATTATGACAATGCATTTTCTGATTTCAAAAGATCGAGTACTAGCCAGGAAACTTTCTCAAACCATCTTTTTGAATATCGAAAACAAGGTTGACACGGCAATATTACTTTGTTGTCACTCCACCTCCACGTACGGTGTTCAGTGACAGTCAAGATCATCTGCCCAAGCGAATTCACATGCACGTGGTTATTAATTTCTAGATTCATGGTTACCATTTCATGAGTGGTGGTGGGCCTGCAGGTCTTTTCACTCCCCAAGGTCCAATCCCCTAAGGCTTATATAATTTTATTCAAGTCCTGGCCGGCCGGTTTGATTTTCTAGGTTTGGTTTGTTCACAACTTGTTTCTCTAGCAGCTCCAGTTCCCACTGAAATGTTATGGTTTGACCATTAAATCAAATCATGTATATCTTTTGTTGAAACTTTGGCAATTAGATGGATAAAAAGTAAAGAATTATATGAAAAGGTGGAAAAGGTGGGCGAGTTAGGGAGCAGAAAGTGGCCAAGTGAGGGTTTAATTATATTGACCTACTTTTCCATCAATTTATTTCATGCAGCACTAATCTCTTAAAGAAGTGGACTTTTCTTGACACTTGAAAACAAGATCCAGATGGTGGAATTTCATCACGAATGATATTAAATATAGTCTTAAAGTATGTATGATCCGTGTATTTCTTTTGAGAAAAGTGAAATATTATTTAGTATAAAAAATATTAATTTTTTTATGTGGATCCCAAATTTTTCTAACCTTTTTTTAGTTGGAATATATATGCAAAACTAACTTACACATAGTAAAATTGTATCTAACATTACTCTATCAAGATCGAGCATGCCTGATGGCCTAGTGGCTTGGCTCAGACCAAAGAGGTAAAATTTGATCCTGTTATCAAATATAACTAGGGAAGCAGTTAATTTCGTGCCACTTTCCATAATTAAGATTAATGGGTGCTTGCTGGTACAATATGACCTGTTGGGAATCCAAAAAAAAAAAAAAATGAGCATAGTGCACGGAAGCCATATTAATTAGAGTTTTGCTATTCATGATCATTTCACACATCACATCTATTTTTATTAGTTTTTGGTTTTATTCTTGTTAAATTAATTGAGTTTTTAATTCTACTCATCAACCCTACATGATTACATACTTGCTAAGGAAAAAAATAAAAAGATAAAAAATTATGTGTAGAGTGTAGTATAAGAATGATGAGTAGAATTTTTCTATTTTGTTCCACCATCTTTTGATAGTCTTGTCTTCATCGGGTTTTATTTTTTTACGAGAAAATTAATGCATGTGCTACACGCTAAAATCCAGATCGAGCAGTACCCATGTTTTTATTATGAGTTCACCTTCATTTCAAGACCCCACTATAAGAAAAATGCTTATATTTGGCTGGTTATTTGTAAGAAAAATGACTATTTCCTATCAAATGAGTCAATTCTCATTGCAAATAGTTATCTCATCGCAAATAACTCATTACAAATAATCGTTTTTCTTATAGTGCCTACAATATGACTAGCTAAGACAATGTGACACACTGGCATTTATGATTTCTTTAAAGACATTTTTTTATAAATAAATATATTTATGCTGAAAAGAATGTGGCCAAAATTTGACTTCAAAATACTCACTCCACGATTTCCATGAAAAAAAAAACAAACAAACAAAAATGAAAAATGAAAAAACAAAAATAAAAACTAAAAACTAAGCCCTAATATTAGAAGGGTATTTTATGTAGGGCTGTGCATAAATGGCCTTGGGCTGATCCGTCCGTGCGACCCGAAAGTGGCCCACCCGACAAAATCCAGGTTCATCGGATCAAGTTGCATAACGGGTTGGTTATGCGATACATCCGTCGAAACCGATAACCGACTAATCACTTATGTTTTGAATCCATTTCTCCTCCTCAAACCCTAGCCACCTCTCCGTTCTTCATCGTCGTTCGTCGTCACAGGTCGTGGTCGCATTCTCTGTTGCTTCTCCACAAGGTCCAAATTTGCCCCACTCTCTCCTGCTCCGATCCATCACAAGTTACTCTCTCTAGCCGATTTCGATCTCTGTTGGATCTCTCTATGCCCTCTATCTATTTTGTCTATTGGGTCTGCTGGAAGAATGATTTGTGGAAGGATTAAGAATGATTTGTATAGCTTCGTTTCTGATTAAATTGTTTTGGAAAGATTGTTAGTTTTATTTTCCTTTCTTATCAGTGTTGCATGTTTCGTCCATTTCCTTTCTGATCAAACAATATTATAGCTTAGCCATATTTCATATTTGAGAACAGAGTGGGAATTTGGAAACTGTTCTAGTTTTTTCCCCTGAATGTTTACCTTTTTTTTCCACTCTCATAAGATATGGGAAGTAAAACCCCACATGTTTTCTTTTTTAGTAGCAGAACATTTGAGCCTACTCCATTTGAGCCTACTCCATGGATGTTGTTCAAAAGCTTAATATCTACTCTCTACGCACACATATACATAGGCCGAATCCAATTGGGTGGGTGGGCTGCTGCAACATATTTCATAATAATGAATAATGATATATTTCATAACATATTTCATAAGCCAAATTTGAATGAATGACATTTGTTCTTGATACTTGCTTATTAATGTCAAAAAACTCAGAGATGTGTGTCTTCATTTACGGCTCCCAACCTCAAATCCTTGATCAATACAATCAATTTGATCCCAAAAGAATCAACAGTACAATTTTTACTAGGGAGGGGGGTTTAATGAACAATTTGCTTATATAGCTATAAACTCAACATCACAATTAACTCGTTAATCATCAAGCATTCAAAAGGATTTGTTTTGGTTCCAGCAGATGATGCAGATCCATTAGTTTGATCCACCATGGAGTCAGTATAAGCATAAAACACACGGGGGAAAAAACTTGCTTCTGCTCCTCTCAGTCTTGATCTGCCTCAAACCCTTTTGTGACAATATTTAGTATTACTCAAAATAATTTTAGTATTACTCAAAATACTTACACACTTTGTGACAACATTTAGTATTACTCAAAATAATTTTATGTCTTTCTTTCTTACTTTCTAATTCATTGGTCCGCCCTCTCTCCTATCCCCTGCTCCCAGCTAGAGCATTAAAGATGTAACACAAAATAAGATTATTTGGCCCCACAAGACATTAATTTTAGCACAATAACCTTTTTTCCTCTTAAAATTGAAGCAATTCTTCTTTCTGGGGCATATTGGGTATGGTAGAGCCTAGTGACAGCATATGACACATCATGCCATCGGTAATCTTTGAAGTTCACTAGCAATATGTGGTAAATTATCTTGGGTACTGTATGCAGAGTTTCTTACCTCACATCTGTGTCATCAGTAGCTTTGTTGTCATCAAGTTAATGATTTTTAATGAAAAGTTTTTTTCTCTCATTTACTTTCAATTCTTCCACTAGCTTCTGTTGACTGGTTTTTTTTCTCTCATTACCAAGGCAATCATTGCATCTCTGGAATAAATTGAAAAAAAAGAACATAATAAGTTACAGAACAATCATTAAAAACATTTTCTTCTAATATGTTGAGCCCGTTGCAAAAAACCATCGACTTAGGTTGTTGTGAGAAAAGGCCAGGATGTAACTTTCTTTAGGGGAAAAAAATAGGTGACCCTTTTCATCCAGTTGTAAAGGATAGGGTAAAGTTTAATGGAATATGCTAAATATCTAGATTGAAAATAACTTTGTAATAACATAAGAGATTGGAGTCACCTCAATGTGAAGAAGATATAAATCTGAAAAATCAATACTCAAAGTCAAAGTCAGATTTTCTAAAGAGAAAATATTTAAAAGCATAACTGAAAAATCAATCCCCAATGAATTTATTAAACTTTTACATATTTATTAAACTTTTTTATAATGTTTATTTTTCTATCATTTTAATAATCATGTGTTTTTTTAGAGTTTGGTCCAAAATCAAGCTTTGCTTATGATGATGAGATTGAGGAGTAACTCAAGGCTTATGGTCTGCATGAATGGTATGATTTTCATTTTCACTCATTTGTATATGATTTGCATGAATTAAAAATTCTGATTTGATTTTCCCAATGTTAGTTTCTAAACCTTTCATATTGGATTTGTAGATTCACTTGCAAAATGGTGGATTAAAATGGAAACCCAAGGATGAGTGGAGGTTTTCGAATTATAAGGGATGTAGGGGGATTTTGTTGCTGCCTTCTCAACAAATTATGGAATTGGTTTTAATAGTTTGGCAAAGGTTTTAATGGTTTTAACAGCAATTGTATAGAAAAATATGTTTATTTTACAGTTTTTCTCTTGATAGCTTTATACTAATGTTTTTCCCTTAGTAATGAAATGATATTCCTTCGTATGTAAAAGAGATCAAAGAGATAATGAACTTGCCTGCCTAAGTGGAGAAAAAAAAAATAAAATAAAATAAAAAAAACGATCCGTCCATACAGACCCGCATGTACGGTCGGGTCGGGTCGGCGTGATTTGCCAAGCGGATCAGGTCAAATCAGGCACGGATCTGACTTTTTATCAACGGGTTGCAGGCCTAATTTTATGTTATGAAACCCGCATGCAGCATTTTGGATAAAGTTCAAAAAGGGCTGGCTCTAGAGAAAGATATAAACTCAATAAGATGATCATTATAATAGCTTTAATTTGAAGTGATCAATTAAGGACCCGGTGATCATATCTTGAAGTTGTTTTTTGACAAGAATCATCAAGAAGCTGCGCGGTCGATCGTTACAAGATATATGTGTATATCATTGATCATGGTCAATCTCGTACATTTGTTCGTTCCAGCTCCTTAATTCAAATGATCTTTGGAAAATCTTCTCTGAATTCCAAGTTCTAAAATGTAGTAGACAGAGACATCTTATATATTTATTCAATATTTAATATTATTTTAAAAAAAATCTACTCAAGAAACTATAATATTAGAGTTTTAAGGTCTAAATATTACAGGGTCTACTAATTTATTTCTCATTCTTTTCTGTTTTAAATCCTAGAATTTTGACAAAAACTTTGGTAGATTTGGATCTTGAGAAGATGGTTATCTATGATCTATTCATTTAAGACCTAGATCGAAATTGTATTGAAGTGAAGTAGCACTTCATATCATCCTTTTGTGATGATCAAGTAGTACTGCCGAAGATCTGTTTGTTTTGTTTACAATCCAACTGAACTTGAAAATATATATATATATATATATATATATATATATATATATATGCATGCATGCATTGGACTTATTAATAACGTATAACTGATCAATCTCAATCGATATTCGTACGTAAAGATTGTAAAAATCTACATATACATCCATTTGTACGTTATCGCGAGGCAATTGATTAGCTAGCATGGATCAACTATATATATATATATATATATATATATATATATATATCCCCAGGATTCTCCTTCGAGACAGGAGGTACTTACTAGGGTTGTGCATAAATGGTCTTGGGCCGATCCGTCTATGCGACCCGAAAGTGGCCCACCCGACAAAATCCGGGTTCATCGGATCAAGTTGCATAACGGGTTGGTTATGCGATACATCCGTCGAAACCGATAACCGACAAAGTGATATGTTTTGAATCCAGTTCTCCTCCTCAAACCCTAGCCAGCTCTCCGTTCTTCATCGCCGTTCGTCGTCACAGGTCGTGGTCGCCGTGGGTCATCACAGCTCGTGGTCGCAGTTCTCTGTTGCTTCTCCACAAGGTCCAGATTTTCCCCACTCCCTCCTGCTCCGATCCATCACAGGTTACTCTCTCTGTTAATTTCTCTCTCTAGCCGATTTCGATCTCTGTTGGATCTCTCTATGCCCTCTATCTATTTTGTCTGTTGGGTCTGCTGGAAGAATGATTTGTGGAAGGATTAAGAATGATTTGTGTAGCTTCGTTTCTGATTAATTTGTTTTGGAAAGATTGTTAGTTTTATTTTCCTTTCTTATCAGTGTTGCATGTTTCGTCCATTTCCTTTCTGATCAAACAATATTATAGCTTAGCCATATTTCATATTTGAGAACAGAGTGGGAATTTGGAAATTGTTCTAGTTTTTTCCCCTGAATGTTTACCTTTTTTTTCCACTCTCATAAGATATGGGAAGTAAAACCCCACATGTTTTCTTTTTTAGTAGCAGAACATTTGAGCCTACTCCATTTGAGCCTACTCCATGGATGTTGTTCAAAAGCTTAATATCTACTCTCTACGCACACATATACATAGGCCGAATCCAATTGGGTGGGTGGGCTGCTGCAACATATTTCATAATAATGAATAATGATATATTTCATAACATATTTCATAAGCCAAATTTGAATGAATGACATTTGTTCTTGATACTTGCTTATTAATGTCAAAAAACTCAGAGATGTGTGTCTTCATTTACGGCTCCCAACCTCAAATCCTTGATCAATACAATCAATTTGATCCCAAAAGAATCAACAGTACAATTTTTACTAGGGAGGGGGGTTTAATGAACAATTTGCTTATATAGCTATAAACTCAACATCATCAATTAACTCGTTAATCATCAAGCATTCAAAAAGATTTGTTTTGGTTCCAGCAGATGATGCAGATCCATTAGTTTGATCCACCATGGAGTCAGTATAAGCATTAAACACACGGGGGAAAAACTTGCTTCTGCTCCTCTCGTCTTGATCTGCCTCAAACCCTTTTGTGACAATATTTAGTATTACTCAAAATAATTTTAGTATTACTCAAAATACTTACACACTTTGTGACAATATTTAGTATTACTCAAAATAATTTTATGTCTTCTTTTTCTACTTTCTAATTCATTGGTCCGCCCTCTCTCCTATCCCCTGCTCCCAGCTAGAGCATTAAAGATGTAACACAAAATAAGATTATTTGGCCCCACAAGACATTAATTTTAGCACATTAACCTTTTTTCCTCTTAAAATTGAAGCAATACTTCTTTCTGGGGCATATTGGGTATGGTAGAGCCTAGTGACAGCATATGACACATCATGCCATCGGTAATCTTTGAAGTTCACTAGCAATATGTGGTAAATTATCTTGGGTACTGTATGCAGAGTTTCTTACCTCACATTTGTGTCATCAGTAGCTTTGTTGTCATCAAGTTAATGATTTTTAATGAAAAGTTTTTTTCTCTCATTTACTTTCAATTCTTCCACTAGCTTCTGTTGACTGGTTTTTTTTCTCTCATTACCAAGGCAATCATTGCATCTCTGGAATAAATTGAAAAAAAAGAACATAATAAGTTACAGAACAATCATTAAAAACATTTTCTTCTAATATGTTGAGCCCGTTGCAAAAAACCATCGACTTAGGTTGTTGTGAGAAAAGGCCAGGATGTAACTTTCTTTAGGGGAAAAAAATAGGTGACCCTTTTCATCCAGTTGTAAAGGATAGGGTAAAGTTTAATGGAATATGCTAAATATCTAGATTGAAAATAACTTTGTAATAACATAAGAGATTGGAGTCACCTCAATGTGAAGAAGATATAAATCTGAAAAATCAATACTCAAAGTCAAAGTCAGATTTTCTAAAGAGAAAATATTTAAAAGCATAACTGAAAAATCAATCCCCAATGAATTTATTAAACTTTTACATATTTATTAAACTTTTTTATAATGTTTATTTTTCTATCATTTTAATAATCATGTGTTTTTTTAGAGTTTGGTCCAAAATCAAGCTTTGCTTATGATGATGAGATTGAGGAGTAACTCAAGGCTTATGGTCTACATGAGTGGTATGATTTTCATTTTCACTCATTTGTATATGATTTGCATGAATTAAAAATTCTGATTTGATTTTCCCAATGTTAGTTTCTAAACCTTTCATATTGGATTTTTAGATTCACTTGCAAAATGGTGGATTAAAATGGAAACCCAAGGATGAGTGGAGGTTTTCGAATTATAAGGGATGTAGGGGGATTTTGTTGCTGCCTTCTCAACAAATTATGGAATTGGTTTTAATAGTTTGGCAAAGGTTTTAATGGTTTTAACAGCAATTGTATAGAAAAATATGTTTATTTTACAGTTTTTCTCTTGATAGCTTTATACTAATGTTTTTCCCTTAGTAATGAAATGATATTCATTCGTATGTAAAAGAGATCAAAGAGATAATGAACTTGCCTGCCTAAGTGGAAAAAAAAAAAAAAAAAAAAAAAGGATCCGTCCATACAGACCCGCATGTACGGTCGGGTCGGGTCGGGTCGGGTCGACGTGATTTGTCAAGCGGATCAGGTCAAACCAGGCACGGATCCGACTTTTTATCAACGGGTTGCAGGCCTAATTTTATGTTATGAAACCCGCATGCAGCATTTTGGATAAAGTTCAAAAAGGGCTGGCTCTAGAGAAAGATATAAACTCAATAAGATGATCATTATAATAGCTTTAATTTGAAGTGATCAATTAAGGACCCGGTGATCATATCTTGAAGTTGTTTTTTGACAAGAATCATCAAGAAGCTGCGCGGTCGATCGTTACAAGATATATGTGTATATCATTGATCATGGTCAATCTCGTACATTTGTTCGTTCCAGCTCCTTAATTCAAATGATCTTTGGAAAATCTTCTCTGAATTCCAAGTTCTAAAATGTAGTAGACAGAGACATCTTATATATTTATTCAATATTTAATATTATTTTAAAAAAAATCTACTCAAGAAACTATAATATTAGAGTTTTAAGGTCTAAATCTTACAGGGTCTGGTACTAATTTATTTCTCATTTCTTTTCTGTTTTAAATCCTAGAATTTTGACAAAAACTTTGGTAGATTTGGATCTTGAGAAGATGGTTATCTATGATGATCCATTCATTTAAGACCTAGCTAGATCGAAATTGTATTGAAGTGAAGTAGCACTTCATATCATCCTTTTGTGATGATCAAGTAGTACTGCCGAAGATCTGTTTGTTTTGTTTACAATCCAACTGAACTTGAAAAACCTGGTCATTGTTATAATAGGCCCGGTTTGGATGATAAGTTGAGATAAAATGAAAGTTAAAAGTTAAATAAAAATATTGTTAGAATATTAATTTTCAATATTAATTTTATTTTAAAATTTAAAAAAGTTGATGAATTGTTTATTATATTTTGTTTATAAATTTAGAAAAATTATAATGATTAGATGAGTTAAGATGGTTTCACTATCTAAGCCAGGCTTAAATGGCTTCCTAATCTTCTGCTATGTATTGCTTGGTACTCTGGACATAATGATAAATCTAAACAAAAAGGATCATTGTCCTCTTTGGCAATATATCTCACTCTTCCAATGTATAAAAACAAGGACAAAGCTTGGGTATATATAACACTGACAATTTTTTCTCTCTCTTTCTAAAAAGCAAAAACTACTCATAAAATGGTTGATTAAGCCAAGTCTAGGGAGTGGCACATGGGATCATGGATCTTATAACGTACTGCTGGAAAAGTTTGTTGGCTATTATTAGAAGAGATGCCTGGTGGAAAGAGGAGCTTGGTGGCCCTTATGGCTTGGACCCGAGGGCGGGACACGAGCACGACGCCTGCCAAGGACATGGGAAACGACCTGATCATGCAATTCTAGCGGCTGCCATTTCCGAGCTGCTCTTGCGCCTTCAGTACTCTCTGATCTTTCCCATGGCTGCAGGTCGGTGCCTGCAGTTGCTGATATTCTGGCTGACATACTTAATATGACCAAAATTGTGAGCGTTATAAGGATCAAAGATGGCTTGCGATTCATGAAGTATTTGGCCATCTTCATAGTCTATATATATATTTATATGTTGGCCTTTGGGAATGAGGACCTGAATGCAAGGTATGGTGATGGGTTTTATACTGGCAGGAAATTAAAGCGCCTTTTATCAGCCAGATCACGAACGCACGCAGCTTGCTTGTGGAGAATGCACAATTTCTAGGTAAGCACGGAAAAGAGCACAACATCATGAACTACATATTGGCGATGGCCCACGTACCGTTGATAGTTCATCTTCCAGTTCAACGATAGTAATGATCAGATCAAGAAACTTTTGAACGATATAATCTTAACATGATTATTATTTAATTATTAGTTATGAGATTTTGGTGAATAATTCCTTTAAAAATAATAAAAAATATACGAATCAATCATAAATATAAATTATAATTACATGAATCTTGATGATGAGTCGGAATTGATTATTTGAATTCGGATAAAAATTATATAAATAAAATTTAAATAATTAATTTATAAACTCGATTGGATTACAACTGCTTGTAAATAGAGTAAGTTCACCAAAAATAATTTTGTACTCATAACCTAAGTAATTAACATGTGGTCGATTCACTGTGCTTTCAATAGTGCCAAAATAAAAGCACTCTGGCTTGGATTATGACAAGTCTGAAGGATGCTGGGAAGCGTCGTGGCTGAGCTGATATGATTGATTTGCGTAGTTCTGACTGATTGGGGTTGAGGAAATGATGAAACCCTAGAAAGTGGAAGAGAAGATCATCAATGATGATAATAATAATGCAGGGAGATGTGGGAATTAGTCGGCGATCATATTGTCAATGTGCATCCATTGGTTAGGTGAATGAAAAGTGATTGTATTTGTCAACTAAGGCCTCTTAACGTTGAATATGGCTCATATATATTGCTTACCTCCTTTTCGGGCCTCTTTCAGTTCCCACCCACAAATCCGCACGCCAAAGGGCTTGTTTCAGCACGTACAATAAACTGCTTGGATTTCTCGAATCATTCTTTTCAAATTGATGCCCAAAAGAATATAAATGGCTACTGCGAAATATCACTATGAATGGTGGTTGGATTGTAGGTAGGGGTGGCAATATTACTGCGAAATATCACTATCAACACGAACAAGACAAGATAATAGTAGGTTAAGGTTTAATTTTAACAAGTTTGGGTCAAAACGGGTTAACCCATTAAGACACGATTGTTTAACGGGTCAACCCGTTTTGATATATGAAGAAAGTTAAAGTTACAATTATACCCTTATACCTAAAAGTAAAATTATTAGAATTTCAATTTCGATATTTTTTCTTGTTTGGATTGTAATTTTGGACTTGTAGTTAGTTTTATAATTTTTATAGATATTGTAATTTTAACATTTATGTAAAATTATGATAAATTTAATCAGGTCAAACGGGTTAATTTCGGACATATTCAACCCATTTACATAAACAGTTTAAAACAAGTCGTATTGTGTCGTGTTAAACTATTTCGTAATATTAACTAATAGATTAAAACGGGTTGACACAACACGACCCAATATTAATGGGTCGTGTTAAGGTTTAAGATTTTGACATGATAAATTTAACGGATTGGGTTAAGGTTGACCTATATAATATAATATACATGTTTTGACACGACATGAATACGACCCATTAATATGATTTGACACTCCTAATGGTAGGATTCATTTTATAGAGGAGTTTTTGCTATTCTTCTTTTGGCTGCTCGCATAATATTTTCACGTATGATTTTTTTATACGTCTGCTTGTTCATGAATATTCCATGGCCACCATGATCATCGTTTGACTTTGACAAACTATCTCCATGATTAGCATTTTCGTGACCTTGACAATGCAATGTTAAGCCTACCTTTAGGAAAGCTCAAAAAAGGTTGTGAATTGTGATTGGGAAATTTTAGTCAAAGCGTGTCTATCCAACCAGGAAATATATTAGTACTATTTTATTCGTAATCGTGGCATGCACGTTTTACTCTCATTTCTCTAGGCAAGATCGCCAATTTACTTTTAAGGTCGTGTCAAAACTGTTTGAATACACACCAACCAAACCGCGTTTCTCTGAGATATGATGGGGTTTTTTGCTTCTATTTGATAAACGTACAACCAAATTTATTTCTGTCATCCACGACGAGTTCCAACTAAGGATGATGCATTAGTCATTGTTAATGTCTTAATTTTGCACAATAGATCGAAAAAAAAAGAGAGAGGAAAGAATCATCTTTGGCTCACGATGGTGATTTGGGGGTCGATATTACTTTTTGTGTTCATCCATGAAATAAATAATAAATAAATAATAAACAAATAAAAATAAATAAAAAGAGACACAAAGATTTTCATTATTCAACATAATGTCTACATCCACAAGTTGTTTGAGAGTAAAATTTACTATAATTGGTGATTTTACAATCTTTCATGACCTCACATATCTTACAATATAATGAGAGAATTTAGTAAAGTTCCTTTGTAGTCTTTATGTGTGGTGGAGTTTGGGTGTAGAGAATTTATGTAGACAGATATCTTGTGGAGATATCCACCTTATATAGAAGTCTATTTCTTTAGAGTGATTAAGTCCAACTTGCCATGTGAAGCATTTTCCTTTTAGGAATTTGAGTGATATCTTTCCTTTTAGGAGTCTGAGTGTCTTTCCTTATCTCTTCTTAAACTTATCTCTTAACTTGACTTTTGACTTTATCTCGTGGCCAACTTTTAGGTTGCTGATTTGACCCCTATAGTCATGTTTGTATTACTTTTATGATGATTGTGTGCAGGTTGCATATCAACCGCATTCATTAATACAACATGTGTTGATCAACTTGTGACCAACACTTTTTTATTTAACGAAACCTTTCATCTCAAAAGTTTTTACAACAAAATATATAAACGTGTTTTTGAGACAAAAAATCTCTCAAAGGAACTAAACATGCATATATGTTATAGTGCAATTCAAACATGTTGTATTAATGAATGCGGTTGATATGCAACCTGCACACAATCATCATAAAAGTAATACAAACATGACTATAGGGGTCAAATCAGCAACTTAAAAGTTGCCACAGATAAATCAAAAGTCAAGTTAAGAGATAAGTTTAAGAAGAGATAAGGAAAGACACTCAGACTCCTAAAAGGAAAGATATCACTCAAATCTCTAAAAGGAAAATGTTCACATGCAAGTTGGACTAATCATCTCTAAAGAAATAGACTTCTATATAAGTGGATATCTCCACAAGATATCTGTCACATAAATTCTCTACACCCAAACTCCACCACACATAGAGACTATAAAGGAACTTTACTAAATTCTCTCATTATATTGTAAGATATGTGAGGTCATGAAAGATTGTAAAATCACCAATTATAGTAAATTTTACTCTCAAACAACTTGTGGATGTAGACATTATGTTGAATAATGAAAATCTTTGTGTCTCTTTTTATTTATTTTTATTTGTTTATTATTTATTTATTATTTATTTCATGGATGAACACAAAAAGTAATATCGACCCCCAAATCACCATCGTGAGCCAAAGATGATTCTTTCCTCTCTCTTTTTTTTTCGATCTATTGTGCAAAATTAAGACATTAACAATGACTAATGCATCATCCTTAGTTGGAACTCGTCGTGGATGACAGAAATAAATTTGGTTGTACGTTTATCAAATAGAAGCAAAAAACCCCATCATATCTCAGAGAAACGCGGTTTGGTTGGTGTGTATTCAAACAGTTTTGACACGACCTTAAAAGTAAATTGGCGATCTTGCCTAGAGAAATGAGAGTAAAACGTGCATGCCACGATTACGAATAAAATAGTACTAATATATTTCCTGGTTGGATAGACACGCTTTGACTAAAATTTCCCAATCACAATTCACAACCTTTTTTGAGCTTTCCTAAAGGTAGGCTTAACATTGCATTGTCAAGGTCACGAAAATGCTAATCATGGAGATAGTTTGTCAAAGTCAAACGATGATCATGGTGGCCATGGAATATTCATGAACAAGCAGACGTATAAAAAAATCATACGTTAAAATATTATGGAGCAGCCAAAAGAAGAATAGCAAAAACTCCTCTATAAAATGAATCTACAATTAGGAGTGTCAAATCATATTAATGGGTCGTATTCATGTCGTGTCAAAACATGTATATTATATTATATAGGTCAACCTTAACCCAATCCGTTAAATTTATCATGTCAAAATCTTAAACCTTAACACGACCCATTAATATTGAGTCGTGTTGTGTCAACCCGTTTTGATCTATTAGTTAATATTACGAAATAGTTTAACACGACACAATACGACTTGTTTTAAACTGTTTATGTAAATGGGTTGAATATGTCCGAAATTAACCCGTTTGACCTGATTAAATTTATCATAATTTTACATAAATGTTAAAATTACAATATCTATAAAAATTATAAAACTAACTACAAGTCCAAAATTACAATCCAAACAAGAAAAAATATCGAAATTGAAATTCTAATAATTTTACTTTTAGGTATAAGGGTATAATTGTAACTTTAACTTTCTTCATATATCAAAACGGGTTGACCCGTTAAACAATCGTGTCTTAATGGGTTAACCCGTTTTGACCCAAACTTGTTAAAATTAAACCTTAACCTACTATTATCTTGTCTTGTTCGTGTTGATAGTGATATTTCGTAGTGATATTGCCACCCCTACCTACAATCCAACCACCATTCATAGTGATATTTCGCAGTAGCCATTTATATTCTTTTGGGCATCAATTTGAAAAGAATGATTCGAGAAATCCAAGCAGTTTATTGTACGTGCTGAAACAAGCCCTTTGGCGTGCGGATTTGTGGGTGGGAACTGAAAGAGGCCCGAAAAGGAGGTAAGCAATATATATGAGCCATATTCAACGTTAAGAGGCCTTAGTTGACAAATACAATCACTTTTCATTCACCTAACCAATGGATGCACATTGACAATATGATCGCCGACTAATTCCCACATCTCCCTGCATTATTATTATCATCATTGATGATCTTCTCTTCCACTTTCTAGGGTTTCATCATTTCCTCAACCCCAATCAGTCAGAACTACGCAAATCAATCATATCAGCTCAGCCACGACGCTTCCCAGCATCCTTCAGACTTGTCATAATCCAAGCCAGAGTGCTTTTATTTTGGCACTATTGAAAGCACAGTGAATCGACCACATGTTAATTACTTAGGTTATGAGTACAAAATTATTTTTGGTGAACTTACCTATTTACAAGCAGTTGTAATCCAATCGAGTTTATAAATTAATTATTTAAATTTTATTTATATAATTTTTATCCGAATTCAAATAATCAATTCCGACTCATCATCAAGATTCATGTAATTATAATTTATATTTATGATTGNTTTGTTGTTGAGAAAATGTAATATTAATATTAGTATCTGACTACTTAATATTTCTAATTATTAAACATTTTTTGTTAATATGTAATTTTATTTTAATATATTATTGGTTTGAATATTGATAATAAAATAGTAGTTTATCATGAATCCAATTGTAATTGTAAATGATTTATAAAGTTATCCTTGTATTATATATAAAATTACTTTAATTTAGTTAAAAAATAAATATATGGGTCAATTCAGCATATTTATATGAAATGAGTTGGAATGGGTTAAATAGATTAAATAGGTTAAAACAAATTAAATGAGTCTTGTTCGGGTTAACCCAATAAAATTTAATTATTAAACGAATTAAGCAAGTTGTGTCGCATCACAAATTATTAAATGGATTTGAATTGACACGAACCACAAACACAAACTACCACCCCTATCTCCACTTATCGTGGTGGCTTATAACCACTTTGTGGAGGTAAATGGATTATGTTTGGTCTAAGTGATAGCAAGAGAGGAAAATGATGCACTTAAATCGATCCATTAAAGTAGCTCGATAGTGACCGCCCTATAAAATAATAAGGGAGTCCTTAATTTTTGCGTAAGATGGTCATCCACCACCTAAAGATCATAACCATGATATATATATATATATATTTTAAGGACATAAAGTCGTATTGGTGGGAACATATGATAGTAAAGGATTTTTTAAGTCCGTGATTAATTAATTGATTCATATATATATAACCACGGACAGGTCAAAACCACGTGTATGGCAATGCTCTCCTATAAAATATATTAAACCTATCTTTTTCCCTATTTTGAAAAAAAGTAATGATATCCATTATTTCAATTTTTATTATCTTCTTATTATTTTACGAAGTGGTATTAGATAATTAAAAGTTATTTATTATATTTTATTTGTGAACCTATCATCTAATACCACATCATAAAATAATGAGAGGATGATAAATATATATATATATTTTTTTTCTGAAAATGGATCGTATCTAAATATTACAGTAAGTTTGATCTTTTCTTATTATTATATTATTTTATTATCTATTCCAGATAATTAAGCAAGCTTGGTTTGGCTGATTACCACCATGATTGTGGCCGCCCCACCTACTCAATTTTTTCCCACGACTTTAATAAATAAAATTAAGCATGCATCCTCCCATATATAATTCCTTTGGCATATTCCAGGATATAAGAATGTGGATTCCCGCTGCTGCTTGGATTTGGAATTTTGAACTTTTCATTTAAGACTAGTAAAAAAACAGGATGTTATTACTGATTACGACTCCCAAACCACCATGGGATGAAGATCGATGCATGGATTCCTCCTCCTATAAATATATTCAAGGTTTACACATGGCTGAAAACCAATGATACAGATCAAGTTGGTAAAATATTAACAATTTACATTGTGGCAATATCACACTAATTAATACATGTACCTATTTTCTTAATTACGAGCTGACAACTAATTACTGGTTTTGTTCCTTGTTCTCGATCTCAGAGATTATGCATATATTCACATCCTATTACAACTACCAAAACTGAGGTATGTGCTTCTCCACGCACGTACGTACGTTCGAGTACTAAACCTTGCGACCAGAGAGCGTGCATGCATGCAGCAGGCCAGAGATCATCAGATGCATGCATGCATGCAGCAGGCCATTTGATGAGGTAGTCTCTGTCGACGATGATGTAATAATTCGATGATCAGTACTGCTTATATTTGTACGATGAGAAAAAACATCAATTAATTTTCAAGAAGTTCGATCCCATCATGTTTTTGTGTCGCACATGAACTCATTATATAAAATTGGACCGACAATTAATTGAACTTAATTATTACTTGTTCCTATATTTCTTTACGAATCTGACATTTTGATTACTGGCGCTGTTTTTGTTCTTGATTTGTTCCCTCATGAGTTATGAATATTACCGCACCGCTCATGCAGCATCATTAATGTTTTTCTCTGAACGTACGTAGTAAATATGCCATATAAAACTGACGTAATAATATTCGCTAGCTTCTTCAAGTTCCAATTGCCAGAGAGGAGCACGAGAGATTAGCTGTCGATGATCAGGTTATTGGCCGAAAGAGGCTAGCTGTCGATCGATGATGATCAGCACTTGTACAAATTAATATTGGGATGATCAGCACTTGTACAAATTAATATTGGAAAAACTAAAAAACGAAGTGGCCCATGCAGGTCTCGAACTTCGCGTTATTAGCACGACGCTCTAACCAACTGAGCTAATAGGCCAATTTGTTGATTTGTTACTGTAGTTTTTTAAAAAACTATAATTTAAATTTATTTTCATATCTTTAATTAATTTCTTCATTAATAACCAAATCCTGACTAGGAAAACCTCGACTCACTACAAGAAATCAGGATTTTTGCAGCGCTTTTATAGCTATTGGAAAAAAATTCGCTGTAATAATATATCAAAAGCAGCGATTTAGGTACGCTGCAGTGTTTTTAAACAATAATTTTAACTTATGACTTTATGCAACGATTGTTTATTTTTTACAACGAAAATATTTGCTGTAACAGGAAATCCCTATTCATTGCCAAAATTGCAGCGATTATTTTAGTTATTACAACGATTTTGGACGTCGGGGTATTGCTTTTAATTTTAGCAGCGCTTGTTCTTCGTTTCATTTGAGTCTGCCGCGCCAAACATCTATTTCACTTTTAATTTTCCCCCAACTTTCTTTTCCTCATGTTTGCTCAGTCCGATAGAGTTTAGCAACCTAATTCTGCACTTCGATTGAAACCCACCAACACAGTTCGCAGCTCAATCCACCCCAACGAAGACAAAGTTATCACGTTGGAGAGTGGCTTGAGCTCCTCAACCTCTAGGCACATTCGTGTTTCTCCCATTCGGTTTCTCCCATTCGTGCTCCTCCTGAACTCAATTCCAGTTTTTGATCTCCCAATCCTAAACCCTAGTGTGCACATGGCCTTCGAGCCCTATTTGGATCAGCTTTTCGTTTGGAAAAACGCAAGGACTACGTTTCCACCTTCGCTGGAATAGACGAATCCCGCGCCTCTATTTCTAATCCAAAGTTATCAGTCCTCTGTTCTCAAGCCAGATCAAACGAGGCTCCAGGTATCTCCTGATTTCTTTTGAATTTATGAAACCCCTTTACGAGTAGGTTACATTACAAAAGTTGTCATTTTTATCTGGACACTTGTATTATTTGGATGTAGTGAAACAGATGTGCATGTGCGTTTGTTTGAGGTATACTTGTTGTTCCAGCATTTATGATACGCTGGAATTACTCATTTCCAACACTTTTGAAATATATCGCTGCAATACTATTTTTTTTTGCAGCGATTTTAAAGTATTTACAACGCTTCAATATGCTGGAATTGTACTTTAACAACGATTTTCGATAGTTGGCTGATGACAGTTACAATAGTTTTTTTGTAAAATTCCAGCGATTTAAGATATATTTTCAGCATTCTTGAAACGCTGGAAAAAGGAAATTGCAACAATTTTAAAAAAGATCGCTGGAAATATATGTTTTTATTGCAGCGATTTTGGTCTAAATTGCAAGGATTTCTAAGTGCTGTAATTAATTTTTCTCAGCGTTATTTCTAAATTTTGCAGTGGATAATTACAGCGTTTTTGGGAGTAGTACCAAGGAAAAAAAATAATGAAGTTAAAGCCGGAATTTTTTATCTTTGACGCTATAGGCGTCTGCAGGAAGTTAAAACGCGATGTAATGCAGACTCTTGCCGACCGAGCTCATATCTTCCTTGAGCCAATCTGGGATCTTTGCATGCTAATTAACAATTTAACATGCCTGCCAAGCCAAAGTACTCAAGGTGATGCTAAATGGCCGGTTTCCTCATCTATATGATCTAGCTACTCATGTCTACGATAAGCTCATCACATGGTGCACAAGGCAGGGTTGATCAACTTGTGACCAACACTTTTTTATTTAACGAAACCTTTCATCTCAAAAGTTTTTACAACAAAATATATAAACGTGTTTTTGAGACAAAAAATCTCTCAAAGGAACTAAACATGCATATATGTTATAGTGCAATTCAACCTGCCTTGTGCACCATGGGATGAGCTTATCGTAGACATGAGTAGCTAGATCATATAGATGAGGAAACCGGCCATTTAGCATCACCTTGAGTACTTTGGCTTGGCAGGCATGTTAAATTGTTAATTAGCATGCAAAGATCCCAGATTGGCTCAAGGAAATATGAGCTCGGTCGGCAAGAGTCACTACAAGAAATCAGGGTTATTGCAGCGCTTAAAATCGTTGCAAATAAGCATATAAACTGCTGCATATACTCAATTCCAGCGTTTTTAACTTCCTTGCACGATCGCCGCTATTATCGCGTCTTTTTTGCCCAAAACAGCAATAAAAAAAAAATTCCGCTGCTTTAACTCTCATTACCAGCGATTTTTTTTCCTTGGTACTACTCCCAAAAACGCTGTAATTATCCACTGCAAAATTTAGAAATAACGCTGAGAAAAATTAATTACAGCACTTAGAAATCCTTGCAATTTAGACCAAAATCGCTGCAATAAAAACATATATTTCCAGCGATCTTTTTTAAAATTGTTGCAATTTCCTTTTTCCAGCGTTTCAAGAATGCTGAAAATATATCTTAAATCGCTGGAATTTTACAAAAAAACTATTGTAACTGTCATCAGCCAACTATCGAAAATCGTTGTTAAAGTACAATTCCAGCATATTGAAGCGTTGTAAATACTTTAAAATCGCTGCAAAAAAAAATAGTATTGCAGCGATATATTTCAAAAGTGTTGGAAATGAGTAATTCCAGCGTATCATAAATGCTGGAACAACAAGTATACCTCAAACAAACGCACATGCACATCTGTTTCACTACATCCAAATAATACAAGTGTCCAGATAAAAATGACAACTTTTGTAATGTAACCTACTCGTAAAGGGGTTTCATAAATTCAAAAGAAATCAGGAGATACCTGGAGCCTCGTTTGATCTGGCTTGAGAACAGAGGACTGATAACTTTGGATTAGAAATAGAGGCGCGGGATTCGTCTATTCCAGCGAAGGTGGAAACGTAGTCCTTGCGTTTTTCCAAACGAAAAGCTGATCCAAATAGGGCTCGAAGGCCATGTGCACACTAGGGTTTAGGATTGGGAGATCAAAAACTGGAATTGAGTTCAGGAGGAGCACGAATGGGAGAAACCGAATGGGAGAAACACGAATGTGCCTAGAGGTTGAGGAGCTCAAGCCACTCTCCAACGTGATAACTTTGTCTTCGTTGGGGTGGATTGAGCTGCGAACTGTGTTGGTGGGTTTCAATCGAAGTGCAGAATTAGGTTGCTAAACTCTATCGGACTGAGCAAACATGAGGAAAAGAAAGTTGGGGGAAAATTAAAAGTGAAATAGATGTTTGGCGCGGCAGACTCAAATGAAACGAAGAACAAGCGCTGCTAAAATTAAAAGCAATACCCCGACGTCCAAAATCGTTGTAATAACTAAAATAATCGCTGCAATTTTGGCAATGAATAGGGATTTCCTGTTACAGCAAATATTTTCGTTGTAAAAAATAAACAATCGTTGCATAAAGTCATAAGTTAAAATTATTGTTTAAAAACACTGCAGCGTACCTAAATCGCTGCTTTTGATATATTATTACAGCGAATTTTTTTCCAATAGCTATAAAAGCGCTGCAAAAATCCTGATTTCTTGTAGTGAGTCGAGGTTTTCCTAGTCAGGATTTGGTTATTAATGAAGAAATTAATTAAAGATATGAAAATAAATTTAAATTATAGTTTTTTAAAAAACTACAGTAACAAATCAACAAATTGGCCTATTAGCTCAGTTGGTTAGAGCGTCGTGCTAATAACGCGAAGTTCGAGACCTGCATGGGCCACTTCGTTTTTTAGTTTTTCCAATATTAATTTGTACAAGTGCTGATCATCCCAATATTAATTTGTACAAGTGCTGATCATCATCGATCGACAGCTAGCCTCTTCCGGCCAATAACCTGATCATCGACAGCTAATCTCTCGTGCTCCTCTCTGGCAATTGGAACTTGAAGAAGCTAGCGAATATTGTTACGTCAGTTTTATATGGCATATTTACTACGTACGTACAGAGAAAAACATTAATGATGCTGCATGAGCGGTGCGGTAATATTCATAACTCATGAGGGAACAAATCAAGAACAAAAACAGCGCCAGTAATCAAAATGTCAGATTCGTAAAGAAATATAGGAACAAGTAATAATTAAGTTCAATTAATTGTCGGTCCAATTTTATATAATGAGTTCATGTGCGACACAAAAACATGATGGGATCGAACTTCTTGAAAATTAATTGATGTTTTTTCTCATCGTACAAATATAAGCAGTACTGATCATCGAATTATTACATCATCGTCGACAGAGACTACCTCATCAAATGGCCTGCTGCATGCATGCATGCATCTGATGATCTCTGGCCTGCTGCATGCATGCACGCTCTCTGGTCGCAAGGTTTAGTACTCGAACGTACGTACGTGCGTGGAGAAGCACATACCTCAGTTTTGGTAGTTGTAATAGGATGTGAATATATGCATAATCTCTGAGATCGAGAACAAGGAACAAAACCAGTAATTAGTTGTCAGCTCGTAATTAAGAAATATAGGTACATGTACGTATTAATTAGTGTGATATTGCCACAATGTAAATTGTTAATATTTTACCAACTTGATCTGTATCATTGGTTTTCAGCCATGTGTAAACCTTGAATATATTTATAGGAGGAGGAATCCATGCATCGATCTTCATCCCATGGTGGTTTGGGAGTCGTAATCAGTAATAACATCCTGCTTTTTTACTAGTCTTAAATGAAAAGTACAAAATTCCAAATCCAAGCAGCAGCGGGAATCCACATTCTTATATCCTGGAATATGCCAAAGGAATTATATATGGGAGGATGCATGCTTAATTTTATTTATTAAAGTCGTGGGAAACATTGAGTAGGTGGGGCGGCCATAATCATGGTGGTAATCAGCCAAACCAAGCTTGCTTAATTATCTGGAATAGATAATAAAATAATATAATAATAAGAAAAGATCAAACTTACTGTAATATTTAGATACGATCCATTTTCAGAAAAAAAAAATATATATATTCATCATTCACTTATCATTTTATGATGTGGTATTAGATGATAGGTTCACAAGTAAAATATAATAAATAACTTTTAATTATCTAATACCACTTCGTAAAATAATAAGAAGACAATGAAAATTGAAATAATGGATATCATTACTTTTTTCAAAACGTAGAAAAAGATAGGTTTAATATATTTTATAGGAGAGCATTGCCATACACGTGGTTTTGATCTGTCCGTGGTTATCTATGAATCAATTAATTTATCACGGACTTAAAAATCCTTTACTATCATATGTTCCCACCAATACGACTTTATGTCCTTAATATATATATATATATATATCATGGTTATGATCTTTAGGTGGTGGATGACCATCTTACGCAAAAATTAAGGACTCCCTTATTATTTTATAGGGCGGTCACTATCGAGCTACTTTAATGGATCGATTTAAGTGCATCATTTTCCTATCTTGCTATCACTTAGACCAAACATAATCCATTTACCGCCACAAAGTGGTTATAAGCCACCACGATAAGTGGAGATAGGGGTGGTAGTTTGTGTTTGTGGTTCGTGTCAATTCAAATCCATTTAATAATTTGTGATGCGACACAACTTGCTTAATTCGTTTAATAATTAAATTTTATTGGGTTAACCCGAACAAGACTCATTTAATTTGTTTTAACCTATTTAATCTATTTAACCCATTCCAACTCATTTCATATAAATATGCTGAATTGACCCATATATTTATTTTTTAACTAAATTAAAGTAATTTTATATATAATACAAGGATAACTTTATAAATCATTTACAATTACAATTGGATTCATGATAAACTACTATTTTATTATCAATATTCAAACCAATAATATATTAAAATAAAATTACATATTAACAAAAAATGTTTAATAATTAGAAATATTAAGTAGTCAGATACTAATATTAATATTACATTTTCTCAACAACAAAAAGAGACATGCATATAAGACTAAGAATTTATAAAATTCGAAAATAGATTAATGTATTTGTCAAGTTATACATGTCGATTGTGGATTGGTTTGCAATTAATTCGTTTATTAGTCGTGTCTTGTCGAATCAACTCATTTTGATTCAAATTTATTTATATCAAACTAAAACCAACTTGTTTAGTATCATATTCGTATCGAGTTCAATAGATTTTCACCCGTAAGTAGAGGTCGCCCTTCCCTTCTATGGATAAGAATATATGTCATAGATGTTAAAAGTACTTGTGAAATTAAAATCATTGAAACAGAACTTCTAACATGTGTTTAGCACATTAAAACAACTAGAAGTACCATGTGCGTTTTACTTAGAATGATCAAGTTGGACTTCAAGATGATGTACGTTTAGATTCTTGACGGATGGCAAATACAGCTAGCATAGAACCATGCACCAAACAAACGTTATATAATTTTGATAATTCTTCCTAGCTTAGCTAGCTAGCTAGCTAATATATATGTTAGCCACATTAATTAATTAATGCGTTCCCACGAAGGGCTCACCAACACGGCCACCGTCAGGGTCCCCTTCAAGATTAATTAGGTGAAAATACAGTACACGTGCCTATATCATTTACTATTTATAATAGAGTAAGGAAATGCCATAAAAGCTCTAACTCTAACTCTATTTTTGTTTAGTTCAATTTATACGCTATAAATGTGATCATTACCTGATTAAGGCTTGGTTTGGATTTCCAAACGATCTCATCTGAGTTGTACTTTATTTTTCATCTGTCTATCCAAACAGTTAAATACAAAATCTTATCTTATATCTAATTTTTTAAATAAAGCTACAGTAACATTACAGTAGCACTACATAACAGTAATGCTAACTACTACATTTTTAATATATATAATTATTTATTAAATTTTTTATTATATTGTAAGATATAATTGGAAAAATATATTTTGAATTTTATAAAATATAATATAATAAATATGTCATAATATAATAATATAAAAATATATTTTAGAAAAGTCAAAATATTTATGAGTTTTTAAATTAATAATAGATATTATTTATTTTTAATATATTCATAATATTTTTTATTTAATAATTAAAAATACTTGTCAATAATTGATAAGACTCACCACTTTATCAAATTTTCAAAAGTTAAAATCATCTAATTTTATCTTAATTAAAAAATCTTATTATTATTTAAAATATTTCATCTCATTTAAACTATATAATTAAACAATATCAAAATCTTACTATTAATGATGTATTCGACTTGAAAATAAAACATATTTTATATTAAAAAAATTAAATTACGGTACTGTAGTGGTTGTAAAGGGCACCCATGAGAATAAAGGCAACATTTCACTTATTATTTGAATTTGTTGTCTTGCTAGAATTGTTTATTTTATTTTTATTTTTTTTTCCATATCTTATGACCATCTTATTATTTATAGATAAAAGAATATTATATAATTTGCCAAAAAAAGAATAAAGAAATAAAACACGTGGTGCCACGTCTTGTTTATAGGCACGGGGGGAAATAGCTAAATTAATTTTAAGGTTACGTGGAAGAAGGTGATTGGTAAGTTGGAGAGAAAAAACGTGATGGTGCTATTTAGATGGATATAACATGCGGTAGGCGTGTGGGGCCTACGGGGGATGGTAGAGGTAGGGCAAGAAGGACAAGTTTCCATCAAACGTCCTGGAAACTTAGATACGTGGCAGGATGTAGGAGCGACATGTAAGCCAAGCGTTGGTAGGAGGGAGTAAGGGCGCGTGAAGGAAAGACTCTCAATGCCAGTTGGCATCACTCCGCAGTCGACTGGCCGACCTTATCCTCTTCCTTTTTCCAAATAAAAAATAAAATATTAAATGTTTCTTTTTCGTCCAAAAGGAAGAAGCATTGTATATTGTACAGAGAAAGAGAGAGAGAGAGAGAGAGAGAGAGATTGGAAGGCGACTCGTTGGCATAGAGAGAAGGCCCAACAAAAAAACCGAAAAGAAACCCTAGATTTATTTGCTGCTCGAAGAACAAAGATTGCCAGGATAGAAATTTTCTTATTTCGGAGCTGTGTGGTAAGTATAAAAAGTTTCGTTTACTTGTGCTTGCTTGTGTGTGTGTGTGTTTGATCGGGTGATTTGCGATTAATTTCGGTTCTATTGCTACTGTTTTGTTTGAATTTCATCGTTTTAATTGTGAGTACGCGGATTTTGGTTTGTAGGAATTCTGTACATGGATCTTTTTCTTTATTTGAATGTCATTTTCTTATTCCTTTTAAATGCTCGATTATAAAGAACCTGCTTTCTTTCTTTTCTCTCTCTCTTTTTCGGTAAATACGATTTTTTTGTCTTCTTAACGATGTTATTTATGTATGCCCATTACAGATCGTGCTCAGTTATAGCCATTTCGGGACGAAAGCAATTGGGGGGGTTTGGTTTGTAATCTTGAGATCTTGCGAAAGTTTTCGGATTGAGAGTGTACCACACCATAGAAGCCTTTAAAAATGATGTCGAGATCATATACCAATCTTTTAGATCTGGCCTCCGGGAACTTTCCCGTCATGGGTCGTGAAAAAAAGCGTCTTCCACGTGTAATGACCGTTCCGGGGGTCATTTCCGAGCTTGATGATGATCAGGCCAATAGTGTGACATCAGACGTTCCATCCTCTGTCGTTCAGGACCGGATCATTATCGTTGCTAATCAGCTCCCAGTGAAAGCTAAGCGTAGACCTGATAATAGAGGGTGGAGTTTTAGTTGGGATGACGACTCTTTGTTATTACACCTCAAGGATGGTTTGCCTGAAGATATGGAGGTTTTGTATGTAGGGTCATTGAGGGTGGATGTGGATTCCAGTGAACAAGATGATGTCTCGCAGCTTTTGTTGGATAGGTTCAAGTGCGTCCCTGCTTTTTTACCTCCTGATATTTTGTCCAAGTTTTATCATGGGTTTTGTAAACAGCATTTGTGGCCGCTCTTTCATTACATGCTTCCCTTCTCAGCAAATCATGGTGGACGATTTGATCGGTCTCTATGGGAGGCATATGTGGCGGCAAATAAGATTTTCTCACAAAGGGTGATCGAGATTCTGAGTCCAGAGGATGACTACGTTTGGATTCATGACTACCATTTGATGGTGCTGCCTACCTTCTTGAGGAGGAGATTTAATAGGCTGAGAATGGGGTTTTTTCTCCACAGTCCATTTCCTTCATCAGAGATATATAGGACTCTGCCTGTGAGGGAGGAGATTCTTAAGGCACTTTTGAACTCAGATCTAATTGGCTTCCACACTTTTGATTATGCTCGGCATTTCCTGTCTTGTTGTAGTCGAATGTTGGGTTTGGAGTATCAGTCGAAAAGAGGTTATATTGGAATGGAATACTATGGAAGGACTGTGGGGATAAAAATCATGCCAGTTGGGATTCACATGGGGCAAATTGAATCTATTTTGGGACTTGCAGATAAGGAGTGGAGGGTGGAGGAGCTAAAACAACAGTTTGAAGGTAAAACTGTGCTACTCGGGGTTGATGATATGGACGTCTTCAAAGGTGTCAATTTGAAATTGTTGGCTATGGAACAGATGTTGAAGCAGCACCCAAAGTGGCAAGGAAAGGCAGTTTTGGTACAGATTACAAACCCTGCCAGGGGAAGAGGGAGAGATATTGAGGAAATACAGGATGAAATACACACTAGCTGCGAGAGGATTAATGAAAAGTTTAGCCAACCTGGTTATGAACCGATTGTCTTTGTAGATAGACCAGTTACCGTCAGTGAACGAGCAGCATACTACACCATTGCTGAGTGTGTTGTGGTCACAGCTGTGAGGGATGGGATGAATCTTACACCTTATGAGTACATTGTTTGCAGGCAAGGCGTTTCTGGGTCGGAGTCAAGTTCGGAATTAAATGGGCCCAAGAAGAGCATGCTAGTAGTATCAGAGTTCATTGGATGTTCACCTTCACTGAGTGGTGCAATTCGGGTAAACCCATGGAACATCGAAGCAACTGCTGAGGCAATGCATGAGGCAATTTCAATGGCTGATTCCGAGAAGCAATTGCGCCATGAGAAGCATTATAGGTATGTTAGCACACATGATGTGGCATACTGGTCCAGGAGCTTTTTCCAAGATATGGAAAGGACTTGTAAGGACCATTTCAGAAGACGCTGTTGGGGAATCGGTTTGAGCTTTGGTTTCAGGGTTGTGGCACTGGATCCTAATTTCAGAAAGTTGTCTATTGATGCCATTGTATCTGCATATTCAAGGTCCAGAAATAGGGCTATACTCCTGGATTATGATGGCACTGTAATGCCCCAAACTTCCATCAACAAGACCCCAAGTGAAGAGGTTTTATCAATTATAAACATGCTTTGTGGTGATATTAAAAACGTTGTGTTTGTTGTCAGTGGAAGAGGCAGGGAAAGTTTAGGCAAGTGGTTTTCTCCTTGCCAGAAACTTGGAATTGCTGCTGAACATGGTTACTTCATGAGGTATGCTGTTTTTTACTCTCTTTTACGTTAGCACCTGTTTACTGCCTTGTGTCTAAATTGCATGATATATTAGGTGGCCTGCTGAAGAGGCTTGGGAAACATGCGGACCGAGTAACGATTTTGGGTGGACGGAGATAGCTGAGCCTGTTATGAAATTGTATACTGAATCCACTGATGGTTCTTATATCGAACACAAGGAAAGTGCCTTGGTCTGGCACCATCGGGATGCAGACCCCGGTTTTGGATCCAGCCAGGCTAAGGAGATGTTAGATCATCTAGAAAGTGTGTTGGCAAATGAACCTGTTGCTGTCAAAAGCGGTCAGTTCATTGTTGAAGTAAAACCACAGGTGGGCGTCTGGACTCTTCATTTGATTTGTTTTGGACTTATGAAGTATGTGTTCCTGTTTCTTGCCAAAAAAGGATGCCTGTTCGAATCATCGTATCTTATGATCAGCTTGAAATGGTTTCCCCACCTTCAAACTGACCAAATTGCTAGAAGTTTATGTAAACTAATTTTACTAGTTTGCTGTGTATTTCCTTGTCTGTCCCTATTTTCTGATTGCTGGAAGAAGACACTGAAAACCATGTTCTTACAGATTAAAAAATACAAAAATGGAAAAAATGGCGGACAAAAACAAGAAATAATTGGATCTCATTGCTAATTGGGCAAATGAAACATTAGATTATTATTGAAGCGGGATCCGCCAGGAATATTCAGTGATTTATGTCATCTCAACCATAGTTTTATTTTCTAAAGATTAGAAAACTTTGTTCCTTCTATCAAGACAATCTATCTAATCGTAAACAGACCCAGTAAGATTAAAATTCTAGAATATGTAATATGTATTACACGATTGATACTTAACAAAACTGGTGTGATGCTCAAATGTAAAACTCTTCTATGTAGTCAAATATTGGGTTAATCTGATTATCAGATTGTAAAGCTCTTTTGTGGTCAAATATCGGAACTTATAGTGCTTATAAGACATGATATTTGAATCTAACTTAAAGTTTGGCTTTTAGGGAGTCAGTAAAGGTGTGGTTGCAGAAAAGATCTTCTCAGCAATGGCAGAGAAGGGCAGGCAGGCTGATTTTGTTCTGTGTATCGGTGATGACCGATCGGATGAGGACATGTTTGAGATCATTGGCAATGCAATGAATAGTGGTGTCCTCTCTTCTAATACATCGGTTTTTGCATGCACTGTTGGACAGAAGCCAAGTAAAGCCAAGTACTATTTGGATGACACATCACAGGTCATAAACATGCTTGATGCTCTTGCAGAGGCTTCAGACTCACCTTCAGAGACTACATTATTCTCCCTAACGGATGAGGCTTCCTAATTTCATTGTCTTCTGCTTTAAAGCCAATCGTGAAGAATAACCCACTATCCTAATGATTAAAAGGTGATGGCTTCCCTCTCTGTTTGAAGTAACTTGGTGGGAGAAACTTTGAGTGACCTTTCTGATCGTTTGGTGGCCGCGGGGGAAATTATAAACAACTTGGATTTTTTTCTGTGAAGTAAAAATTGCAGCAGCAGTGTTGGACGCGTGGGTTTTTACTTTGGAAAGCAGAATTCTTTTTTGTATCAAGCCAAGGCATCTGAAGGGTTGACAGACCTTACCATATTTACTCATGAAGAACTGACTGGAAATGGAAGAAATGTCTAGATTTACATCAAACACACTAAGGCTGCCTGGCCAGACCTAATGCTATTATCATACTGACCATTCCTCAACTCGCTTGAATACTGAGCATGGATAAATTCTCACTTGTTTTGTTGGGAGAAAAGATGTTCATGGGGTTAACACGAACAGGTGAAGTAGACGCCCCATTAGATGAAACTGTACACTGGTGTCTTCTTTTTCTTGTACTTATGATTTTTTCTCCCCCTCCTTGAGTGAATTTCTTTTACCATTGTTACACTGACAATCTTTTTGGCGTATTAAATCTGTAAATCCTATAGCAAGTTTTTGCAATTTAGTATTCTATGCTCTACTGGAAGCATCTTGTGCTTGGCTTCCCTAATGATGAGCAATGAACACAACGTCTGCTGGATGTCAAGCTTTTCAATCAATAGTTTTTGTTTGTTTTGCCCACCGTCTTTCGTCAATATTTATCGGCAAAAAACATTGCCTCGTTGCGAATGAGAATGAGAAAGATAGATGCAATCATAGAATTCGTAAGCCTCGCAAAATTGAGTAAATATAAAATTTAGAAAAAAAAAATTTAATGGGTTTTATAAAAATTAGTAAGCGACGCTTTATAATTTATAATTGTTTCTAACATCAGAGCACTTGTATTAGTTTATGCAAACCAACTTTTTCCAGAGGGTGGCACTACATCCATCTGAGGGATTCTTCCCGACAAGGCAAATTGCCTCTCTTTTTCATACATCTTTTTTATAACCTTCAAAATTATAAAAATAAAATAAAATAAAAAAATTCACAATATCAATAAAAAAAATATTTACTTAATCACTAAGCTAAAAAAAGCCACTATCGGGGGATATGCTCGGGATCTATTATTAGGATTTCAAGCATTTCTCTTTACTTAAGAAGTCTATTAAATCCGCTATATGCAGATGCATTTTTTTTCCATAATTGGCTACAGTAATTCTGCATGTTAGGAGAAAAACTATCCACCATCTATACATTATTTCATCACTTATTTCTTCCTCATCACACTCACCATTCATATATTTGTTGATGTTCAATTTTAAGATAGTATAATTGGTATATATTTGTAATTTACATATTTAAAAATTAATGATAATAAAAAAATAATATTTTCTTATTATTTTTACTCAAAAATACATAATCTAATATGATATTTTTTGAATAGCAAAAACAATCTCCCAAATATGTAATTTTGCATTTACATTTACTACTGCCAATACTCGTCGGTTTGGATTGGTCAAAATCTGCAGATTCAGAATATAAAAGTGAAATTGGGCTATTTAGATCATGGGCCGAATACCACTCGTAAAGGTATGATTCCGATTTAGGTCCACCGGTATCATTGTGGGCTGTGGAGCCTGAAAATAGGGCGAAGTGGTACAATTAAGGATTGTTAGGCCCAAGATGGTAGGCCTAGCCCACATCAAAGATTTCTGTCTCTTCTTTTCTTTTCGATGGTTAAAATAATATGAGACTCAAATTAAAAGAGAGTTGTTATTCGCCATCTTTTTAACTATTATCTTGGTAACATTCTCTGATATGGTATCAAAGAATATTGTTATATATTGTCATGAATCTTATAATGGGTTAAACGTGCTACACATCAAACTTGTACTTATGTATAATTTTATGGGAAAAACGACTGACTTCTAACTTCTTGCTTATATTGGAGAGAGGAAGGGATAGAGACGGTAGAAAACTGGCCCACCTAGAAACAAACAGTGGGGGCTGGCCTCACATTGTTTGTTTGTTGAGTGCCGGTAGTTTCAGGGTTTGGGCTGTATCCCTTGTGATCTGCCAGATCTGACAGCTAAGTTGCATCATTTAATGCCTTGTTAGGAATTTGGATTGTCTACTTCACCGAATCTAATATATAAATACTTAAATTTTAAATTACTTAATTCATCGCAATTTAAAACATTTTTATACGTGGTATTTACAATTTTTTTAAACTCAACATCTCTTTATATGTTAGGCTCGTAACTTTTTTTAACTTTTTATAAATACATTTAAATTTATCTTAATATCTAAACACATCTAAATTCATTTTAGGTGGGCACAAAACCCACTTCACTATCTTAACTTATTAATTCATAAAGAATTTAACTCATTTCAACTTAACTCAATATCTAAACCAGACTTCTATGGAGTGAAAGTGAATACAAGTTTCCAGCAGGTCTGAATTATTAATGATATGTGGTTCAGACATTGGAGTATCATTAAACAGCATGTCAAGTTTGTCTCATTTAAGTTCCTACTAACTTCCTCATTTATTTCTTCCAAGTAAATTCCATTTGCATGCACTTCTCTCACCGGCAATCTATCATGCAGATACCGTTCACCTCTATAGGTTTACTTGATTAAGTAGATAACCACTTAAAATGAAAAATCTTTTTAAGATGAATACTTGATATACAGGTAAATCTTACCTTGAGGAGAATCATTTTGGGAGAGTCTTGCTGGCGGAATCTCTTGCAATAATTGTGCAGGTGGGGATCTTGGCATTAGGTAAAGGTTAAACTGGTTCAGGCATGCGACACAGGGCCCGTGAAGCTTACTCAGAATTCCAAGTTCTAGTACACTTCCTCGATCAACGAGATTAACCACGGGCTCCTAGTACTTACTGCCCGTCTACAAACCAACCGCAGAACTTCATTGAAATTTCCAACCCCAAATAAAGGCCGACTCTGTTTCTTTTTTAGAGTTTTGTCATGAATAAATAAATTCGCATTTTAATCTCTGTATTAATATTAATTTTTTTATATTTAAAATTTAAATTAATAGTATTTTTAATAAAATCTGCTTTTTTACCTATCATATTAAATTGATACACATATTAATACACAGTTATACTTATAATTAAATTTTTTCATTTTTTTTTAGAGTCCTTTTACATACAAACAAGTTGGACATCAATTAGCGCACCACCTACTGACGTAACAGGTTAAATTATTTAAAAAAAAGAAGCTAGAGAAGAAAGAAACGAAATTCAAAATGTGCTCCTTCCATTTTCATTTCCCCTATCCGTGGTTCCTCTGCGACCAACTCCTCCGCAATCACCACCTCCATGGATCCCTCCGCCATTTTCATCTCTTCTCACCAACTCCATGATTTGCTGCTCGCCTACAAGAAGACTTCGTTTTCAGATTCTACTGTCAATGTAACATTGTGGTTGGCACTAGCTCTTTCAGATGAGCAAATTTGTTAAAAACAAAAGCTCTTAACTCTTCGAACACTTTCCTCGCGTTTATGAGAGAAAAAAATGGAGAAAATTCTTTCAAAATCCATTAAAGCAGATGTACACTCAAAAGCTTTACCACTGAAACTTTGGATTTGGTGGTCTCTTCCCTTTTCTTACGGAACAGTGGGGATACAGACTTCCCTTTCTTTATCTCGTCAACCAAGTCTATGCCGGACGACCAGCACTTTCTCACGTTGACGGCCTTTCGCTACATACTCTTCAGTCCGAACAAAGCTTTGAATCAGAGCAGCACCCAAACACTGCTCCTCTGTTCCAGCCATGCGAAAACAGAGTTTCCTACTCGTGAGCCACTTCCTCTGTCAACCACCATCACTGTTGAGCTCTTCCACCGCCTTCGTAAGTACATGCCAAGCTCTCTCTCTCTCTCTCTCTCTCTCTCTCTCTCTCTCTCTCTCTCTCTCTCATGATCAATCACTCAGATGGACGGTACTATCACCGCACCACCACCATCCGTTGTTGCACACTCGTTGTCACATGCTTGCCGTTGCCGATCCACGGCTTCGTTATGCCTAGCTCTGCCACCTCTCTCCAATCTCTTTTTCTCTCTCATCAATCTCTCTCACTTCCATACTCAGCTCCTTAGATCGACGGGAATGTCGCTGCACCATCGTGATCTGCTGTTGCACGCTTGTCATTGCCGATCCACAGCCCCGTCGTGCCCTGCTCTGCCGCATGGTCTCTATTTTGAGTTTTCTTCTTAGGTAAGGTCGGCGTGCACAACAACGTTGAACTCGAAGGGACAAAAATGAAGCATGTGTCTACTACATTCTAAAATTAGATGGGAGGGATGTGTCTACTACATGCTAAAATCAAATGGGAGGGAAAGAGATAGAACATGAAGTGAAGGAGAACACGGAAATGAGGTTGGAGAGAGAGAGACAACTTTTTACTTTTCTTTATGTTATATTTCCTGCTCGTTAAATTTCTTGTTCCATATTACTCAAATTCTCAATTTATGCTCAAAGCACCGTTTTATTTAAGCCACGTCAACTATTAGTGCGCGATTGGTCTGCTATCTGCATGCAATAAGATTTTTCCTTGTTTTTTATCCCTTTCCTAGCAAACGCCAAACGCAATTTCATTAACAGGATTCCTAAGATTTAAATCTCACATATATTGTAATAATTACATGACTTTGGAGTTAAGAGTTGGGTTTATATCAAATATTATTGGATCTGTCTTGAAAGACCGCTTGGTCTTGAAGTAATATTTAAGAATGAGTAATGATTTATATAAATTTCAAATATGCAAGTCATTGGAAGACCTAACATATTTTTTTTGTGGGCCTCACCATTTTACAAAAAGCCTACGTGAGATTTGGAAGTACAAAATTTGTACCTTGCATTACTGATTATAAAAGTATTTTTAAATATAAATTGGTGGCTAAATATGTCATAAAATCTATTATACTTATTTAAATAAAAAAATAAAACATTAATACATTTTATAATAATTTATACATCAATATTATAGAATAAAGAGTTATTTTTTATAACTTCAAAATACACATACAAATATTTTTCCTCAATTACAAAATTTCATATTATTAAAATTCATCAATTATATAAACAATTTTACTCATATCAACTCAATTATATTACGCCATTACCTACTAATCAACCAAAAAACATGCAATTAAAACTCCGCCGCCAGACTTAACTTTACCGAATGACACCGGAGCGTGCGTAAAAGCGCGTCGGGAGTGTAATCTCGAGTCTCGACATGCAGTTTACAAACATCGATCTAGCCACTAGACGGAGTAGTAGCGGTGGCCGGAGCCATATAAACCTGACTTTGTATCACGGTTTCTCCAATCTTGAACCCTGGCACCACCGTAAAACCCACGCGAAGCTCGCGACTGGCACAGACGTCGATTCCACTGCTGATTTCACCGGAGAATAACAACGCTTCCTCGGCCACGCATTCCATGTATACCTCGGAGAACCTACCCTTCTTTCTTACCTGAAAAATGGTTACCTCTTCGTCGAGCGAGAATGCCAGGCAATGCAGAAGCCACACGCGCTTCGCCATCTCGGAAAAGGCTAAAAAGAACGCGGAGTCCGGAACACCACCGGAGTTCACGAGCTTTCGCTGATTCAAGTTACCGAACAGAGAGCATTCCATCTTTGCATGTACGAGCTGGAGGTACTTGGACCTAGTGAACATTGCAAATGAAGAGTTTGGATTGTGGGAAAGAAAATGCCTTGGATTAGCGTTCGTGAGCTTTTTGAACTTGTCAAAGAAGAGGCGATTGCGCTGTTTTTCAAGAGGTACTGGTTCTTGTTCCTGTTGTTGAGGGTGCTCACTTGGTGAAAAGTGAGGGAAACTGAAGCCCTCAAACATAGTTATGCAAACAAAGGATTCGAAAACGAAGAACCGATGGCTTTGTTTGGTGAAAACTGCGTCCGGTTCGATGAATTTGACAGCCGCGTCAAGATCCCAGTGCGCCGACTCCATGTCACGAATCATTAATTTCACGAAACTACGAATGGATCTTAGGGTGTGGTGGAGAAATTGGATAAAATGAGTCACATTGAGCTTCGTAAGCCGAAGAGCATCGAACATTGACAGAGACCCGCTTGAATTTAGCTTCTTCTCTAATGACTTGTTCAATGCAATGCAGTCGTCGAGCTGGTTCTTGAGCGAAGTGATGTCGGAGTCTTTGAGGTCAACCTCTGCCTCGAGTTTCTTGATGGTGATCTCGTATGTCTTCATCAAGCCCTGCTGCTCTTGAATTTCCGCGAGCATGAGAGTAACCTGGGGTGAAAGACGGAGTTCTTTTCTCAAGAAGCTGCGCTTGAGCTCGGAAATAGCTTGGAGCTCGTCGACGACGGCCTGGTCCGCGACCTGAATGGCGTCATTGTTGTAAGGATTCTGAGCCATTTGGAGCTCAGCATAAGCAGCTTTGATAGAAGTAATCTCCGCAAAAAGCTTCGCCACCAAAGCTTCCAGCACCGCTCTCCGCCGGCCTCTCGTATCGACGCCATTCTTGTCAAACTGCTGAGACTTTTTATCGGTGAAAAAATCCTCCTTGACTTTGGGTTGAGACGCGAGCATGCAAATACCATTGTTAGAAGCAATTCTTGTTGCGGTCCGAAGATTGATAACCTTTTGGAAAGTACGTGCTAACCTGCTCTTGCTGTTCAAGGCTGATTTGGGTTTCATGGTATCCATATCTTAATCAGGAGAAAATAAACAGAGTAGTAGTATACTTTTACTTGGGGCATGAAAATCTGGAGAAAATAAGGTAAAGAATATAGGGAACTTCGATGACAAGGGAAGTCATGAAAAGATGGCTAAAGATTTCAAGTTGAAAAGGGGGCAGAAATCTTTGACTATATGATGAATATCAGATTGAAGCCGGAGATAGAGGTAGGAAAAGCAGTATATAAAAGAGCGGGAAGTGCTAATAAAGAAAGTGAAAACGATTAAAGACGAAAAGCTTAACTGTTTGTAAGTTTTTGTCTAAGTAGTAGCAGTAGAAAAGGACATGAAACTCGTAGCCATGGCGGATTTGGACGTTAAGGTTTCTTCTGTAAGCGAGGCTCATTGCCATACAGAGGATGATGACCGTGGGTCCTGCTCTCTGTAAGGTGATTGATAACCATCTAGTCGTGGACCATACCTTAATCTACAGCCATTGGGGATGCCAGAGAGATGAAAAGACTATGTTTGGACTGTTGGACTGGCTGCATAAAGTTTTCAATAATTTTGGTGGAAAATATAATTTTTCTTACAGAGAGAACTCGTTTTACATTTTTATTTCTATACTGCTTTTTTTTATTAAATAAAAAATTTGTATATATAGAGTTATTTTTATTTATTATTTATATATTTTATTAACGTGATTGATTAAAATATTTATTTTATATTAAAAAAATTATGCATTTAATCAAATTAATAAATTGTATAAAAAATACAGAAAAATAGCTATATATAAAATTTTTTCAACTTAGGATTCTTATTAAAATTGCTATTTATTTAAAAAAAAAATTAAGCTAATTAGAGAAATATATAAATCTAATAATTTGCTCTAACACGTTGCGCGCATAGACTTTCTGGAACTAAGATAGTAAAATAGAAAAATGATATTTGTAGTCGTGGTTATACAAGTGTCGTGCAGTCTCTTTAAAAAAAATGAATTAATACGGATCCACATGAAAAAAAATTAACTTTTTAATCATGAACCTCACTCTTTTTCAAAGTGATTGTGCGACATTTACATATTCCACGATTATATATAGAATTACTCTAATAAAATAATGCACATGCATGGCCGGGTAGTTCTGATTTTGTTGTTTTATCCAAAAACGTCTGTATTGATGCGAAAATAACTGGACTTTGGGAATAAAAGATGGGACATAGGAGAAAAATTAGAAAAAGGACACAGCCGAAAGAAGATGTTGACGGAAACACGTTCCTGGACTCCATTGGTGTGGGGGCATCACAACGAATCAATCAGCAGCCTAATTGCTGGCCCAAATATTTGAAAACTTTGAACATATTCATAATTAACAACATGCTTTTGCAATATTTCAACAAATGCGTGCCCACGATATCATATTTCTTGTAAGAACTACAACAAGATCAGAAGTCCATGAAACTAGAAAAATGATTGTAAATTGACGTAGTTTGTAATTTCTTATATTATGTTTGGCTGTAAAGTTACTTTTATTATAAAATGAATATAACATGTATTATGTAAAGTCATATCAATTTGATGCGTTTATTTTTATGTAATTTTTTTATGACTATAACAGTTCTTATAAAATAATAGACTTGTATGAACTACAATAAATTAGAAATTTCTTGAATTAATTGATCAGCAATATTGCATTCGTCTGCTGATCATGATGACTAGAAAGAGGAGCCAATTCACAAGCTTGGTTTCAACTTGTGAAACAAAATAATCCCTTTAATTATGGGGTCCAATTTAGTTGGGGTACTTAAGCTTTTGCCAATGCTCCCCACAAACGCTGATCTAATATATGATCTTAGTCCATCTGTTATCTCAAGGTAGCCCAATTATGGACCATAAAATGTCGTGGCAATCATTAGCAGACAATAAGACACAAACAAAAGTTAATTATTATTAATGTTTATTTAAAAAACAGGGCCATCCCAAGCCAAAAAGCAGTTTAATTTTTGAAATCAGAAGATGTACTGGTCTTAAACAACTTCAATACAACGTATTCAAGGATGAAATTGTTAGACAATCTCTGTAACTTTGTTTTTAGGATCACCCAGGTAGGCCGGGCATGCGTGCAGGCATGGTCCTTATAATGATTTATTGGGCTAGATCTTATCTTTTTAATATAGTTTTATATGTTACTTTTTTAAGTGTTGGTGGATTAGGGACTCTTGGTCACGTCCGACAATCCAAATACAAAATTATGACAATGTATTAGCATGAATGGCGACATTGCATGTATTTAAATTAGTGTAGTACTTATAGGCCTTCATTAATGTCCCTCACGTCCACTACTTATTTCATCATTTGGGACCCCACACATCTACTCCACATCCCAAACGTAAATGGAAGCAAATTCAATTCATCCATTAGTTAACCTTTCTTCTTAGTAGCAAGCAACTTCGCCTCGTTTGGTTACACAAATTAGATAAGAGGAAAGTTGAATAAAATATTATTATAATATAATTTTTTAAGATCATTTTTATTTTAGAATTTTAAAAAAAAAATTTATTTTTTTTATATTTTATTTGAGAATTTGAAAAAATTGTAATGATTAGATAAGATAAGATGATTTGTGAAAACAAACCAGACTAGTCCTGCTAAGTCTTTATTCTAATTAATCTATGTATTATGAAAATCTCGATTTATAAGTCGGTGTGGAATATACACACAGGATACCACTAATGCGCCAGCCAGGATTTAATATGTAAAATATATGTATTTAAATCTTATAAATTAAATCAAATCACAATATCAATAATGTAAATTGTGAATGGTGTCTCAATTATTTTTGGCATGCAACTTTGGATGCAAAGCTCGGGACCCGACATTAGGTAGACTGCTTGTTGAACGCCATTATAGGTTTTGATCACTGTTTTGTGTATTATATTCAACAGTCACACCGTATGGTATAAGCAATAATATTGAATGTTTTATCCTAAACAATGATCATCATGAGTACCACAAAATAATCAAATCCCTTTAATTTCTTGTTGAAGGAATTGAAGTAAGGAAAAACCCTTTGCTAAGACAAGTGGTTTGCAATAATAAGCTTCATTTGTAAGAGGAGCATCGAATAAGCTTCCTTCCATGTATAAGAGATAATGAAGACAATTTCATAGCTGTATGTACGTAAGTGGCGTTTACATGAAGGAATTGTAGGTGGGAAAGGAATTAGGTATATGGAAATAAATTTTGGTAATCATGTTAAGCAGATTAGAAAGTATATTATGCTTTCCTATTAATTAACATCATTGTCCTGACCAAATACGAGTTCGTGATCGGTACTTCTACTCGACACAGAAGTGTTGATTTTTGGCATATATAATATTAATACTACAAGAAAATTGTTTATTTGCTGTAAGTTATTTCTTATGAAAATGATTATTTTTTATTAAAATGAATCTATTCTCATCACAAATAGTTATTTTTATCATAAATAAGTCTTCTTAAATTCTCAATTTTCTTCTAGTGTATATATATATTACAATATTTCCAATAGATAGACTGAGTTAATTACTTCATATATAGCAGAGTTGGTATCTACCATCCATATCCAGCAGCTTACTCTCCTGATTTTGAGTCCTTTCTGCTTGATTAATGTAAAAGTTGCAGTACGTTATATATAAGGCAAAACCATGCATGCTCAACAGTCAACATGACTAGTAGATGTTACCAGATGATCAAAGTCATGAAGGCGCGCATGCAGGGTCTCCCAGGCCACTTCACAAACAGCCGATCAAATTAAGGAAGGTTATTTTCCCATTATATCCCCGCACGCCGCCATGCATGCTCCACCACCTAAAACACCATGCACGCTCCAGTACCAGTACCGGTACGTATAACATGATGATGAGCATTGAGATGCCACACGTATCGTTAATGCAGTCACATACGACAGCTAGCTCTACTTCTTCGACTTCCTCTCTTTTGCTAGCTGCAACGGCTCCATACCCTTCATCGACGTACGTGGAATGTTATGACAATCTCGAAGACAGTTATCACTTCAGATCGATCGGTTTCTGAGCCCATACACAAAAGTTCATTTCCTAAATTGAATCAAAGCTAGTCTTTGTGATCTTTGCCAAAGGCTAAACAAAATTGGGACCAGGTTTTGGCGCCATTTTTTTTTTATATATTTCTTTTACTTTGTAGGGACCGTTTGCCTGGGTCCTCTCAACCCCCACTGTATTTATACTGATTGTGTATCCCAGGAAATATTTATCTTGATTTAAAAACAAATGGTCAACTATCATATATGCTTGTCAAAATGGGAGACATGATAAAAAGAAAATCCCAAAATCTTCAATTTTATTATTCTTGAATAGTAGTTATTAAGGCTCTGTCTGGATGTTGAGCTGAGTTGAGTTCTTTATAAATAATAATGAGTTAAAATGGTGAAATGAGATTTGTGGAACTCATTTAAAATGAGTTTAAATGTATTTGGATGTTAATATATATTTAAATATATTTATAAAAATTTAAAAATAATTATGGGTCTCACATGGAAAAAAGTGTTGAATTGAAAAAATTTATGAATCTCACGTATAAAAAAGTTTTGAATTAAAATACGTTTTAATAATTTGAAATTTGAATATTTAAATGTTAAATATAACTTAAAATTAGACTCAAGTCTATATTCAAAATGGCTTAAGATGACACATTTTAAGTCGCGGTACATCTAGGGAGAAATTTTTAATGAAAAATCTATTTGTAGTCAAATTCCTGCACTCCTTGCGCACACCTGATGACGGAGGGGTTTAATGAAACGGTGCGGATTGGCGCCTGGTGCGAGACGGAATTGAAGACTTATTGAAACAGTGTGTTTATGCCTTCTCCTTCTTCTCCATTCCCCCAGAAACTCTCCTTCGTTGAAGTCCCCACCCCCCACCCCCTCAGTTCATCCCACGAACGGAGATGCCAATCGTAGTTCTCACTCCATCCCGCAAATGAAAGCGAACCCAGTCTAGCTTTTACAATCCTCAAAAACCCACTTCCAAAATTTGCAAAAGACAAGTTTAATCATCCTTAAACATATAATTGCAACTTGTATTATAAGTTATGCTATACTTTTGCTTAGCTCCTTGAGTTTCTTTTGAAAGCCCCCAAGTTAAAAAAATGTCAAGAAGATAAAAAATCCCAAAACCAATGTTTAAAAAAAGAAGATAAAAATAGAGAATCCATAATATTTTTGCTGGGTGATAAGGAAAGCATGGCTTGCATATCTTTTCTGTATTGTGAGATGATTTGAGTTTTTTAATTGCTGTTGGCAAAAAAAGATGTCTTTCTTTGTGGATGTTAATATCTTTTAGTTGCTGATTGAAGGTTGGTAGGACGGAGAAAGGAAGATGATTTGAATCTAAGATTTGAGTGTTTGGTAGCCCAAAAAATTCAAAAGCGACACCGAATAATTCTAACAGATGTACTGAACTGTAAGCTAGTGCTGACTTGAGGTTGTACTAGTAGTTAAAGATAGAGGGAGAAAGAAATCGTTACCGATGGCGAGAGAGACGTGCGGAGGCGTTCGGAGAGGTGCCATGGCAGAGACGTGCCATAAAATCGTCAGAACAAGCTACTCAGAACTTGGTCGTCGGAACAAGCTGGTTCTTCGCGAGCAGGAAGCAAGTTTCTATGGTCCACCTCATACGTATTCTTTTTCAAAATTTAGCTTGTTTTGTTTTTTTTCTAATTTTACAAAAATATCCTGCCATGTCAGAAGGGGTGCACAAGGTGTGCACCAACTTGACTCCCTGTAGCAGTTCTGATTTTTAGTTAATACCTTTCACCATCCTTAACAAAAAATGATAAATGTACCTTTTAGTCAGTAATCACAAACTCGGACTCTTGCCCGGCAATGGAATTGTGAAGCCCTTTTATTAGATATTTTGAAGAAAGTGCTAAATTCTTATATTAATTCTATAAAAATAAATTTATAAATTAATTATTAATTTTAAAGATTTTAAAATCCGACATATTATAGGGAAGAATCTCACTTTATTATGGCTGGGCATCCTTCTGAACCATAACCAAATAAGAAAAAAAAAATGAAAAATGAAAGAAAAGAGGTAAGAGTATCCAAAGGCAAAAGTGGGCCACGATGAAAAAGCTTGTTGTTGAGTTACCCTCCACAAAGGCACCTAGCGGCTGTCAAATGCCTTGCCCTGAAGAAAGTTGCACTAAAAACTGCAGAGGACCAAATAGCAATAAATTTGGTGCCCCTTCAGCTTTTTTTGGTGGAATAAATATTGGGAGTAGCTTCTGCTTGGGAACACCCGAAAACACACCCTACGTGGCATGTAGTAAATGACGAAATAGTCCTTAGCTGCCCCCAGCTCTCCATGTTCCCTTCATTTTCATTTCATTAATTTGTTTTGAATTCGCACGGTCGTTCAAGGAAGCGTCCCTGACTAAAATGGCAACGTCGGCTTGGAGCAGGTTGACACAGTCGACCGCGACGGTTGCCTCCACCTGTCGAACGTTGTGAGCCTCTTGGAAGAACCCCGGGACGGAAGCTTTTCCCAAGGGAATCCCGCGGTACATGACGGTGAACCTGGACTCACCGTACTTGATCCCGACCCTGTTGGGGTTCACCGCCATGAAGAGCATCCGTATACTGAGGGAGAGAGAGGCGGAGGTGGCGGGATTCACCGCGGGATTGGTTTCGGAGGGATTGGGAGTGGTGATGCTCCTTCGCTTCTTGGGTTTGAGGGCCAAGACGATGAACAAAACCACGGCCAGGACAAGGAGGGCCAAGAAGGAGAACAGGAGGAAGAGGCAATAGCAGCAACCTTTGAAGGAGGCAGAGGAAGACGATGACGTTGGGTGGTACTGCTGGCGGTACAAGTCGTACTTTGTTAGCCGTAGCCGAAGTTGAGTCGTCACTTCCATATGCGACCACGGTCGTACGGTCCCGCCAGCAGTACTACCCAACGTCGAGTGGTCCGTTGTGTTCCTCGTTCACATTAGCTGTGGATGTCATTTGTGGGATATTGTGCGCAAGTTCCTCCTGTCTTGAGCTTTTTTGTCTCTTGGCTCGATTTCTTCTTTGTACTCTGTTACTCCCTTACTCGCTCAGTGTTTCTGGGCGGAGAGACGGCGTCGCTGGTGGTGCTGGACGAAGGAAGGTATCATGCGGGCAACAAATGAGGGGTTTCGCGGGAGGAATTCGAAATGCAAAACCAACTGTAATACATTTTCAAAAAATGCACGTTTTGAATTATTAAAAAAAAAAAAAAAAACAAGACGCCAGTGTGCAAGCGTGCACCTGCTACAATTGTGGATCAGTAGAAGAACTCTTTCTGGTGTCTCTCAAAACTGGCAGAAATGCTCTATAAGTCCAAGTACTTCTGCTGTACCTGCAACACAAACTTTTACTGGGTTGTTATCTAGTTTGTAGAGTTTTGTAAAAGTAAGTATAAATTAGGAATAGTTATATATTTTTAAAATTTTTATTTTATTTAATAGTTAAAAAAGTGACTATCAGTAAAATTATATATTTTTATTATACTCATGAAATCTATTAGATTTACATTACATACAGTAAAATTAATTTTATAATCTGACACTATATCAAATAACTTAATTTATAAATAATTTTTTTATATCTAAAATATTTTCCTTTGTTAATAGTTTACTTACTAAACACAACCTCAGCCGATAGAGGGCAATGTGGACTGATACGAAGGAAAGGTCGTACTGCACGCTTTTATTTTCTTACGAAATGGAGGAAATGAAGCCCAAGTTTCAATTGGATCCTTCATGTTTTGAAAGAGAGTCAAGCCCGCAAGTTTTCTGCAATTGAAACAACTTTTGAAGTGGAGTGGATAAGGATAATAAAGGGATACAACTGAGACTTAACTGAAAAGAAAAAAAAAAAAAAAAATTACAAGAGGGCAGGGTCCTCACGGACAATGTTGTCCAGTACTTCAAAGATCTTTGAACCAGGCAAGAATGATACGCATACAATAAAACGGATCGGCACCCGTTGTCGAGTGCATTCCATAAAAGAGGAAGCTGACGCAAACCAGAAAGATGCAAAGAGAAATGACTGCGTATATGACCTTCTCCCTTGAGGGAATCTTCTTGTCAGCATTCTTATCAACCTCGGGGAGAAATGAGAGAATAAAAATTTTATGTGTAGTTTACGTATTGTTTTGTGTATTTTATTGATGTGATTGATTATGTATTAAAAAAAATTAATACAGTCAATCGTATTAATAAATTGAGTGAACAGAAAGTACATAAAAGTAACTGTATGCAGTATTATTCGATGAGAGAAATGCCTCAACCAGGTGCACACCATTCTAAATCCCCCTCCTATATGAATAGTGAAAAAGAATTCAACCAAGCACCTGTTTCAAAATTTACACATTTCAATATAAATAATTAAACTTTTAAGATAAGTGGTAATTTAACGTGATATTAGATCAGGGTCATGAATTTGAATTCTTACTCTACAATCTATCTCATTTATTAAATATTTCATATGGTGATTTCAAAATATGTGGCAGGAAAATTGCATAGAAACATGTCAAATATAACGATTCAGGTTCATCGTGAAATGCCTACTAATTCCATTCATTGCATCATAATCCACGTTTATAATGCAAACCAATCTGTCGAACATGCATAAAAACGATGAGAATTATAAAGATGCTCTACAAATAATGATTCGAGTCTCAGACTCAGATGAGCCATATTGTGTAGGCTTCCACTAAAATGAATGACAAGCCCAAGAAAAGACTCCAACGCAAGAAAGGCAACATAAGGGGTCACTCTTACGTATTCTACAGGCTACCGCAATAAGAAAATGGGCCTAATTATTGGGACCACAGAAACTCTTGACATTTTGCACGGGATCCTCAATTACCATAGAAGGTTGAGGGCGCTCCTAGAAGTCTTCAACATCTGAAAATACATCAAATTATTCAAACGGACAACAAAAGGATAGACGAGACCTCAATAAGAAATGAAAACGTTACAAGGTAAGAGAGACATATGCTGAAAAACTAAAAGATTCAAAAGAGCTTTTAGACGTGAAATTGGTAGCAGGTGACAGAGAAAGAGAGAGACACGTGACTTTAAACAAAAATCTTAACTGTACAAATAAGAAGAAGAAAACCTCGTTGTCGTACATAAGACTAGGTGGCGGGCCTTCGCATTAGGGAGACGAGGTTGGGGTTGTGCCAAGACTCGTCTAGGTATTTTACCCATCCACCTGACTAAATATATAAATGTCTCTCCAAAATGACATTGTTTTGTCTAGTGTTCTATTTTAAAACACTCCTCTCCGATTACCTCTCTCTCACATTTGTTTCATCTCATCTAGTCATTGTTGTAGTCTCTCTCCCTTTTGTTGTCGCCCCTAGCCCTAGGTATATTTATCTCTCTCTCTAGAAGCTCTTTTTCTCGTTGTGGGAGGTGGGTGGACAACCTTGGGAGGCAATCCGCCCCCTAGCATCCGAATGGGGGGCACTCGTCCATGAGAGCGGAGCCAAGGCCCGAGGGCGCAACTTGCCACCAATGTGGGGACTGGGTTGAGGGCTACATGCCTAGGAGGTGTGGTTAGCATCCCTAGTCATACACTCGGGCGTTTTCAGATGAGTCATGGTGCACGGTTTAGGTCTACTTGCAACGATGTAGAGCCAATGGTTATTGCACTAGTGTGATTGAATTGGTGACGTGGTAACATACCTAATGTCATAAACATGTTAGGTTTGAAAAAAAATGTCGTAAAATTGGTTAAATTGATTTGAGGGTGGAATAAGGTAAAATAAAAAAGAGTCTAATTGCTAGCAAAATAAAAATGCATCATCTTATTACTTAGTGCCTTAGAATTAAAGTCACTTACATAATCATTAATTTTTAATGATAAGATGAGTATTTGGCATTTATATATCTGCTAGTAATTATTTGTAAAGATTTATATATCTAGTAATTACTTTTTAATGTTCTTGAGGTGTTTAGTTTTATATATATATATAAAAGCTTGATTTATAAAAATAATTAACAAAATAAAATTTACAAATTTATAATCTCTCTCCTTTCCTCCGCTATTTTCCCAACCTATAACTATAACATAAATTTTGTATATATTATTATTAAAACATTATTTGTTTTAAAATTTAAAAAATTAAAGACAAATAAAATTAAAATGAATTTAAATAAATTTTAACATTTACTCTATAATTTTAAAATTATGCAATAATAAGTTTTTTAATAGCCATTTTCTTATTTTTGATGCTATTTTTTTAATAAGTTCGTTCATCTTTGTAATTGGGTTGGCTTGGTTTTGGAGCTTAGAAAAAATAGAAGGAAAAAAAAAAAAAAAAAAATTTCGGGTTGAGTTGGTCGAATCGGTTGGATTATGAGGTTAAATGCATATATATTATTGACATAAGCTTTAAATTTTTAGATTTAAATTTTTTACGTTAATATTTTGACATGATATTATCATTAATTATTATTTTTTTAAAAAAAGAAAATATTAATGGCTTAACATTAAATCCCTAATCATCCAAAGAGAAATGCTACTCATAAGCCCTACACCACACACCACATATTTTTTATTTTTTTAAATTTTTTTAAATTTTTTTTTAGATTTTTTTTTTTAAAATATTTTAATTTTTTATTTATTATTTATATAACAAATATTTGATAAAATAAAAAAATTAAAAAAATTAAAAAAATAGGTGGTGTGTGGTCAGGGGCATATGAGTAGAATTTTTCTTCTTCCAAAAGGACACAAATTCCTCTCTTCCAGTTGGAGTCCAGCCCAGCAGGGAGGACATCGGTCTCCCGCAGTCTCACGTTTCGAACCCCATAAGACAGAACAAAAAGTAAGTGCCAAAGGAGATGCTGAGGCAGATCTTTTAGAGAGAAGAGTTAGGGCGAGAGAGAGATAGGGAGAGATCTAAAACAGAGATCTTTCTCCTTTCTTTTCCTGAAGCCAAAGTAGTGTTTTTTGGATTGGAGGGTGATGGCTGGGTACAGAGCTGAAGACGACTATGACTACCTCTTCAAGGTGGTGCTGATCGGGGACTCGGGTGTGGGCAAGTCCAACTTGCTCTCCAGGTTCACTCGTAATGAGTTCAGCCTCGAGTCCAAGTCCACCATCGGGGTCGAGTTTGCCACTCGGAGCTTAAATGTGGATGGAAAAGTTATCAAGGCCCAAATCTGGGACACCGCTGGCCAAGAAAGGTGCGGGTCTCTTTGTCTATCATTCTGGTTTTCACGATCTGGGTCTTTCTTACTTTTTCATTTGGAGTTTTTTGTGCGTTTTGGGTGCTGGAAAAATTAGTTTGATATGTTTTTGGCTTTATTGTTTTAAATGAAAATCGCAAGCTAAACAACTGTATCGGTTGGTTGAGTAATGGGTTTAGTTTCTTTGGGTTCTAGATCTCACTGGTTGAGTAATGGGGATGCGTTTACTAGATCTTAATGGGTTTGAATTGGCTAACTTGTACCCAAACGAGTACTTTGTTGGGGATTTGACGTTGGAGATTTGTTTAGTAGATTCACTTTGCTGGCAAATAATCGAGTAGCATGGTAGATCAAACTTAGATTTGTCGTGTGCAACGGTAGATCCTCGTATCCTGAACCTTGTTATATAACATTATGTCTAACTTATACAATTTCTATGAAAAAAAACCTGAAAATGAGACAGAAATGAAGTGTAATGTTCGAACTTGTAATGTGGGCTGGTGCTAGTTTGCTTCCTATTGGACGTGGATTTCCTTGTAAACAAAAAGGCTAGATTTCACTGTTCGGAGGTGTTGCACTCTTCATTTCGGGGGGCTGTTTTTGTGTGAAAAATGCTGAAGACTGTTCTTCGATATTCGTAATTTATAGTAGTGTATAATTTATTTGGATAGCCACTTAGAAAACTATAAATTTTTTTTTTTTATATGTTATAAAACCACAAATCTCTATAATATATTTTCTCTTGATTCATAATCTTTTCTGTTCTAGTTTTTGTTCTTTCCCTTGCCTTGTTGTTTTCTTCAATTTACCTTTTTTATGATAAGTTGTTTTCTTCAATTTACCTGATGCTGTGCATTGTTAATAGTGTACGTTAACTTTACTCATCCCGTCTCTATGAAGTTACTTCCAATTTATCATGAACTTCTTCGTTTTCTTCTACCCTATCATTAATAGGTTGGGTGGCTTGTAGCTATTTATGTTAAAGACATTCACCCTTTGAATGCTTCTTGCGTGGGCATGGTCCTGATTTACCATCTATTTAAAAAAAATCCCACGTCTAGGCTGATATTTTCTTGATAATCTTTGTGCATATATATATATTATCACCATTTATCAATGGCATGGTACTCTTGAAGCACTCCTCTAGATCTTTTTGGCCTACTTTTTTGGTCCGCTTGCTCCTCTCTCTCTCTGGGTATGAACACACATACGTATAATAGTCCTGTTTCCTCATGTCCATTGGTTTGGTCCGATTCCTTATATTGTACCCCAAAAATGTATGTTCTTTGCGACATATGGTAATACTTTTGTTTCCAATACTCTCATCACCTTTATATGCATCCCTGCGTCACTGCCCTCGAAATTTGGGGTGTTGGAATTGGTTTGTATCTTTTTCCTCTCCAGTTATTGGATAGTTGAATCTCCCATATATATTCCTTTTCAAGTTCCTCTTTCTATCCCCATCTTTCCTGTAATGAGCTATTTGTGTGGCATTTCAGTTTAATTTTACTCTACATTAACCCAGAATTTGGAAAGCAATTTCTTAGCTCCTCTCTCTCTCTGTCACACACACACACACGCGGCCAGGCATATGTGTTTGTACATGGTCATTGTGTTTTTCTACATTTGTAAGATAATATAGTCGGATAATGGTGGGGTATTGATGGTGTCGTTATTTCTTTGATTAACTTTTGTTTTTAGTTACAGAGTGGTGATAGTCAGATAATAGTAGGGAAACGGTTACTTTACCAGACACTTATGGAATGGAGGCGATCAATGATTTATAACATATATTAGATTATGTTAATTTTTCTAGCGAAAATCCATATGTTGGTTAAAATTATTAGATTTAGTTTGATACCCTCTAATTTTGGGTACAGGCACTACTGGAAAGAAATTTTGACCTAACTTCAATGCTACCTTTTTAGAAAAGTATATGTTCCTTATTTGTGCATATCCGTGCAACTTTTTCTCAATATCTGTATCATGAGCTTGAAGAGATGCACCAGTTGCAGTTGTGCAAGACTATGCAAGTGTTCTATACGTTATTTCAACAAAATATTGTAGTGTCAGGTAAAATTGGTATTTTTACTTTATGGCCTGAAATACCACTGTTGGAGTAAGTCTAGTTTCCCTTGTTTTTATCTTCAATGGAACCCATGATTTTGTAATGTACTTTTTATGGCTTAGTTGCTATTTTTGGAGCATGATATACGTTATTTCAGTACTTGTACTATAGCGTCACAGTAAAAATGGTATTTTCGCCTTACATCCTGAAATGCTACTGATGGAGTGCTCATTTTCTCTTTGCTTGAACCCATGATTTGAAATGTCGTTTGAATGTCTTAGTTGATCTTTTAGGAGCATGGTAATGATTTTTACCTATATAAAAAAAAAAATTGTGATCAAGTTTTTATAGTCCCAGCTTTGAAGGTTTTTATTGCAATTGCTTTGTCTGCCCAAATCCTTTTAATTGCCTGACCTTGTTTTATATCGAGTTTTAGGTACCGGGCCATAACCAGTGCTTACTACCGTGGAGCAGTTGGCGCGCTGCTTGTTTATGATGTCACTAGGCATTCCACATTTGAAAGTGTTGAGAGATGGTTGAGGGAGTTGAGAGATCACACAGATCCAAACATTGTGGTCATGCTCATTGGTAACAAATCAGATCTTCGTCACCTTGTGGCAGTCTCAACTGAGGATGGGAAATCTTTTGCCGAAAGGGAGGCCCTCTTTTTTATGGAAACTTCTGCTCTAGAAGCAACCAACGTGGACCAAGCATTTGCCGAAGTTCTAACTCAGATATACCATATCGTAAGCAAGAAGGCCATAGAGACTGGAGATGATGCAACAAATTCAGCCGTTCCTTCCAAAGGAGAGAAAATTGATGTCAGTAGAGATGTTTCTGCTGTGAAGAAAGGTGGCTGCTGTTCCACCTAGAGTTTTAATTTGTGTGGATGTGGCTGGTTTGTTTTGCTGCATCTTCTTCTACGTATACTTTGGTCGTGTAAAATTTTTTCAGATGTGCCTGCAGTAGGAGATAGGCCCGATATGTTTTCATTTGACTTTCAATTGGTGACGACTGAAATTCTTTAGCTAAGAACTTGTGTAGGAACTGGGTTTTATTACCTTCATTGCTTTCAACTGGGCACTGAACTGACCGATCCAAACCAAGAAAGAAATAAAAAAGCAAGCAAACAAACAAAAAGACAAAGGGCTGAACTAGATGGGCTCAAATTCGCTCCGAATATTTGTTGAGATCCAATCCAAAAGGAAATGATAAATCCAAGTATTCTATAGGGATTATTAAAAAATTAGTTTTATTTCATGAAAATATTGTATTTACTTACATTTTATAAGGAAATTGCACTGCGTTTATAAACTCTTTATAGACTTATGATTATAAATATCTTTCTCTTCAAAGAAGTCTCAATCATGATTAAGCCATCGTTGATATGCATTTTAGGGCTAAAATGGAGGAGAAAGAAGATATCGGGCAAGCAAATCTTGGGTGGCGTTGTCTTGACCATTACTTCATGTGTCAGTTTGCGTAAAATACGAGGATTCAAGACAAGCAAAAGTCATTAAATACTCTAAAATTCAAATTATTGTATAAAATTAGTAGGGCTTATGAATTAATTAAAGCATGCTTTGTCTGACTACTTGTCATTACGAAACAAAACAAACGAGTTCATAAAATTTTTGGGGGTATTGAAATATAATACACCCACCAGATGAGGTGATGAATCCCTTATCCTCTCAACCACTCCCCTCCTCCATACATATAATTTAAATTCAAGATAAGCTAAGCTATTTTATTTTATTTTATTTTTTGAATAAAACAGCTAAATGTATATGGGCGGGTACCACATTTTTTATTTTTTATTTTTACATTGTTTTGAGTAACTAACTTAAGATAGACATACATTTAATAAAAGTAATTTTATGTATCACATTAAATTATGTTTGTAAATTTATTTTTATAAAATATATTTGTGGCTAAAACATTTATCAGAATATTTTTTGTATGTGTCCTAAGACAACAAGAAGTATCTATGGGATCAAAATATCTTGAGAGTTCTAAGGACGATCCAAGACATTAAACATACATATTTCTCATCCAATAGATATTAATTCCACTTGTGTTTGGATGTAATTTAAGTGTTTTTATGACAAAAAAAATCATTATATTCTCAAAGCGATTCATACCATTTACATAAATTACATAATAAGATTTTATTTGAAAGATTTTAAATCATATTATGTTACGTAAGTATTTTTCTAGTGTATTATCTATACCGACTTGATAATATAATTTTTTAAGACAAAATGAATGCAAATATTTTCATCCAACTTGCAGGCTAATCGAAATATCTACAATTTTAGATCGGAAATTAAAAAAAATTGAATATGAAAAAATTATGTTCAACCAGCTATTAGAAAACGAATTTTTAATATACCGAATAATGATATAAATACAAACTTTTATATAATTAATCTAAATGAGCCTGTCATATAATCATAAAATATTTGGGGGTACAGATCTAAAACTATTATTTTAAAATTATAAGACAGGATCATTTGACTAATTCCTTAATTACATAAAAGTCTGTCTCTATCAATTTCACTTATTTTAATTATTCGTTCTTTTACGATGCTGAAATAAATAATGCAAAACGAAAAATAAATAATAATTGGTGTCTTCTGCCGCACGATACGCACGCAGTTGACAAACTGGGGGCGGGCGGGAGGGAGGCAGAGAGCTGGGCCCAAACACGTGTCAGCAGATCTCCACTCCTGGTCCCACGCCTCGGAACACGACGGAGCACTCCGGCAACTCCCCCAGGTCGGCGTACAGAGACTCGTCCTCCTCCCTCATCGTGAATAGCATCGCCACGTCCGCGTCTCCACCACTCCTCTCCGCAAAAATGGGGCTCTCCAGCACCGTTGACGTCGTTGTCTCCATGTCACCGAACCACCTGAACTCGTCGCTCGCCATCAGTGACTCGTCGCCTAGATCCGCGAACTTCTCCTCCGGCGCGGCTTCCTGTTCGGGCTTCATCGTGACGGTTCCGGGCTTCTCGGGTTTGGACGAAGCTGAGTGGTGGTTCCTCGATGCCGGCCAGGGATGGTTGTGCTCACAGGAGTAGGTGACAACTAGCATCGTCGGGTCCAACCGGTTCCTCTCTACTTGTTTTCTCGCCGGGCAGCCCTTTGAGCTGCTGCACCTGTAGTAACCTCTGCCAAACCGAACCATACCATGTTCGATTAATCTCTAGTTCTTCCGCAGCAAACCAATGTGTGTCTAATTGTGTCCATACATATATGTGTATATATATATATATACATACATCAACGAATTAAGAAGAAAACATCAGATTCAGTACTGCGGTAATTACCTGGGATAGGGAGATCCTTTGATGGGTTTCTGACCATACTTCCTCCAAGCCCAAGAATCATAGGGCGGAGTACTACTCTCGCCTTTGAGCCGGGACCCTTCTACGTCCTTGATCGGCACCGACACCACTCGTTTATGTATGTCTCGCCTACTGCAACAAAATTCGACCATTACGTTCTCTGTTAGGCTAAAAAATATAAACCTTCCCAAACAAAATATTAGACCCTTGTTTTTTCTCCATTTGTTTTGTATGCTTGCGAATTATGCAGTGTGAGGAAGAAACAAAGGTTTCATCTGGTGCATGTGATGAAAGGCTGACCTTTTTCTTGGGGACGAAGCGGAAGTGTTCTTCATGTCGTTAAAGATGGTGGAAGGAGGGGACGCATCACCATTTTCTGGGATGGTGTCAATATTCTCTTCTAGCTCCTCAGTAGAAGTACTGATCATAAACTGGTTGTTGACGAATTGGCCGTCCATATATATCCGAGTTTACGATATATAAATAAACTGGATTAATAGCTCTGTATTAATTTTACCGTTTGAGTATTGCTGGTGATAGTTTCAGGACATACACAGTTGCTGACGGAGAGAGAGGAGAGAGAGAGAGATGGCAAGGAAGACTGAAGAGAATAGGCTACGGAAGGCTGTGTGAAAGAAAGGGGCTATCTTTAAAATTGGGCCGGCATCTTGGCTTTGCATGGTGTTATTTTATTGCAGGTCAACGTGCAAACCAATGTGAGATGTGTTAGTTTGGATAAAGAAATGGGATGACATCATTTTAAATAAAAGTAAGAAATTAAATAAAATATTATTTTTTAATATAATTATTATTTTAAAGTTTAAAAAAATTAAATTATTTATTATATTTTACAGTTTAAAAAATTATAATGATAAGATGAAATAAAATACGTCTATCCAACCGGGTCTCAATACATGATATTCGTATCGCGATTCGGTAGCAACCTTAATTTAATGGTTTTTGGATAAACCTGATCAGTGTTTTGTCTTCCAATAGAATTATATATGATCTCAAAACACTAATTTTAACTTTCATGACGTCAATATATATATATATATATCAACAATAATATTAACAGGGACGGAAAACGCGTGCGTATTTTTTATTCTCGCAGTTTCATGCATGCCATAATTATTAGCAACAAATTAAATGGTTGTAATTGGGATGAAGGAAAGGATTCAGATCAAATTAATACATCTTTTGTCTACATACAATACGATTGTTGACAGTCTTTTTTCTCTTTGGTTTATCATGCTAAATATATAAAATTTTTAAACTGAAAAATATACATACACACACTATATATATACATACATATATATAATACTAGGTCGGAGCAACGTGTAAAACACGTTTATCTAGTTGGATGAGACAAGATTTTTAATAAAATAATATGATATTTTACAAAAAATTAATTAATAAACCAAGTTGAATCAATTATTTGTGAAATCTGTATTGAAATGCTCTTCAAATATGGCAAATGCTCTTACATGATATGAATTTAATGCCTATGTATGATTAGTAGAAAAGTAAAGAATATAAATGCAAAAAATGTAAAAAATTCTAAACATGATAACTCAATACAAATTATGGACAGTGAGATCAAATTATCTCTCACATTTTTCTGTTATTTTTTAACAAAATATATAAAAGAGAGATATATACCAATTGACTTTAAAATCAAAAGTACATGATCAACTTCTCTTAATCATTACGTTTACAAATTAAGACCCAGAAAGTCAACATCTACAAATAAAAAGTACTTTGAGAGACATAATATATATATATATATATATTTATATATGTTAATATGAATAAACTATATTCAAAATTGTATCCATCATGAAATTAAATAATTATACAGAAATAGATAGATTGTGAGAATTAGTTATGGATTTAAACTTGATTAAAATGATAATAAGTTATAAATGAAAGGGTAATTTTGAAATGAGAAAATAAAAATATAAATGTACATATATGACTGGTAATAATAAATATATATCTAAGGAACAAAAGTAATAGATAATCAAATCCATAAACAAAATAATACATAAATGCACATCTTAGATGATCTTCTAATATTAAATAGCAAATACCAACTATACAAAAATACTTGTATTAGGAAGCTGCTAGATAAATCTTCTCATGATTGATACTCTATTTTAGGATTTTGTGAAATTTGAGCATCTTAGTGGAGTGGTTGAGTGAAATTATTTTTGTGAAAACTTATTTTCAAGTTTAAAGATAGAGCATATATGTCTAGTTGAATGTTTTCGACATTTATCTTAGTTTTTCTCCATTTTTCCTTCATGTGGAAGACGAAATACGGAGGAATAAAAAGTTACATCTAGGTATAACAACATTTGTGGTTTATATATGTTGATCACGTACACATCAGTCATGCACGTATATGAATTACATATTGATTTCTATTGAATGCCAAAACTAATCAGTTCCAACATTGAATATGTGTATGAATTTATGGAGAAATCAGAAAACCTTGAAACCCAATAAAACCAATAATATTTCACGAAGTTCTCGACAAAATTTGTCGCATATATAAGTTAGTCTAGTCAACTTCAATAAATCAAATGACTTTTGATCTCAAAATTATTATTTATATTTTAACTTTTCCATTTGATTAAAAGTTGAATAGACTATATATTATTTCTTACTTACTAGACTATTTCAATTATTCCAAATTAATATATTTTTAAGAGATCACAACTGTATACCACATTACAGACATAAGAAATATGATTAATTCTTTAATAAGTTTTTTATTCAAATTAATTATTTAATTAGTGGAAGTGTTTGCTTAATTATGAGATAAATTGTTGTCAGATTTATGGGTATTATTGATAAATAGTATAGAGAGAGTGGGTCAACTTTCACTTTTGTCCATTTTATTGTCTGCCTTTTTTTTGCATCATGCATTCAACACGCACGCTGGTTAACTTTAAAAGAAAAAACTACATATAATACACCTACAACCTACCTACCTACCTAGCAAATGCCTTCATTTGGAAATTATAATTTAGAAAAAGTAGTAGCATATTTAATTAAAGAAAATAATGATTAGAAAGAAAGACTTGTCTGTTCACAAAGCATGCAGACCCGGCATACAGAAGAACGTGTTTATGAGATCCCTAGAGAATTTATTATTATTTTTTATTACCTATTGGCCATCAAACAAAAAAGACTTAAATTGAAGAGATATTTTTTCTTAACTTTAACCATGTGCATGCATCCATCTTTCTCTTCTCCCAATACACCAAATAAATAAAAGTTAACGGAAAATTAACGGGAAAAAAAAAGTTAACAGAAAAACAATAAAAGTTAATGAAAAAATAAGAAAAATTATTATAGCAGTTAGATAACTACTTATTATAATAAAATAGTGATATATATCAAAACCAAATTAAAAAATACTCCTTAATTATCTGACAAAATAAACGAATAAACTAAAAATAATAATAAATTGAAGTTCTCTCACTTCAATAAGCTGGCCTGGTGCATGAACAGCCACTTCGATCGGGTTCACATGCTCTTTTCAATTGTGGTACAGTGCAATGGGATCAATCTATAGCTACTTTATTTATTTGTTAATTAATGGCATTTTTATATTACCTGATGATGTGATAAACTTCGTCTCTATTGTTTCCTTCGTCCAATTGCAGCACTTAACCTCCCAATTACTTACCCTATCTTTTCTTTATTAATAAGAAAAGTCAAACGAATATTCTCTAATTAGCACTTATCGTGTAAGTTATTATTATTATTTCAAGAAGATGTTTTAAAATTGTTTTGTAACGTATAACCTAAGTTGCATCAGAGACAGACACAATAACTAAGTTGCATCAGAGACAGACACAATAAAATTTAGGTTCTGCTTGACTCTTTAAAATTTTCATCTCAAAATCAAAATTCTCATCTCATCATTACAATTTTTTTAAATCTCCATATAAAATATAATAAATAATTTAACTTTTTCTTAAAATTTTCAAATTCCAAAACAATAAAATATTAAAATATTTTATCTTCAAACTCAAATATTTTAATATAAATTGCAAGAAATTCTGAAAAATCTTTTTTATGTTTTTGGATCTCAAAATCATATATATTTGCATTCACAATTCATGCGAAGTTTTTCAAGTAGAATTCGGAAGAGTATATATATCATGCCTTCCCTTAGAAGAAATCAGTAATTTGGGAGGAAAATATAGGACCAAATTAAAAGGTAGGAAAATCATGACCCTCGATCAGCAAAATGGGAACAGAAAACTCCAAGCTATGATCAATATCTAGATCGAGTACTGTCTACTCTAGCTAATGACTGTACACATAATAATGGTCAAATATTGATCTAGACGTTAATCTTGGTCAGAATAATGGGGGGCGCCGGCCGGCTTGCTCATGATGTGGTTCCACATCGACAGGATTATATTATTTTTAATTTATTTTATAATAGTCAGTACGTAAACATACTATATTTTAAGTGGGATTCATTATATTCATAAAAATATTTTATATTACCTTAAATATGCCATGCATGCATGCATGCATGTATGCTTCCTCATGATGATCAGCTATATGCAGCTAGCATGCATGCTTGCAATATTGGTGTCTCAATAATTTGCTTTAATTGGAAATTAGACTATAGCCCTCGAAATTCAAATACAATTTTTTTTTTTTTCCTATTCGGAGTTAACTTTTCATGAATAGTTTGATTTCCTGTTAGATTATTTATTGTTAACCATCTCTGACTTCCTTAACCCGCGGCATCTTTTAATGTCCTAAAGTACCTAACACTCCATTTGTCTTCCTTCTTTTTCGGTTTTGTTAATGTTCTTGCATCTTGTCTATAATTGTTTTTCTATTTTGTTTACTCTTTTGTCAAATCTCAACTACATTTTCAAGGAACTGAAACTTCCTCATGGCTTCCTCTCCACATTTCTATTTTCTCTTAGAACTCTTTCCTTAGTGCCCACATTTACTTTTTCTCTACGCTCGCATGCATGCAATTATAATTTATATTATTTCACATACATGTAGTACTCCCAGCTTTATTATATCATGTGTATATATATATACATATATTTATGCATAGACATACTTACTAGCATTAAAGAGCTTTCTGATCTCAACCCCCCCGGCAAGTGTGATTCACATGTGCTCCGGCCAGTTATCCGCTGGCACATAATCTCTGCACAGTTCATGTTTAATATTTTTTTTCTTTAATATTTTGGAGTGCAAAAGGATTAAAGGCCTTATTTAAATCGAAGAATGAAGAATCAAATGCGCGAGTAGTACTTCAGTAGTCATGGTGGCATATTAAAACCCTGGCTTTGCCAAATTGTCTACCTTAGACCCATATTTTGTGTTTGATGTCAATGTCTTAGGCCTAGCCCAATGTTCCAAAAAATGGATAGATTGTGTAGTACTACTAGTGTGACGCCCCCAAATTCCGCTTGGGATTGAACGGACATTTAAAGCGTCGAGACATGCAACACAAGGTTACCTGCCCCCGTTCATGACATATAAGATGCAATGTTCCTAACATGCATTTAGTATTATGCAATATTCGCAGCGGATAATTTTTTTTCTTTAGCAATACTATGCACCAAACTAAAATATCCCAAATACTTGAAACATATTTCATACATAAATGCATACTAAATAGCCATGATCACTACACTAGTCCAAAATGGTTGTGATCAAAAGAATACTTGAAATACAACTCCAAAAGTACAAGTATTAACCTGAATTAAATACTATACCATCACTACATCGCACCGTGGCCTAGTCGATTGTATTCAGTTGGTCAGATTCTAATTCTCCTTCGGGTCCTGTAACAAGATCTACCATTCGGGGGGAATGGTAGTTGGGACTACCACAGTGAGATTTGATTACAAATCTCAGTAAGTTAACATAAAACTCACACACAGGTTAAAGATGCATGCATGGCAGTAAAAGCATAAATGCATAAGTATAGTCGTACATAAGCATAGCATAACTTGACATATAGCATGACATAACCAGAACTTAAACGTGAACTGAACTTGACTTAACATGGCATGAACTTAAGCTTAANAAATATTATTTTATAAATTTTAGTTTATAAAATAATATTCTACCTTAATTCATCGTAGTGTTTTATTTAAAGTGTTTTATTTAAAATAAAACATTTAAGCGTTTTTAATCAGTGTTTTAACTCACTGTTGGTTTATTTGAGGATCCCGAAATGTAGAATTGAAGCGATATACTCAGACCCTACCTTTTTCTCTTCACTTTTTCTCTTTTTCTTTTTTTTCTTTTCTTTTTTTTTTCTCTCCCTCTCTCTCTCTCTTGGCCGACGGATGGAGGAAGCTTTCTCCATGGCCGTACGTTTGAAGCTTCCAGCCGGCGCCACCTCCGGCCGCCGGACCTCACCTCCCTCACCGGCCTCATCCCCTCCCTCCGGCGAGCACAACCACGCCGGTGGTGTACTAAACCGATCTCTCATTCTCTCTCTTTCTCCCTTCAAAGATATGGGTCTCTAGGGGTTTTTCTCATTTTTGGACCACCATACACGGCCAAATCAACCACCAAGCACCACCATTGGACTCACCTCATCAAGGGCTTCCTCCCCATGTCTTTCTTTTTCCCAAACTCTCACTTTTCTCATATGGGTTTCTCAAAAATACATGTTCGGTTTCACCACCGTGCGCCGCCGTACACGGCCACCGTGGTTTTCACCACCACCATCTTTTCCTCTCATCCTCATGAACCTCCCCAAGAAATTTCATGGCCAACGGATTCGTAGAGCTCTCACTCTCCTACACTCTCCAAGGCCAAAAATGGTTTCAAACGGCCGATCCGCCGCCGTTAGCCACCGTCCGACCACCACCTCGCTACCACAGCTCCACCACATGTTCATCTACCTATCCCTAGCTTGCCATGAAGTTCTATGAAATTTCGCTATCTCGCGTTTCCGCTCACCGTTCGGATTTACTGTTCACGGCGTGATGCCGCCGTGTTCCGCCACCTTTGACCATCACAAGGCGACCATGAGCCTTCCAAGGCCACGCTTAGCTTTTCTCGGTTCCAAACTACCACTTTATGTGGTGGACAGCCACCGTACGCGGTGTTACCGCCACGTACGTTCCTCCGACGCATGTTCGTGACGAACAACGAGCGACGCACGGGTTATCCCGTCGATGGTATAACCCTCTATCTCTAGTTATTTTACGTTTAAAATAGTTAGTTGGTTGGTTTGTGAATTGTGTAGTTGTATTTGTGGAGTTCGTTGCGTAGTTGTGAAGCGAAGTGTGGTTGTGAAGTGTTGAGTTTGATTGTGTATTTTGTGGACTGTGCTGTGAAGTATAGGCGTGAGATGGATGCCGTAGATGTGATACGGCGGGTTGTGTGAAGAGAATACGCGTGTAGCGTATTCTGTGTAATGCAGCGACGCGCCGCGCGACGTGCGCTGTAGTGATGTGTGTCGTAGAAGGAAGGGAGTACGCATGTAGTGTACTCCGTGTTGTATGGCGATGCATCGTGTGATGTGCATCGTGTTGATGAGTGTTGTAGCGAAGGAAGTACGCGTAGCGCGTACTCCGTGTCGCGTAGCGATGCACCGTGAGACGTGTATCGCAGTGATGGGTTTTGTAGTGTGAATGGAAGAGAGTTCACGTGAGTGTACTCTGTACTAGGTCGTGATACACCGGATGGCGTGTCACGAAGGGTTGGATGGCGTAGCAGAGAAGTGTGGAGCGTATGGTGTAGTGTTGGGAAACTGTATGACAGTGTCCCGAAACAGTGATGATATGGATTATAGTCCGGGGTGACTGTGATGTCATCTTGTGGTTGACTATGGCTAAGAGTATATGGATTGAGAAAGGAATTGTTTGTTTGGTTGTTATTGATAATTTTAATGAACTTGATTTAGTGCAAAGGCTTTCTGAAGTCAAATTATCTCTTCTGGGTATAGTGAAACCTCACGTTGCCGTGGTGTTGCAAGTGCTCATAATATGACAATTAAGTTCAGAAGTGAAAATCTTAAGGACTTGAGTGTTCCTCTTCCAACTGTTGTGCAGTTCCTCGTGTTTCGCGCTCTATTCTCATAGAACGCGACGATCGAGGTAAGTTAGCCTCTAACTTACTATCAGTTTATTGTGTATGTGTGATGGGTAAGGGAACTAAAATTTATGTATGTATGTTATCGTATATGCCATGTCATGCTATGTCATTACATGTTTATCTGTTACGTATGATTTAATCTCTCATGAATATTTATCTGTTACACAATCTTTTCTGTCATACAATGCTGTATGTTATAAGTATGTCATGTTAAGTATGCCATATGATACATGTATGCCATTAAATGTTTATGATTAAATCATATTGTGCCATTTACAAGCATACGCCATGTTAGAAAAGTATATGATATTAAATAATATCTCATGCATTAAGAAAGATAAGACATGTTATGTTACGTATAATACGTGGGGCCACAACAACTGTGGAGTACGTATTATATTTTATGTTACGTATAATACGTGGGGCCACAACAACTGTGGAGTACGTATTATATTTATGTTACTTATAATGCGTGGGGCCACAACAACTGTGGAGTACGTATTATATTTTATGTTACTTATAATGCGTGGGGCCACAACAACTGTGGAGTACGTATTATATTTATGTTACTTATAATGCGTGGGGCCACAACAACTGTGGAGTACGTATTATATTTTGTTACTTATAATGCGTGGGGCCACAACAACTGTGGAGTACGTATTATATTTTATGTTACTTATAATGCGTGGGGCCACAACAACTGTGGAGTACGTATTATATTTATGTTACTTATAATGCGTGGGGCCACAACAACTGTGGAGTACGTATTATATTTTATGTTACTTATAATGCGTGGGGCCACAACAACTGTGGAGTACGTATTATATTTTATGTTACTTGAATACGTGGGGCCACAACAACTGTGGAGTACGTATTAACGCACGTTATTAATCAAGACAATTGAATAATATTCCAAGTTTATGTTAAGTCCAGTTTCAGATCAAATACATGATAAGTCAAGTTTTAGATCAAGTCCATGTTATGTTATGCTCACGTATATGTTATGTTCATGTCATGTTATGTTCAAGTTTATGTTATTTTCAAGTTCTTATTTATGTTATGCATGTTTACGTTCATGCTATATTTCAAGTCCATGTTATGTTTCACGTTCATGTTATGTTGTTTGTTCATGTTATGTTTTAAGCTTAAGTTCATGCCATGTTAAGTCAAGTTCAGTTCACGTTTAAGTTCTGGTTATGTCATGCTATATGTCAAGTTATCTATGCTTATGTACGACTATACTTATGCATTTATGCTTTTACTGCCATGCATGCATCTTTAACCTGTGTGTGAGTTTTATGTTAACTTACTGAGATTTGTAATCAAATCTCACTGTGGTAGTCCCAACTACCATTCCCCCCGAATGGTAGATCTTGTTACAGGACCCGAAGGAGAATTGGAATCTGACCAACTGAATACAATCGACTAGGCCACGGTGCGATGTTGAGTGATGGTATAGTATTTAACTTCAGGTTAATACTTGTACTTTTGGAGTTGTATTTCAAGTATTCTTTTGATCACAACCATTTTGGACTAGTGTGGTGATCACGGCTTTTTAGTATGCCTTTATGTATGAAATATGTTTCAAGTATTTGGGATATTTTAGTTTGGTGCATAGTATTGCTAAAGAAAAAAAAATTATCCGCTGCGAATATTGCATAATGCTAGATGCATGTTAGGAACATTGCATCTTATATGTCATGAACGGGGGCAGGTAACCTTGTGTTGCATGTCTCGACGCTTTAAATGTCCGTTCAATCCCAAGCGGAATTTGGGGGCGTCACACTAGTAGTACTACACAATCTATCCATTTTTTGGAACATTGGGCTAGGCCTAAGACATTGACATCAAACACAAAATATGGGTCTAAGGTAGACAATTTGGCAAAGCCAGGGTTTTAATATGCCACCATGACTACTGAAGTACTACTCGCGCATTTGATTCTTCATTCTTCGATTTAAATAAGGCCTTTAATCCTTTTGCACTCCAAAATATTAAAGAAAAAAAATATTAAACATGAACTGTGCAGAGATTATGTGCCAGCGGATAACTGGCCGGAGCACATGTGAATCACACTTGCCGGGGGGGTTGAGATCAGAAAGCTCTTTAATGCTAGTAAGTATGTCTATGCATAAATATATGTATATATATATACACATGATATAATAAAGCTGGGAGTACTACATGTATGTGAAATAATATAAATTATAATTGCATGCATGCGAGCGTAGAGAAAAAGTAAATGTGGGCACTAAGGAAAGAGTTCTAAGAGAAAATAGAAATGTGGAGAGGAAGCCATGAGGAAGTTTCAGTTCCTTGAAAATGTAGTTGAGATTTGACAAAAGAGTAAACAAAATAGAAAAACAATTATAGACAAGATGCAAGAACATTAACAAAACCGAAAAAGAAGGAAGACAAATGGAGTGTTAGGTACTTTAGGACATTAAAAGATGCCGCGGGTTAAGGAAGTCAGAGATGGTTAACAATAAATAATCTAACAGGAAATCAAACTATTCATGAAAAGTTAACTCCGAATAGGAAAAAAAAAAAAATTGTATTTGAATTTCGAGGGCTATAGTCTAATTTCCAATTAAAGCAAATTATTGAGACACCAATATTGCAAGCATGCATGCTAGCTGCATATAGCTGATCATCATGAGGAAGCATACATGCATGCATGCATGCATGGCATATTTAAGGTAATATAAAATATTTTTATGAATATAATGAATCCCACTTAAAATTTATAAAATAATATTTCTTCATCATTATATTAAATGATAAAGTACCGTTAATTAATCGAAGAGGATAAAATCATTTAAATTAATAAAACACTTAATTACTACACTGAGAAGAATTAAGATAGAATATTATTTTATAAATTAAGGTTTATAAAATAATATTTTCTTTATCATTATATAAAATGATAAAGTATCATTAATTAATCAAAGTGCATAAAACACTTAAATTTAAATAAGAATTTTCAACGTAAAATTAAATATCTTAATATCTTAAAACAATTAAAATATTTAATCTAAATAATTATCCACAATTATAATATTTTCAGAGCTCATTAAATTATTATAATTGTGATACTTTAAAAAAACAAGCTTATCTAATACTTTGAAATTCGATGGATAAGATCCGGAAAAACGCCATCGAGACACAACGCGTAGGATAAAACTGTTCATGATTTTACAGTTATCGGTGAAGAACAAATTACGTGATTTACGGAAAAGATAATCTATACGCGTGATTCCAGATGAGGGTAAAGACGAGAGAGATGTGATTACTGTCGGGAAAGAATCCAAAACGGATTGTCTTGCCGTCTACTATGTGTGAAAAGAAAAGGAAGAAAATGATACAGAGATAAGAATTAGCGGACTGTTACCACTAGTAGTTCATATAATGACAAATAATGGTGTGGAATTAGAGGCAGAAATATATAATTATGAATTGTCATTTAATTCAAATGAACTATAAGATTTATTAATGTGGAAGAGAAATAGACATATGAAGTAGATTTTAAATCATTTATAACTGTCTAAGTGAAGTGTGCGCATGTACATTTCCATTAGTTAGTAGATCATGCAGTAGCTCTTGCTAATTCATCACAGTTTGGTATCTGATGATGCTATTTTGACAAACAACATTATTTTTTGTAGTGTGTGTATATGTATGTGTGTATATGAATATATTAACCAGATAACTGGTATTAATGAATAATAAAAGCAAGAACCAGATGACTAGAGATAAATAAAAAGTGATAAATGAAAAATAAAAGAAAGTATACGAGAAATAATCATGTTTATTCAAAGTGAAACAACTTACAAAATATTAAAATGAAGATAGAGAAATAGGTTTATTGACAAACTCAAAGGCGTAAGGATTTTTTAGAGAAACACGAGTGGTATCAATGAGAGATGGGTGAAGTAGCTAGTAGAAGAAGAAGATGTCATCTCCTTAAGGAAAGGTTCCCCTTTTATAGATGATAGAGGAGCCTTTAAGCTAACAATACATTAAAACAAACAGTACAAAGGCACAATACAAAGCAAACAGTACAATATTACAGGCATATTCTTTCTCCATGTGTATTGCATGAAAGCCATTTTTGTTCTTTGTGTTGAAAGTAAAGCAGCAAGAATCTTCTTGGAAAAGCATGTGACCAATCAGTCTTTCAGAGACAGTAGTCATTTGATGCTTTTAAATATATGTCAGTTTGTGTCAACAGATCAGTCATTAGATAGCCTTGGAGTGTCTTCTGAATCATGTCCAAATATGTTACTGTAGAGATCAGTAACTGAAGCTTTAGAGAATGCTTCTAACTAATTAAGTACCAGAATTATTCTTACCAGTTTTATCATTGTCCTGTAATTGCTTCTATAGTAGATAAATCAAATCTGTTTTTTTTCTTATTAATCCTTGGATCAGATTCTTCTTTTCCTTACATTTAGAAGATTTGCTGGATTTATCAAATTTAATAGAAGTAGCGGCCTAGATATTTGGATATTAAGGCAAAGTTGGCCTAGATATTTGGATATTAAGGCAAAGTTATCTGTTTAACAAGTGAAAATTCTTCAATACTCTTCAGATTTGGAGCAATTTGAAGAAAGTATTGAGCAACATTGTCAATAACATCTTGTGTGTGGGGAAATCTGTCCCACCACTTGACAAACCAATGTCGAACCAGTAAATCACCATTCTGATCGTAACTCCACTTTAATATCTAAGGAACTTTGTATCTCTTGCAAAAATGGAGAAAGTAGGGGTTTTTTTTTATTATGCTGATCCATTTTAAAAATATGGCAAAACATCTAATGGATTTATGAAGTTTTCCGGGAAAGACTTCGGGAATATGGCCAAATTGGTGGCCACCATCTTATAAACCAAAGGCGAAATTCAATTTTGAATTTTTTTTTTTTTTATCAAAATTCAGAAACCAAGAGTGTAACATCTCTGAAGTTTGAAACAACATAAATTTGAACCAGATATCAATATAGTCATAGTAACAATAAACAATGTCAGAATGTGGGAGCCTCTTCGTTTTATAAGGATGAGATCTGTATTTTTCTTCTGTGATAATATTTAATATATAAGCAATATGGTATATCAATTTGGTTTTATCAATCTTGTCATATATGAGTTTAATAACAAGGAAATCAATTTGTGCTAGAATAGCATAATAGTATTGGAGAGTTTTTGCAGGATTCCCTCAAGAATCCAATGAAAACCTGTAGGAAAGTAACTCGAAGTAACTTTGAAGGAGTTTGTATATATGGACCTATTTGGTTTGACATAAAACAGGTTCTAGGAAAATATTTTTTTATTGTACTTAGTTTTGGTAGTAGGGTAATACTGAGTACAATTAACAGGTTTAGCATAGGGATCATAGGGTATACTAAGAGCTGTTGAAAAGAAAACAGGTGTAACAATGGGAATACTACCAAGAGTAGCAAACTTGTAAGCAATATCGGGGGGGTGGCTGGCGTAGGAAGCTCATGTTTAACAATTCTGGTATCAAGTATTGGGGGAGGGGTAGCAATCTTTTTCCTTTTGTCTTTTTTTGTTTCCTCATATTTTCTGCACGAATTCACAAGTAAGAAAATCTGGAATATAGATTTTAGATCCTTTAATATATTCGATATTAAAATCAAATACGCTTAAAATAGCTTACCATATGGAAAAAATATATTTTGATGAAATATTTTCAATAGCTTTTTCTAAAACATATTTAGCACTTTTGCAATCAATGCGAATAAAGATTTTTGGTCTAACTAATCGCTTTGAAACTTAGAAATAAATAGTACCATGGATAATATCTCATTCTTAATACTATAGTTGAGTTGTGCAATATTCCAGACTTAAGAATGGAAGGGAACAATTTGTTCAAATGAGCCTAGTGAAACAATTTGTTTCAGAATGCTACCATAACCAATGTTAGGGACATCTATTTCAACAATTTTAAATGAACTAGAACTAGGAATTTCAAGATATATTAGAGTTTTAACATTTGCTTTGATTTGTTTAACAAGAGTAGCTAGTATGAATTTCAGTCTAAGGTGAAGGATTTGAGTGTAGTCTGTCAAATATTGGATGGCATTGTTTCCCCATGTCCTTGTAGAATTCAGCAACATAGTTGAGAGAACCAGAAAATCTTTGCAACTTGGGTTACTAATAGGTCGAATTTTACCTTCAGTAATATCATAACTAAAGAATCTAATCTTGGTTTGGAACAATTTAATTTTCTTGTTAGAAATGATCAGACCATTTTGTTTGACGATATCTAAAAATGATTATAAATGTTTCCAATGTTCATCAATAGACTTTGAGTAAATGAAAACATCATCAATGTAAATAATTGTGAAATGGATGAATGAGTTGAAAATGTGGATCCCATCCTTATACAACGAAGAGGCTTCCGCATTTTGACATTGCTTATTGTTACAATGACTATATTGATGCCTAGTTCAAATTTATGTTGTTTCAGACTTCGAAGATGTCACACTCATTGTTTCTGAATTTTGAAAAAAAAAAAATTTCAAAATTGAATTTCCCCTTTGGTTTATAAGATGGTGGCAGCAATTTGGCCCTATTCCCAAAATCTTTCCTAAAAATACTTCAGAAAGCCATCAGATGTTTTGCCATTGTTTTCAAAATGGATTGGCATAATAAAAAATTCTCATACTTCATCCATTTTTGTAAGAGATACAAAGTCCCTTGGATATTAAAGTAGAGCTACTATTGGACTAGTGATTTACTGGTTGGACATTGGTTTGTCAAGTGGTGTGACAGATTTCCCCACACACAAGATGTTATTAATAATGTTGCTCAAGACTTTCCTCAAACTGCTCCAAATATAAAGAGTATTGAGGAATTTTTACTTGTTAAACAAATAACTTTGCTTGAACATCTAAATACTTAGGCCACTACTTCTACTAAATCTTCCACTTCTGTTAAATCTGATAAATCTAGAAAATCTTCTAAATCCAAGGAAAACAAGAATTTGATCCAAGGATTAACAAAAAATGAGTTGATTTATCTACTACAGAACCAATTGCAGGATAATGATAAAACTGGTAAGAATAATTCTGATACTGAGTCAGAAGCATCCTCTGAAGCTTCAGTTATTGATTCCTACATTAATATATTTGGACATGATTCAGAAGACATTCTAAGATTATTTGATGACTGATCCTTCGGTACAAACCGACAAATATTTAACAACACCAAATGAGTACGAGTCTCTAAAACATTGATTGGTTGCATGCTTTTCTGAAAAGATTCTTAGTGCTTTACTTTCAGTACAAAGGATAGAAATAACTCTTTTGTAATTCACACGGAGAAAATACGCAAAGCAAAAATGCTTGTATTGTTGTATTGTTTGCTTTGTAGTGTGCTTTTGTACTGTTACCTCATGTCCACCTTAAATTAAATTTCGACGTGTCTTGTTCCTAGTAAAAACTTAGAATAAGGAATATACATCGGATGGACGTATATATTGGACCATTACGAAAATGCAGTCACGAGTTCTGGTATGCATTATAAACTTCTGAGCTGGTGCCGACAGCCATGAAAGTGAAAAAATAAAAATAAAAAAGACATTTTGGGAACATGCTCATGGATATTCCATCTTATCCCATCTAATAATATCATTTTTTATTCATTTCCTTTATTCTCCCTTAAGCTTTTCTCAACTTTCTGCACTTTCAACATCCCGTTTGGTTGCCGAACTCCTTTCAACTCATTTCATCTCATCATTACACATTTTTTAAATTTCAATACACTTTTTTAAATTTTTATATAAAATATAATAAAAAATTAACTTTTTCAAATCTCAATATACTCATAATATTTAAAATTTAACTTTTTTAAATTCCAATACACTTATTTTATTTAAAATTAATATTTTAATAATATTTTATTCAATTTAACTCAACGTCCAAACCCAACTGCAAAATTTAAAAAATGAAAATCATGATATAATATATATGCCTCAAGTGGATGGATAATAGAAGCATATTGGACCACTAGAAAAGACATTGCAGCCTCGAGTTTTTGCGTTCAAAACCTTTTAGGCCCATTTGGCTGGTCCTGACTCCTGAGTACTGCCACAGAAACAAAGCTTACTATACAGTATACCTGTAGATCAAGAAAAAGATCAAGCCGAACATGCTTTTGGATCTTCTATCTGCAACGAAGCTACACCATTTCATTTTTTATTTAATTTTTACATTATTTTCCTTATCTTCTTTTCTTTTATGGATGAAGGACAATGCTATGTCCACAGAGGATTCCTTACCGATCAGGCTTATTTTTTTTTTCCCAACATTTTTTAAAAGTATTTAAACATTTTTTAAAATTAAAAAAATCATAAATTCATTTAAAAACAATTCCTTCATCATTAAGTAAAAAAAAAAAAAAAAGCAATTCGATAAAAGCTTTCCATTAGAACATTTCTAATAAAAAACAGAGAATATTGATTAGCTTCATAACCCCGGCAAGTAATTTTCTTCTAAATTGTATGGATTGTTATGGGGTAATTGTTGGATTCTAATCCATCCCTTCTTTTATATTTATACTTATAGGTAACATATATATCCTCCTTGCAGAAAAGTTGTGATTTTAGATCATTAATGGTGCTTATAAGAATCAAATTAATACTCTAACAGTAGCTCTTCACAATTGAATATGTATATATATAATTTTTTTTCCTTTTTTTGACCCTTCACATCTGATATTTGTGCACCTTAAAGTGGACATATATGCTCCATAGAATAAAGTGATGGTCTTGATCATTTGCACAACTCAGGCAGCATTGTGCCACAGGATATGCTTCTTCAAGATTGTTATAAATAATGGATCTCTAGGACATAATTCTCCAAGCATGTAAGTACCAGTGCAATTGCATTACAGGGCAGATTCACCAATGGCAGATAGCCGCCAAGACATGATCATGTGGCTCAGCTATATAGCTAGCCAGCCCTTTGCAATATTCTGGTCGTGCGCTCTCTGCCAAAGGAAATTTGCCCAGCAATTCTATTGCCTTTTTTCAGCTCCATTGTTGTCTGGCCCCAGAGTTGAATGCATATATGGCAATTGTCAAGGCACACATTCAAAAAAGTTGAAATTTAATGCATGCATTTTTGTTTCAGATCATTGGAAGTACTGTAAATTAAAGATCACTAGTGATGATGATGAGTTCCGGCTGCCACGAATATTAGGGTAAGCACTTTCAAGCAGATTTCCTGTTATCTCGATCAGTTTCAACGGAAGGTATGTGCTATTTTTAATTATATATTCACGACGTAAAAATGTGTTTTCAGTATGTTTTAAGATTGTGCATGCATGCATGGCTTTCGATTATAGTTCCATTTAAAGCACAAAAATTGAAAAAGCTTATGTTGCATGCAGGCATGATTAATACCATTTCAATCTTCACGATCGAGGAATTGAATATTGTGCTTAATTTGCTGCAGTTGCGAATAAAGAAATGGACGAATTGGCTGGTCATGACTCATTACAGCTTCATCAAATTAACCAGAAAATGCTACGGCCTTTTATATATAGAGGCTAAATCGTACAAATTAATTAATTGTTTGACACCAATATAATATTGTACGTGTATCCTATTATATTAAATATTGTTTGTGAATGTAGATCCATCTTAAATAAAATAAGATTTATGTTCTCTATTTCTCTATTCGAATTTTAAAAAATATTTTGAGTAAAAACTTAAAAAATATTAATCTCATAGGTGCAGAAGAAAGAAGGGTGGGTAGTGGGTACGGTGAATACTGAATATACAGTACTACTAAACAATCTATCAAATCAGAACAATAATTCTGATTAATTTAAGTTGGTGTACAAAAATAGCGACTACCTTGGAAAGAGAAATGGGAGGGCCGAGGGAGAGCAGAAGTTCTTGAGTTCGGATTAAGAGCAATCCTTTAAAATTTACATAATGAAATTAGATAAGTAATTAAAAAAAAAATCAATCTGCTTACAACAGTACTTTATACCTTTCCTTTGGTTCTTCCTTTTTTTTTTTTTTTCCTCAAAAGTAATATTCCTATTGTGTTGGTGAAATTACACAATAATATAGTGAAGACTACAATAAAGTTAAAATTGAAATGAAGCCAGTTTGTACTGAGGCACGGAAATCTCACTTTCTTTAAGGAGATTCGTCAAGCCCACTGCGGTATATAAAATCTCAAATTAACCGGTGTAACAGAACTCTTTTTGACTTGACTCTTTCAGGATACAACAGCCTAACTGATTATCGTATAGTCTAAACCAACTCTGCACAAGTTGTTGAGCCCAAAGCTCCACTCAAAAAACACATTTCTATTGCCTGAAAAATCTCTCCAAAATATTCACACTTCTAACTATCTCTCTTTTTTTATTTTTTATTTTTTTTTCTCAAAAGAAAAAACTCTACTAATTTGGTACGTAGAATAATAATTCTAGAAAAATTTACTACCACACGTGACGCCAATCTGATCAATTTAAGCAAAAAGTTGACTTGTATGCGAAGAATGTTTTTTAACGGAAATTGAATGAAAGAAATGAAATGCCAACATTAATACTCTAAATTGAAAGAATAAATCAGCCACCACCAACGGATATTTTAATGAGTTTTAATATACCAAACGGCTAAAGACTATAAGTTGGCAAACGGCTGTAAGATCACCTTCTATATACGTACATGCACTCAAAGGAAGAGAAATATTAAAAACTGAATTAAGGAAGTAACGGTAATAATCTCTTAAACAAAAACGTTACTAATAAATGCTTATAAAAAATAAAAATAAAAACGTTAGTAACAAATATTTATTTATTAAAAAAATACTAACACCTATCTTTAAATATATATGTATATATATATATACACATACACACACCATGCCACACACTCAAACTGGACATTTTTTCTTTATTGAGAAAAAAAATTGGACATATTGAGCTATTAAAACTAGGAACTTGCCCCTCGAAGAGTTCCACGTACTTGCTTGAATCACGTTCAGCTAGACTCATATATGCCTTTGAGCTAGTGCGCTTGCACTGGCAAGATTTGCTTATTAGTAAACAAATTATACACCCAACAAACCATGAAGAATAGAGATTTTTTTAATTATTATTCTAAGTGCAATTCGATATTATAATTTGGACAAAGGTGAACATGAATCAATGAGACGAGAGGCGCAATGATAGAAATTTACGTGATATATATACTTTTTTTTAAGAAAAAAAGGCAAGATTCATTTGAAAATTCTATATATATATATATATATATATATATATAGTAGTGTTACATTTCAAATGGAATTAAGCACCAGGCCGGCCATCGCGTCCTCTTGATCTCTTTTTCCTTTCTTGTTTATTTAGTTAATTATTTCTTAACGTATCATGAGACATGCATGTTTATTATAATAATGTGAAACCATATCTTCAAGTCGATGCTGCTTCTGAAAATTACACTTTTGTATGACCTTTGGAGTTGAGGTTGGGACATAATAGTTATATACAAGGAACCGAGAGTTTTCTAATCATGTATTGACTAAAGAAAGTTGATATGCTTAGAATACATATCTGTTAGGATTTTGTTCCAAAAGATGTCCACATTGATGTTGGTATGATGCTGCTATTCTAGCTAGAATATTGACATGACAACCCACATCACAAACCATGGTAAATTCGAACCACTAACCCCAATACAGTCAACAGTTGGGTTGGTTTACATTCAATCATTTTCACTCAAGAGATCAAGTGCTACAATCATAAAAACAAATTTATAAAAATAAATTTACAAATTAATATGACTATGTTATATGATACGTCAGATCATCTGTTTTATAATAGAAGTAATTTTACAATTTAAAATCGTACCACATCAAAGCAAACTACAAGATAAATGAACTTTTATGACTAGTTATTTATAATGAAAATAACTATTAATTGTGACGATAATTAACTCATTGTAATAGGAAATAATTATTTTGATAATAAATAAATAACAACAAATAAGCAGTATTTTTTTTAATAATCATATTAATTTATAAATTGACTTTTATAAAATCTGTTTGTAGTTAAAATATTTGTCTTCGTTGAATATAAGCTAAACTCACAATCAAATATAATGAAGTGATACAAGCTCAAACTATAGAAAAAGAAAATGGTTTATGTATAGTTTTAAAGCGTGAAATTCTCTCCTAAACACTCTGAAAAATATAGAACTCCTCTGAAAAAATCAATTTAATTTGTCATGAATATTGCCATTTTTTTTTTAAAAACAAACTGGACGAACTTGCACAGAATTGACAGAAAGCATCTGTCACTATTTATAAAACAAATGCATCTTTCCATGGGATATGCTTCTTTGTAGGCTGTCATGTATGACAGGCTTGCACGCAGTCATGTGAGGAAGTTGAAAACATCTGTTCTTCCTACTATACATTAAATATAAGTTTTTTTATGAAATATATAATATATAATTAATAAGTAGAAGAATTCATTTAATTTTTAAAAAATAAAATTAAAAAAAATTAAAAAAATATGATATATATAAGTAATGATGGTGACAAAGCTCGAAAGTTAAACATCGTGAGGATCTCGGGACCCAAAAAAAAAAAGAAGAACAAATTCTAAATGCATAAATCTTGCTCAAATTAACTCACCTCATGTGGTTGAGTGCAACAACTTTCTTTGTTTTCAGGACCATTTTTGCACAAGTTTTCTTTGCTGTTCTTTTGCGCCATAAGCGTTGGAGCATCCTGCAGCCAACGATAAGTACTAAAATTATATATGAAAATGTTTTTTTTTTTTTTTAATTTCTTCTTTATACAAGAGAAATTGGAACTCATATCATCCATCATAGGCTCAAATTTCATAAAGAAAAGAAGTATATATAAACAACTACTTGAAATGTAGACGAGGGCAGTAGTGCTACGCCCGAGAGATCGAAGTTATCGAGAAGGTCATTTGTTTTTTTATTATGTATTTTTTTTAATCTTTTAAAATATATATATTTTTTAAATTCACAATATTATTAAAAAATATTTACTTAATTATTAAAAAAAGTGTTGGGACCTATTGTTGGGATGCTTTGTCGGGCCGGACACAAAGCATTTTCCATAGACGGATGGCCAATATTAGAACATGCTCAAGGATATTCCGTTTCTAAATGGTTCTACACTGGTTATTAATTTACTACTGTTAAGATATAAACTGAATAATAATATTTATTTCTTTTCATCAGCTTAGGTATTAGAGCCAAGTTCTTTTTAATCTTGACTTTACACTCTACACAATTTGATTCAATATTTCTCGTGTTGGACTTATTCATTGACGAAGAATTTGGCCCACATATGAATGGATATTAAGATATAAAATAAATAATAAAATATTTATCTTTCAACTAACCTAAAGTTTTGAGAGAAGTAAATTTCATAACTATATTATCTCCTTACCTATATATATATATATATATATATATATACCAATCGGGCGGGCAGAGGCAAATATCTGAAAAAATGAAGGACGGGCCACTGTTTCAAACGCAGCTTAATCTATTTATATTTCAACATATCTCAAAATATTACTATTTATAAATACTCTCAAATAATCCAATATCACCTTAAAATCCAAACGCAGCCTTAATACTATTGATCTGGATCCTACAAATCAGCCGACGCTTCACTGATGAAATTAGGCTTTGTACGTGGATGCGTTAAAAATAAGGGAATAAAGTGAGTGACCCTTTCAAGTATTGTTCGACTAGGCCGTATAAATCGACTACAGAGCAAAATGAGTCCTATCTTGTAGAATAAATATACATGGTTTGTGGTGATCGATCATTACTCCATAGCATTAATGCATGAAGTGTAGGTGAATTACCGAGCATTCTCCTGTTGGCAAGCTGTACTCACACTACAACATTTACAGAGAAAATTTAGGTTTTCCCCGATGAAGAGGAGTGCTGGTTGCCAAAGGAGATTTGCTCAGCAATTCTATTGCACTTCTTCGAATCTTAAATGATCAACAAACTCCTGTGCAATTGGCATCCATGCAAAAGATATCGTTTTTTTCAATTGATGCATGTTTGGGTACTGCGAATTCACTTGCTAACCACATACTGCATGCGTTAATTAGTTGGGTTTTCTAATATATGCAGAAATACTCTTTGTGCTTTTCTATATTATTTGATGCATTCATGAAGACTAAGGAGTCAAGTAATTAGTTCTCAATGTCACTGCACACACAAAGAGACGCAAGGCTCACTTTTAATTGTTGCTTGATATGCAACCCATTACGCACGATCTCTTTAAGAGTGTACGTATACATTGTTGAATTCCGTATAGATGAATATACATGTGATTTGTTACAGCGATCAAATTCAAAAACAAAGATATATATTATCTAATCTTATCATCATCAATCGATGAAGAAGATGGAGGAGATAAATTTGTGCTGTTGGAGTTATCTTCAGAATCTTCATCTGGTTTTGAATTTGAGTTTGTTGCATATGAGGATGACTTGGTCTTTGTCTCAATAGAGGTTAACACCGTCTTCCGGCATAATTATTCTCTCGTTGCTTGCTATGTTTTTCTATATGCTAACGTCTTTTCGGAGCAGATATATGCACTTCTTCGCCGGCCACCCAATACGACAGGTCTCTAAATCTCTCACTGGTATCGTGCTCCTCAGGCTTTGCCACCCACTTATGAGGCATCTTCATAATTAGTTTGGGTGATCTAGCCAACTAGGAGAGTGCGGACATCTGCTATCCAAAATCTTACTGTCAAAACAAATCATGCATTCCTAAGTTATTGGTAATTTATATTTACTACTTGGTTCTTGGCAAACCTAAGACAACAGCACCCCCGAAATGAATGATAATAGCTTTCAAGCGGGAAAGAATCGCCCTGCATGCAGGGTCGACCTCCAAGTTCATATTCTGTAATTCTTTTTTTTTTTTTTTTTTAAAAAAAAACAGATAAGATAATTATATTATTAATGGGATTAGAAAACACGAGTAGAGATATCCCACACATGTTTATGGCAGCCTTTTACCAGCTCTCCAGTCTTAATTATCAACCCAAGGCTGCCCTCCTCCTTGGGCCACCACACTTTCCCAAGTTACTTGAGCGTGCTCCTTGGGGATCAGTACTAGAGTCATCATCACCCTTCCAGAAGAAGGGACTCAAGGTTTGCTGCCACAGTCTATTATTGGAGGGAGAGGAACTAGCCGTTCTATGGATCGATCAGGTAAAGCAAGGAAACTGGTGGTTGTATTGATTAAAACCATAGGAACCATTAGAACAAAGGTTAAGTTGTTCCCAAGGTATCCCAGAGTCTATAGAAAACATAATCATTGGGGGTTTGTCGACAGTCGTTTTCTGGTACAAACAAGGATTAGTTTGCTCGCGCGCATATATACTTGGATAATTGGCTTGATACTAGAGTTTGGTTGCTTTGGTTTGCAAATGTGTACGTGCTGGCTGCTTTGTGCGCTTCGCAGGTACGTACCCGCGGTCCCGCATGTAGTTGCATTTAACTGTTCTAGCTGCATGTATAAGCTTGGTTAGCTGATCTCTAGCTGTTTAGGCTGGGATACGTTTAATTAATTTGTAGCTGCTGTGGTGTTTCTTTTATAAAGTCGGGCTGGTATATATGGCTTGGCATATATAGGGTGTTGTAGAGCCTATAAATATGTTCTTGTTTTCTGCCCCCTACATCACTACGTACCTTGAGTCGAGAACGTACGTATAGGGCATGTGTGCTTAATAATTAAGCGGTGACAAAGAACAAATTAGGTAGTAGTTGAATTGCAGGGCAATTCTCCTTTGGCAGAAATCAGCAGTACTCATGCAAATGCGTGCCCAACTTTTCTGCCAAGGGAGAATCGCACTGTTATTCTTCTCTACCATGATCAGGATTTCCACCATTCAGATCTGCTTGTGTTTGAAAAACATCCCTGGCCTCTTTTTATTCTGCATACGCGATCCGCACATTACAAGTGCATATTCCATGAAATAAAACGAAGTGTGGCATATGCCCAGGATCATTCCCTTTATATCTTCTCTTCACTTCTTCTGTGGCCATCATGGTCCCCCTTCAATTAATATAGCTCCGATCTTTCAATTATCTTTTTCTCTGCATTAATGCATACTCTAAGACCAGTTTAGAGCAAAGGAAACAGGTGTGGGTTTTCCAGGACAGAGATCTTCACATGCGAAATCGGTCTTGTTTTTCCTTCCATCATACTTTGTAATATGTATACAATTATTCTCAACACATTCAACTTAAGCTGTTATTTTGAACATATGTGTGTATGCTGAGGCTGGCAAAGTTACAACACACACACACACACACACACACACACACACACACATATAGCAGATAAGGTACACGAAGGCAAGAGCGTGCATGATGAGTTACTAATGGATCGAGTATGAGGAATAGGAAAGATGGAAAGAAAGCTGTGAAGAGAAATTGTCGATGGAACTAGTACCACCTTTACGCTGTTTCTGTTTAATCTTTTGTCATATTCTTACTAGCTAGTTGTCTCGCCTTAATTATCTTCACGCAAAGGTAGCCAGTTGTTTGATACTGAGTATGGAGAAGGAATATGAAAATCAAAATAAGACAAATTAAAGGAGCAAGGCGGGCAAGTGTTCCCAATAAAAATCCGTTTCCAGTCAATATAAAGATCAAAGATGAAGAGATCGACAAATGAGATTTGCCACTTGGCCACGTACGTAAAATGGAAAACTATTAAAGAATTGCTTTATCATTTTTACGGAAGATAAAATTACAATATAATTGCATAGACAATTCTGCCTGAATGAACTGAAGAGTTCCACATACGTTAGTGGTTAAATTAAAATGTCTGTTCATTACTCCAAATATGCAGAACGAACGTGAAAATTATGCATCCGAAAGATATGTAATAAATCTTGGTACAATAATGCAACTGCCATGAGCATATATATATACACATATAATATGTACACATACACGCGGCACACACATAAGCGTGAAATGTGCAGAAAATACTTAGAAACTTGATCTAGATGTGATGAAGACGGTAGTAGTACTGTCAAGCACTTCGTCTTCACTAGAGAGGACAGTGATGGTGAGAGGGAAAATCGAACTGGGACCACGAGGCCATGGAGCAAAGAGAATGGAACCTCTTCAAAGGAATTGTGCTGGAATATCCTATATTTTTCTTTCCCCGAGCCCGGCATATCCAAAATGCTGGTGCGAATCATGCATGTAGGATAAAAAGGCCATATTGTTGGATTACTGTGGCAACTCGAGCATGAGATCAGTTCACATGACCGGAAGTGAAGAATGCAGATCGATCTGTGGGGTTGATGAATAACAGTGCAGTCCTCCTTTGGCAGAGCCGCAGAGAGAATGTACATGCGCATGCATGCATGCATGCATTCATACTTTCTGTTTTGCCAAAGGAGAATTGCCCTGCCATTCACCCGCGCATATATATTGTAATTTCATGCCACCGGCTTCAGCATCGTTGTCGCTAAACCAGCAAATTATATTTTTCTTTCTAGTAAGGATTTTATTTCAAAGAAAATTGAAGTAATTAAATGTGATTTGTCATTATTATTATTTTATCTTAATATTTAAATATATATATATATATGTGTGTGTGTGTGTGTGTGTTTAAATTAAAAGATAAAATTGACAAAATTGATTAGGTGGATATGCCTGCGCGCGATAAGATTTGCATATAAAATATCGTCTCAATTGCCACCATACATACATGCATCCTTTTTTTGGTTGCAGGTAATTGCGCTGATATTCCTCCGTATGTGATTTTGCAGGTCATATGAATCGTAGCCGCACTTTCATATATACTAATTAATACTCTTCCAATATATATTAGTTCCCCCACGACGGATTTGCTTTTCGATATTGGAAATTGTAAGGTTTGGATTAAATGTCTTTTTGATATAAATACACACACATATATATATAATCTGTCCATCAAAAGTGAAGACTCTTAATAAAAATAGAGAAGTAGTACCATAACTATAAAAAAATTTCACAAATTAAACTCACAAACTCGCATGGATTTGTATGATATACCATACACAAACTTGAATATCTTAACATTTTCAAATCACCATCCTTGCTATGAGACCAATCTTGGTGAAATGAATTCCTCCTCTTTTTGGGATCCTCAAATTAAATATTGATGGCATTTCCAAAGGCAACTCTAGTCCTTTTAGCTGTGGTGGTATCCTTAGGTCCTCTAATTGCCCTATTATTACTGGTTTTTCTTATTTTTGGGCTTTGGTACTTATACTCTTGCAAAATTATCAGTTTTTTTAAACTTTGTCTTATTACGTGCTATCAATTAAGTATTTAGGAATTTATTGTCGAATCAAATTCTCTCATTGCTGTAAATTGATTTAATACTAAACCCAACCCCCTGTCAATATAATTTTGATATTTGGGATGATATTTTACAGTTCAAGCATCACTTTCTTTTTAGTCTTAAACAAGTTTACAGAGAGGGTAATGATTTAGCGGATAGTCTTGTCTCATTTGGTGCCCTGGGCAACACGGTAAGTTTTTCTTCTCTAGTTTAATTGCCTAAGCATATGCTTGGTTTGCATGCTCTGGATCGTGTTGGTGGTCCTAGCTTTCGACATTGGCTCTAGTTCTTATTCCTTTATTGACCCTTTGTAATCTTCTATATATTATTAATTTTCTCATTTTATTTTCTTTAGGAGTTTGGTTTGGAATTTTATTTTAAGCCCATGCTCCCTTTGTATACGGTATTGTTGAGTTACGAAAATGTACTCTGAACATTACTTTTACGAGTTTAATTGCTAGATTATATGTGTTATTTAGGCATTTTGATTATATTTTTTCAAATTAAACTTTAATTTTATAATGCCTAAGTTTTGATTCAATGTATAATGATTTTATTGCATGAATGAATTTAAAAATGATTAAACTGAAGTCTAACTAATAAGGAAGAAGAGAACAATCAAAGGAGAATTTCATACATCCAAAGTCAAAGAAATTCGAGTCATAAACAATGAAGGGAAGATCAATTAATGAAAAATATTCAGAATCCACAGCCTCTCTAAGTATATGTTAGTATTATGGTCATATCTCCCTTTACTAATATTCGATTGAGGCGATTTAAGATTTGTTAGAAATCTAATTCAATGGGCTACATTTGTTTTAGAAATAGACATTTTCTAATTCGGTCGTTCACTAAGTAAAAAAGGGCCCGCAATATGCACGTGGAAATCTGAAGTATTACCTACCTAGTTTGCATGTGATTTTCTTTCCATATAAGGGATAGCTCGTGAAAATGGAAGAAAATAGAGAGCCAAGGGGTAGAAAAAAAAGGTCCATCTGGTTCTTGGGAGAGAGGATGCTAGAGTTTGGAGAAACTCATTTTCCAGAAAAGGAATTTTTCTTTTTTAAAAGGGGGAGCTAATTCCTTGGTGAGGCTAGGTGTCACTACCTAGATTTTTCTAGAGAATTTCACAACCCATTCTAAGTCCGTGACATAAAGATGAACTTGCTTGAATGATAATAATTTCAATTCTATTGTATTCATATAATAAACTTTCTTGTTGATACAATTCTTGTTTATCATCTCTTATTAGTCTTCCTTGTATTTGGATAATTTTACAACCAATACTTTTTATAGATTCAGTCATGCTTTTTCTATGGGATTGTTGAGGTGTTTATGATCTGGTTGTTGATCTTATTGATATGATTCTCTACTACAGTATTGCTATTACATATATTGTCGTCTTTGAATCTAAGTCTAATAGGATAGCAATTCGTGTTTTCAAAAGAAGAGTGGTTTTCAAGAATTACATTTAAACAAATTATAAAGATATATTTTCTTATTAGAAAGTTTGGTGCTACAATCTCTAATTGACTATGCAATGAATCTGATATGTATAAAATTATCAAGTTCAAGTGAGGGATTCTTGATGCTTCATTGCTATTAATTCTGGTCAAACCTTTTCATTATTACATTTTTTCTCTTCAATTTATTTCTTTTCAGAAAGGATTTGTCTTACATTGCTATTTTGATTTTTGTTATCTTAAATTTTTCGTTTATTTGTTCATTCTGCTATTATTTTAATTTATCTCTATGTGGAATCAACACCTCAAAACTGTACTACAACTACAGTGTTATTCTTTGGGTATAATCAAATTTTGGAGCTGTTGTCGGGGAAATAGAAGAAGAATTGCTATATAGTTTTTCTTTTCAGTAGTTTGTAAAGGTGGTAATTTCGTTCCATCTTTTAACTTGCTGCGTCTTTATTTTATTTTATTTTATTTTGTACTTTTTTTAGTGTTACGTTTTTCTCTACCTTACATGCACAGGTATAGAGATGCATTTGGTCGGTTTGCTTTTAGACCTATGTTAGAGTCAGAGTCAGAGTATAATTTTTCTAACCATTTGTTTGATAATTCTTCTAATTCTGAGGAAATGAGTGAATACAAAAATCAACCCACTAGGACTCTTCAGGATTACCTCCACCCTACATGCACAACCACACCATCATGCATCATGTTTCAAGTTAATACTTTCCAACTAGATTTTAAAATAGGGATGATATAGTTACTCCTTACTTTTCATGGCTTGAAAAATGAAAATCTATATGTGCACATTAGTGAGTTTGACTGTTTGAGCAAGTAGTTGCGACTTTTTATAGTCAAAATGCAACTGATGACGTTGTGAGATTTAAGTTCTTTCCTTTCTCTTTGAAGGATAGAGCTAAGAGTTGGCTATACTCGCTTAGACCACGATCTATTGGGTCATGGAATAAGATGACTCAAGTCTTCTTTAATAAATACATTCCCCAACATAAGACCAACACTTTAAAAAAGCAAATCTCTACCTCTGCACAAAAGGATAGTGAGACTTTGTATCAGTCTTGGGAGAGATTTAAAGAATTGTTGAGTATGTATCTTCACCATAGGTATGAGAATTGGCGCTTAATGAACTATTTTTATTAGGGACTTACACCTAGAGAGCACCAATTTATGGAGATGATGTGTAATGGTGAGTTCTGAAAAAGCTCACAGTTGGATCGAACCTAGTGCTACTAAGAGTACAAATAGTTCACGGCCTGCTGGAAATCAAAATGGTGGTGGAATTTACTATCTCAGAGAAGAGGATAACCTAAAGGGTAAGGTTGAGATGCTCACTAGGGAGCTAAATGTGTTAAAGACTAAGGATTTAAAACCAACACAAGTGGCTAATCATGTAGAATCTTTTGGACCATGTTTTATGAGTGGCAGGGTAGATCACTTCGTCCAAGAGTATCCCACATTTGCTGAGATGAGAGGGATGTATGAGGAACAATGTAATGTCTTAGGTATGTATAAAAAACTTTTTACACCTTTCTTTGATACCTATAATTCAGGGTGGCGCAATCACTCCAATTTTAGCTGGAAGTCTGAAAACTAGTCACTTGCACAACCTCCTAAATCATATCATGCACATTCACCTTCTAGGAGCCCTTTAGAAGATACTTTACATGCTTTTATTGAGGCACAGAATAAAACTAATCAAAAGTTTGAATCTTTGATTACGTAGGTTATTGAAAAAAATAAGAAGATAAAGAGCCATGTATCCAAGATGATGAGTTACTTGAGTGTGAATGAGCGTGGCAAGTTCCATTCTCAAGCTTAATCTACACCCAAGGTCAACTTATGACACAAGAAAATTTGAAATATGTCAACGCCATTATGACACGAAGTGAAAAATTCTTACATATCTCAACAACTGACAAGTCAAAGGATGTTGAAAAGGATCAAAGTAATAGTGGTGCCGAGCTGTCCAAGGAAGCCAAGGTGATAAAGAGCCCAGTTATGGTACAATTTTCTCAAACTTTAAAACTGAATGAGCGAACTTTGGATCCTAGCAATGAAATCTTGGAGAACCTTAAGCAGGTAAAAATTAACCTTCATTTTTTGCATATTATCAAACAAGTTCCTACTTATGCAAAAGTTTTTAAATATTTGTGTACAATTAAGAGGAAACACCATGTTAAGAAGACAACATTTCTAACAAAGCAAGTTAGTGTTCTAATTGAGCAGCAAATTCTTCCTAAGTACAAGGATCCTGGTTGTCCAACAATAGCATGTAATATTGAGAATCATGAGTTTGGGCAAGCTGTGACGCCCCCAAATTCCGCTTGGGATTGAACGGACATTTGAAGCGTCGAGACATGCAACACAAGGTTACCTGCCCCCGTTCATGACATATAAGATGCAATGTTCCTAACATGCATCTAACATTATGCAATATTCGCAGCGGATAATCTTTTTCTTTAGCAATACTATGCACCAACTAAATATATCCCAAATACTTGAAACATAATTCATACATAAAGGCATACTAAAAAGCCGTGATCACCACACTAGTCTAAAATGGTTGTGATCAAAAGAATACTTGAGATACAACTCCAAAAGTACAAGTATTAACCTAAGTTAAATACTATACCATCATCAACATCGCACCGTGGCCTAGTCGACCGTATTCAGTTGGTCAGATTCCAATTCTCCTTTGGGTCCTGTAACAAGATCTACCATTCGGGGGGAATGGTAGTTGGGACTACCACAGTGAGATTTGATTACAAATCTCAGTAAGTTAACATAAAACTTATACACAGGTTAAAAATGCATGCATGGCAGTAAAAGCATAAATGCATAATTATAGTCATACATAAACATAGTATAACTTGACATATAGCATGACTTAACCAGAACTTAAGCGTGAACTGAACTTGACTTAACATGGCATGAACTTAAGCTTAAAACATAACATGAACAATCAACATAACATGAACGTGAAACATAACATGGACATGAACATAACATAACATGAACGTGAGCTTGAACGTATCATAAACGTGAACATAACATGATGTGAACATGAACTTGGAACATAACATGAACATGAACATAACATGTACGTGAGCATAACATAACATGAACTTGATCTGAAACTTGACTTAACATAAACTTGGAATCTTATTTAATTGTCTTGATTAATAACGTGCATTAATACGTACTCCACAGTTGTTGTGGCCCCACGTATTCAAGTAACATAAAACATAATACGTACTCCACAGTTGTTGTGGCCCCACGTATTCTACATGTCACAATTGCTGTGTCTCATGTAGTGTATGCTCCACAGTTGTTGTGGCCCCATACTTCATGCTCCACAGTTGTTGTGGCCCCATGAATTCACATAACATAAAATATAATACGTACTCCACAGTTGTTGTGGCCCCACGTATTCTACATGTCACAATTGCTGTGTCTCATGTAGTGTATGCTCCACAGTTGTTGTGGCCCCATACTTCATGTAACATAAAATATAATACGTACTCCACAGTTGTTGTGGCCCCACGCATTATAAGTAACATAAATATAATACGTACTCCACAGTTGTTGTGGCCCCACGCATTATAAGTAACATAACATAAATATAATACGTACTCCACAGTTGTTGTGGCCCCACGCATTATAAGTAACATAAATATAATACGTACTCCACAGTTGTTGTGGCCCCACGCATTATAAGTAACATAACATAAGATATAATACGTACTCCACAGTTGTTGTGGCCCCACGCATTATAAATAACATAACATAAATATAATACGTACTCCACAGTTGTTGTGGCCCCACGCATTATAAGTAACATAACATAAATATAATACGTACTCCACAGTTGTTGTGGCCCCACGCATTATAAGTAACATAAATATAATACGTACTCCACAGTTGTTGTGGCCCCACGCATTATAAGTAACATAACATAAGATATAATACGTACTCCACAGTTGTTGTGGCCCCACGCATTATAAATAACATAACATAAATATAATACGTACTCCACAGTTGTTGTGGCCCCACGCATTATAAGTAACATAACATAAATATAATACGTACTCCACAGTTGTTGTGGCCCCACGCATTATAAGTAACATAAATATAATACGTACTCCACAGTTGTTGTGGCCCCACGCATTATAAGTAACATAACATAAGATATAATACGTACTCCACAGTTGTTGTGGCCCCACGCATTATAAATAACATAACATAAATATAATACGTACTCCACAGTTGTTGTGGCCCCACGCATTATAAGTAACATAACATAAATATAATACGTACTCCACAGTTGTTGTGGCCCCACGCATTATAAGTAACATAAATATAATACGTACTCCACAGTTGTTGTGGCCCCACGCATTATAAGTAACATAACATAAAATATAATACGTACTCCACAGTTGTTGTGGCCCCACGCATTATAAATAACATAACATAAATATAATACGTACTCCACAGTTGTTGTGGCCCCACGCATTATAAGTAACATAAATATAATACGTACTCCACAGTTGTTGTGGCCCCACGCATTATAAGTAACATAAAATATAATACGTACTCCACAGTTGTTGTGGCCCCACGCATTATAAATAACATAAAATATAATACGTACTCCACAGTTGTTGTGGCCCCACGCATTATAAATAACATAAATATAATACGTACTCCACAGTTGTTGTGGCCCCACGCATTATTATAACATAACATGTCTTATCTTTCTTAATGCATGTGATATTATTTAATATCATATACTTTTCTAACATGGCGTATACTTGTAAATGGCATAATATGATTTAATCATAAACATTTCATGGCATACATGTATCATATGGCATACTTAACATGGCATACTTATAACATACATCATTGTATGACAGAAAAGATTATATAACAGATAATTATTCATGAGAGATTAAATCATACGTAACAGATAAACATGTAATGACATAGCATGACATGGCATATACGATAACATACATACATAAATTGTAGTTCTCTTACCCATCACACATACACAATAAACTGATAGTAAGTTAGAGGCTAACTTACCTCGATCGTCGCGTTCTATGAGAATAGAGCGCGAGACACGAGGAACTGCACAACAGCTGGAAGAGGAACACTCAAGTCCTTAAGATTTTCACTTCTGAACTCAATTGCCATATTGTAAGCACTTGCAACACCACGGCCAACTTGAGGTTTCACTATACTCGGAAGAGATAAATTGACTTCAGAAAGCCTTTGCACTAAAACAAGTTCATTAAAATTATCAATAACAACCAAACAAACAACTCATTTCTCAATCCATATACTCTTAGCCATAGTCAACCACAAGATGACACCAGTCATCCCGGACTATAATCCATATCATCACTGCTTCGGGACACTGTCATACAGTTTCCCAACATTACACCATACGCTCCACACTTCTCTGCTACGCCATTCAACCCTTCGTGACACGCCATCCGGTGTATCACGACTTAGTACAGAGTACACTCACGTGAACTCTCTTCCATTCACACTACAAAACCCATCACTGCGATACACGTCTCACGGTGCATCGCTACGCGACACGGAGTACGCGCTACGCGTACTTCCTTCGCTACAACACTCATCAACACGATGCACATCACACGATGCATCGCCATACCACACGGAGTACACTACATGCGTACTCCCTTCCTTCTACGACCCACATCACTACAGCGCATGTCGCGCGGCGCGTCGCTGCATTACACAGAATACGCTACACGCGTATTCTCTTCACACAACCCGCCGTATCACATCTACGGCATCCATCTCACGCCTATACTTCACAGCACAGTCCACAAAACTACAAAATCAAGCCTAACACTTCACAACCACACTTCGTTTCACAACTACGCAGCGAACTCCACAAACACTAACTACACAGTCTACAGCCAACCAAATCAACTATGTTAAACATAAATAACTAAAGATAGAGGGTTAAGACGAGAGAGATGTGATTGCTGTCGGGAAAGAATCCAAAACTGATAATTTTAGCGGGCTGTTACACAAGCCTTACTAGATTTAGGAGCTAGTGTTAATCTGATGCCTTATTCCATTTATTTGTAATTTGGTTTAGGTGAAATTAAGCCTACTTCTATTGTGTTTCAATTGGTTTATCGTTCAGTTAAGAAACCAATAGGGATAATTGATGATGTTTTGATCCAAATTGACAAGTTTTATTATCATTTTGATTTCTTAATTTTGGATACTCAGTCGGTTGTTAAGTCTAACTCTAAGGTTCCTCTCATATTATGTAGACATTTTCTTGTTACAACCAATATACTTATAAATTGCAGGAATGAGTTAATGAAACTATCTTTTAGAAACATGACTATAGAGGTCAACATTTTCCATATTGAGAAACAGCCAATAGATGATGAGTGCCACCAAATGTACATGATTGACGCACTCATAGATAAGGGAGTTCACACAACTCATGATTTTGATCCTCTTGAATATTCTCTTATTAATTTTGAGTTTGATACTATTAGTGGTTCATCTGATATTGTTAATATTTGTGCTGTTTTTTTATAAAATTCAGGATTATGGCACACGGGCTTGGCAACCGAAATTTGAGGAGTTGCCTAAGAAAGGTGAAAAACAGATTCCTTCAAGTATTGAAGCACCAAGAGTAAAATTGAAATATTTACCTAAGTCTAAAATCTACAAAGTTAAAATGAAATCGTTTCATAATAAAAGTATTTTTAGGAAGACATTTAAACCTAATGATTGAGTATACTTATATAATTCTAGACTTCACAAGTACCCAGAAAAACTTTGGTCTAGGTGGACTAGTCCTTTTGTAGTAAATGATATTTTTACAAATATGGGAGTAGAAATAAAGGATTTTAAGGATGGTTGAATCTGTAAAGTAAATGGTTAACGCCTTAAAATATTAATTGATAGGCAAGTTTCGGAAGTGGAAAACATTCCACTTGTGGATCTGGTCTATCAACCTTGACTACACCATTTAAGTATGTTTTTCTTTAGTTGTTTTGTCTTGTTTTTATTTTCTCTTATTTTCTTTATTTCCATTTTTGTTTGATGTTGTTTTCTTTGTTTTTGTTTGTAGGTTAGTTTCCTTTTGTCATTTCAGGTTACCATCTTTGGTGCATAGCGAGCTACCTACATCACTTATCAGGTGAATTATATCAATTTTAGTTACTCCTCATTCAATTTTAATTTTTAAATATTGAGGACAATATTTCATTTAAGTTGGAGGTGATGGTGCACATTCAGTATTTAAAATACTTGTTAGAACTCTATGGCATATTTTCATGTGTCAATTTTTTTAAAAAAATTGCATCACTTGTGCATCATTTTCACATATGTACTCATTCTCATTCATAGCTATCTTCATGAATTCACCAAACCCACTATAATTATTTTTGCTGAAACATTCAGAGAACCCCTAATGCACTCATCCATGTTTTGTGGTAAGATGGTGGTTTGATACATGTAGCTAGAGAACTCTTTTACTTAAGTATTAATGTGAGTTTTGGAAAGGATTGAAAGCCTACAAATGCAATAAATTGGGATAAGTATTCATTGATCTGTTGAATTGGACACTTTTTTTTAGAATATCATTACATGATTTGTAGTAAGATGGTGGATATACTTGGGATATGACAAAGGTCAATTTAGGATTAACGTTTAAGCCTTTCCATCATAGACCCTAGTAGCCAACTTTGAGCCAATAAACACATGTAACTTTTTATTTTCATATGCCCACATCATTCATGTCTCTCTACATTAGAGTATAGCCTATACACTGATTTTTCTATCTTTTTTACTTTCAAGTGTATACTAGCTGTGGAATTTGCATTTTCTTTCTTTTGTGTTGGGTTCTTGAATAAAAGAAAAAAAAATCAAGGTTTGGTAGAAATGGCAAGAATACGAAAGTGGCATGTGTTTGTTTATCAAATTGTTGGGAAAAAAAAAGAGAAAGAAGAAGGAAAAACATTATTATTCGATGATCTGAAAAGTTAGAGAGTGCATCAAGTGAGAAGTGTGGTCTACTGAGATATTTAATAAGATTCCCTTTGTATATACTTGAAAGTTTTTGAATCATTTTCATCCTTTTTTTTCACATAGTCCCGAACCCAAACCATGTTACAACCTTTTGTATTGATTGTTCTGATCTTAAGTAAGCTTTTGGAAAGAGTGGTGGAAGTCTTATTTATTAGTATTCCTATCATAAGATCAATATTTGCTTGTTGCTTGTACATAATTGTCTAATTCTCCATAAGAGTGTGTGTACATCCATTGTCAATTCCATAGAGAGAATCCTCACATGAAATACTTTTATACTCGTAAGTTATGGAGTTGAACCTTTCGCTTGAAATGTTCTTGATGTTGCATGTGTAAGGGCTTCTGGTTAGATGAATATAGTTTTGAACACACACTCTATGGATCGCTATAGGTGGATTGCTTGTGATAAGGTTATTAACTTTTTAAGATTACTTTGATATGTGAATCTGAAAAGTGTGACTTAGTGGATTTTGTGTGTGATTTTCTTTGGTCTCTTTCATTGTTTTAACATAAAAATTCCTAGAGACTAGCAATGAGTAAGTTGGGGGTGTGATGAGTGCACGAAAGTGTACTCTAAACATTACTTTTACGAGTTTAATTGCTAGATTATATGTGTTATTTAGGCATTTTGATTATATTTTTTCAAATTAAACTTTAATTTCATAATGCCCAAGTTTTGATTCAATGTCTAATGATTTTATTACAGGAATGAATTTAAAAATGATTAAGCTGAAGTCTGGCTAATAAAGAAGAAGAGAACAAATGAGATTTTCATTTAGAGAAATGCTAAATATACAAACAAAAAACGTAAGGTTTGTTACGGACTAACATGGCAAGGTCATGAGTGTAAATTCACTAATAAAAGAAAACCTATCTCCTTCTGCCCCACTCTCATTCTGCATATTGTCACCAAAAAGGCCTTCTCCGTTTCTCTCTCGTTCTGCTCCCTCTCCTTGACTGGGACAATGTGCACAACCAAGATTTCTCTTCCTGGCGTGGTGTCTTCTGCTACAATGCCAGCCTCTTAGTCCTTACTCTATATTTCTTCTCTCTCTAACGCCTATATTATGTTATTTTTCTTCTTTTTTTCGTCTGGATTTACATGGGTTTGCTTCTCTCTCTAACACCTATATTGTTCTGTTTTTACTTGCTTTGCTTCATTTATCAGAACAAAGTATTATTTAGATGTTCACTTATTTACTCTTATTTTTTGTTGAAATGGTAGAGATTTACAAGGGAATAAGCTAGCCGGTCAAATCCCAGATGAAATTAGGAACTGTGCTTCCCTTGTGGATCTATACAATTTCCATTTTTTTTTATTTCTTGTTTTGTCCCTTTTTGGGTGAAGACGTCTGGAGCATTGTATTCTTTTTCTATATAACGACTTTCTTCTTAATGCAGGGGTATATTTCACCGAATAGAAGTTGTAAGGTCTGTGTTAGCATTTTGCAAAGGCTCTCTCTCTCTAGTTTTGTATTTTCATTATTTTTAATAACAATGACACGTCAGTACGTGTTGGACACTACCTTACAAGTCAGTACGTGTTGGACACTACGTTTTTGTTACGTACAGATAGCAGCTCTCTTTCATATATCCAAAGTCAAAGAAATTCGAGTTATAAATAAGGAAGGAAAAATCAATTAATGAAAAATATTTGGAATCCGTAGTGTTTCTGAGTATCTGTTAGTATTATGGTCATATCTCCCCATACTGATATACGATTGAGGCGATTCAAGATGTGTTAGAAAGCTAACTCAATGGACTACATTTGTTCTAGAAATAGATATGTTCTAATTCCACAATTTACTAAGCGAAAAAAGGCCTGAAATATGCATGTGGAAATCTAGAGTATTACCTACCGAGTTTGCATGCGATTTTCTTTCCATACGGGGGATAGCTCGTTAAAAGGGAAGAAAATAGAGAGCCAAGGGGCAGGAAAAATAGGTCCTTCTGGTTTTTGGAAGAGAGGATGCTAGAGTTTGGAGAAACTCATCTTCCAGAAAAAGAATTCTTCTTCTTTCAAATGGGGAACTAATTCCTTAGTGAGACTAGAGATGAACTTGCTTGAATGATGATAATTTCAATTCTACTGGATTCATGTAATAAACCTTCTTGTTGATACAATTCTTGTTTATCATCTCTTATTAATCTTCCTTGTATTTAGATAATTTTACAACCAATACTTTTTATAGATTCATTCATGCTTTTTCTATGGGATTATTGAGTTGTTTATGATTATGGTGTTGATCTTATTGGTGTGATTCTCTACTGCAGTATTGCTATTAAGTATATTGTTGTTAGTGATGGAACCACTTGCATCTAAGAGGGCCCCCCTTTTATTCATAATTTTATAAATATAGAAAATGACCCCTCAAAAAAATTTATAATCTCTATATATTCTATAAAATTTTAATATACTTAGAAATTTCTTTTCAATTTTTTTCCTATAGTCTCAAAATTTTGTATAATTCCTATATGTTTTTTATTTTCAAGAGTGTGGTCTCACCAAAATTAAATCAAAACTAAGTTTAAGAGAACTAATAAACTTACTAATATGGATCCTAAAGTTTTTTGTTATACAATATTAGGCTTCTTAATTTAGAATCCAAAGTAAAAATACAAGAAAAATCATTTAAGATTGGTGATCTATATGGAAAATAGTTAGTTTTATCATTGAGCAAGAAAAATCTTATTTAAGATATCTATTATAATATTATATGCTTAATGTGAAATGAAAATATTTAGAGTTTACATAAAACTTAATAAACTAGCTTACATATATAATAAAATGAAAGATGACATTTTAAAAAATCGCTTGATAGTTTATATGAAGTAAATAAATTCTAAATATTTCATTCTAAAAATAATAATATATGAATATTATTTCATGAAACATTATCGGCAAAAACCTGAAACATATATTAAGATGTTTTATTTTTACTTGTATATTGCAAACTATTGAGATCTAATTTTATATATATTTATGTTTTTATGATTTTTAAATTTCAATGTGTTGCACATTAGAAAATTTGGCCTCCCCTCAAAAAAATTCCTAATTCCACCACTGATTGTCGTCTTTGAATTTACGTCTAATAAGATAGCAATCTGTGCTTTTCAAAAGAAGAGTGATTTTTAATAATTACATTTAAATAAATTGGTTATAAAGATATATTTTCCGATTAGAGAGCCTGGTGCTACGATCTTTAATTGAGTATCCAATGAATCTGATATGTATAGAATTATCAAGTTCAAGTAAAAGATTCTGGATGCTTCATTGCTATTAATTCTGGTTAAACCTTTTCATTATTACATTTTGGCTCTTCAATTTATTTCTTGTCAGAAAGGATTTATCTTATATTGCTATTTTGATTTTTGTTTTATTAAATTTTTAGTTTATTTATTCATTCTGCTATTCTTTTAATTTGTCTCTCTGTGTAATCGACACTTTAAAATTGTGTTACAACTATCACGTTATTTTTTAAGTGTAAGTAGGTATTCATCCACTATAAGTAAGAGTTATCAATAAAATTGAGGTATTATATCAAATTTGTAAGTGTTTTTTTTATTTATAAATATATATATTTTTTTTTGGCAAAAGCATTTATTGTAAAGATAATGGGGTACGGCTCCTATGCTTCAAAACTGAAAATTGTAATTTCATGTGGATAAACTCGGAATTGAAGTACACGTGTATATATAGTGAAGCTTAAATAGATATTAAAAAAAAAACTTAATTAATAGATGTGTAGCTATAAATGTGACTTTCCGGTATTCAAATACCTTCTACTATCTATAAATTTGACTTTTTGGTCTTTGAAAGGCATGCATATTGCATTTGTGAAATACGTACGTAGAATGAGAAGTCAGAGAGACAATTCCGTTTTCCGATTGGGAAAAGAGAATATTCTGCACATTGTGCACATGATATTTTTCTAGTTGTTGGGCATGGAAAGTATTCCCTAACGCGTTGCTCCCGTGGGTCTCACGGCACACGTGGGAGCTGGAGTAGTACTCCTTGACTCCTTCATTCCCAAGCAAAACAACTACCACAGTCTGTTCCATTTGCATACATAGGGGACCACGAGAGCAACCTTTTAGCCAGTACTGTCTCGTTTCTCAGATCATATAAGTTGACTTTAAATTTGGGGTTTTTCACACCCTTTGTGATTGTGAAATCCCATTTTCTATTAATGTTTTAAAAAAAGAATAAAAGAATATGCGAGATTTATAAATTTTAAAAAGATGTTTGAAAAATGTGATGCGATAGAAATTCTGTAAATAGTAGTGAAAGAATTTGAATTAAGATGTTGGATTAGATTTTGAAAAAGTGAAGAAAAAAATTTAAATTAAAATATTGATAGAATGTAAATTTTTAATATTATTTTTATTTTGTAATTTTAAAAAATTGTATTATTTTTATATTTTGTTTGAAAGTTTAAAAAAATTATAATGATTGAGAAAGTTGTAATAATTAAATAAAAAAAATAAAAAATATTTTTATTTAAATGATATTTGGAAGGAAATTATGAAAATTTTTAAAATAAAGTAATTGGAATACTTTAGCTACAAAGAGATTATACAAAAGTGAATCTACAAACTGATGTGACTTGATGCAGTACGTCAGATTGTAAAGTTACTTTTAGTGTAAAATAGATCTAGAAGATCATATAAAACCTCATCAATTTGTAAATTTATTTTTGTGCAATCTTTTAATGTTTATAGCAGTTCCCATAAAATAATTTGTGTTATCGAAAGAAAAACCCTAAGAGTGACAATATAAGAGCATTATCATTGGATTATGCAAATGCAAATCCAATGAGAAATTTAGCTAATAGGACTTGAAAATGCTCTACATTGAATTATCTAACTTCAAAATTTTTGACTTTTAACTACAATAAAATTAAGATTTACAACTAAATTTGATTGTTACTATTTCATTTCCAAATGAATAAAAAATAATATCTTTATACACACTCTCTCTTCCCTCTATTATCCCTCTCTATTCTCATTCTTTCTCCTACATTATTTCTCCATATTATTTAATAAAAATTAATAATGTATTTTCATATAAGCTCTTAATTTAGAAAAAAAATTTAATAGAAAAGAATATTTAGAAATTTATAATATTTTATTATTATTTTAACTAATAAATAGATAATCCAATGTGAAAATAAATTTTGAATAAAATAATTAAATGTAAAATTATGTTATATTATGTAAATTGTATATTTATGTTTGGATAATTCAATAAGAATGCTCTAAAATTAGGCTAATTTTGATTGTTTATCTTTATCCTTAATCCAAGAAAAGATACAAAAGAATGTTATTTATTATCTTTTAATTATTATTTTTATTTTGCCATCAAATTATTATAAATATAAGCGATGAATTTCCAGGAAAGTTGGAAGCAAACCAACGATATGGCTATGGTCAGCGAGTGACTGCCATAGAGTCGTTTAGTATGGTGCAGCCATTAAGAAAATTACAGTATAAACGTGTTTGGAATTCTATGAAATGATATTTATAAACGTGTTCATAATTATGAATGTATAAATATCGTATAATTATTAAAAAATATAAATAAATATAAAATTTATATAAAAGTAAATTTAATTTTTAAATAATAAATCTTATTATTTTTTTAAACGATTAGAATTTTTTCGCATTTCATAACTACACCTAACATTGTTCTTATCAGAAACGTTGGCGTCAAATTTCATCAGGTTTCATCTTCTAGTAATCTCCGAACTAATCCATGTCAGTACCACACGCAATTTCTCTCTCTTCTTAGAAGCCGACACGTTCCCATCAAATCCCTCACTTCTTTGATCTTTCTGGGAGGGAAATAGTAACCCTATTCGTAAAAGTAGTAGATATAGATTATTAAAAGATTTTGACCCCAAATGCAAAACGTGTTAGAACCAATGGAAGTCTTCCAAAACCTCAGTATATATGTATTTACAAGGGCTCTTATTGTACACAAACTACAAAAATCCCTTCTTTTTTCCTTCGTAGCCGCCATCGATGGACCCGGAGGAGGTCATCGAGCTCTTTGATTATTACTGGTTCGGCCCCAAGATCTTCAAGAAAGAACACCCAAATCCACAGAATTCGTCGGACTTGGAAGCAAATACAGATTATGGAATTCAAGAAAACCCGCGAAAACCAGAGATTTCTCGCGTTCCAATCCTCCATAGAAGGTCCCTGAGTGACCAATTGAGCTCCAAAGCAGGCTTCAATTGCGGCTCTGTGTCACCAGATACAGTCCTCCTCTCACCAAAGCTCCGTACCATCCTTTCCGGAAAAGAAATTACGGAACCGGAGAAAATTAAACCAACAGATCTTCAAGTATCGTCCAAGAAGAAGGTCACAGGTAGTAGAAAGAAGAGAGGCGAAACCAAGAGCCTGTCTGCCCTTGAATTTGAAGAGCTAAAAGGGTTTATGGATCTGGGTTTTGTTTTCTCAGAAGAAGATAGGAATTCAAGCTTGGCTTCGGTCGTTCCTGGGTTGCAAAGATTTGGGAAGAAAGATGAGGAAAAAGATGCTGTTGATGAATCTGCAACTTCAAGGCCTTATCTTTCTGAAGCTTGGGAGGTTTTGGATAGAAGAAAGTCACAGAACCCGTTGATGAATTGGAAAATTACTGCCTTGAGCGATGACATTGACATGAAAAATAATCTGAAATGGTGGGCTCACACCGTTGCTTCCACTGTCAGATGATGAAAATCTGGTTCCAATTCTTGGTCTCTTTTTGTTTTTTCCAATTTTTGTTTATACATTGCTGTTAATTTACGCTACCTGTAAATGCAAATAAAGCTAGAAAAAACTATATCCGACTTTTCTGACTTTAGATTCGAACTTTAAACCTATAATACAAGAGATCATATAAATCCATAAAATAGATTTTATAACGTTTATTGCATATTTAATATCACTTAAAAAATTTAAAGTTTAGACAAGAATTATTTTCATCGAATTGAAAATGAAGAAACCCATTTATAGAAAAATATTGGATGTTTTGGTAATTCCATGATATTTGGACTCCTAACGAATAAAATATTTTTATTTTTATTTTTTTCTGTAAAACTTTGTACATCGTTGTCATGTATACACATAGTTTCTGAAATACTATAAATTGAAGAATGAAGATGCGCCACCCATGTAATTTCTGGTAGAGCCAATCTTTGAACCAGAAAAAAAATTGGGAAAAAGGGGTTTGAACTTTGAAATGGTTCTTGTGTACAAAACAGAAGCAAGCACAAGAAAAAGTAGAAGGGGAAATTATAAATAATTTCCTTCACCAACCTCCAGTCTTCCACATTGGTTATGACCGTTGGTTTGCTGCCTCCAATTCAAAGGAGTCACGAATAATCAAACAGTAGGAAAATTCGAAGTAAAGAGGATGGATGCTACTTGCATTTCAATTCATGCCCGTGGAAACCACTTCCGCCCAATGTTCACACTCCAGTGCGGCGAAATTCTGTAGTGGTGCCGCAAAAAACTTTCGTGTTTCGACTTTTGAAGGAGGCTCAAGGCTTCATCTTTTGCCTGGCATTGACAGGTGGTTGTGTTTTTGGCTGGATAAACGATATCTGTGTAATCGTCCTACATTTATTTAAAAAGAAAAAATATATATATATAAGATTTATATAAAAAAAAATGCAATATTTACACAATTTACAATTGTATCAAACATTATTTTTACTAAAATATTGTTTATTAGAAAAATAGGGACAACCTACTGTTAATCTCGCTGGCTTATTAATAAAATTTTTGACAATGTGTGTCCAGCATATCTTGTATTTCTTTTGACTAAATAAGATTTGAAGAGACAATAGTTTGTCTTCTTCTTTATGCTATCTCTATAAAATCAGTCTTAAACTTAATCCAATTTGCATCAAATCTTATTCTCATCTCTATAACTCATCTGCATTCTTTCAATATTCTCGCTTTAAGTTTTCAATTCTTTTCTCAATGGCTCATTCTTCTAACATTCTTCTAGATCCATCCACGAGGTATTCAACACCTCAACCTCCTGTCCTTTCTGCAGCTGCCATTGGTGCCATGTTGCAGCAAGAAAATAATAGTTTGGCTAATAAGGCAGACTCTGATGCTATCTACGACTGGGTGAGTCTCGGAACTCGCTACTCATTCTCTATTGTTGCTTTTTCATAGCGAGTACAAGCCAAAAACCATGAGGTTGAAAGGCTTAAAGAACAAATTATTGTAATTCAACGAATTGTTCAAGAGTCTCACACAAGAGAAGGAATCTTTCGGCAGAAGAATAAACAGTTGAAATCTCTATTGGATTCTTCATTTTGCTTGCCAGTTTCCATGGATAGGGATGACATGATATTGTATGAAGAGAATTAGCGTATCAAACATGAGGCTAAGAACCTCAAGTTTATATAAAAGTATTTTAAAAAATATCTCTCTATTTTTATGAACTCTGATCTATCTTTTAAGAGATATTCATAATATGCATCATACATATTTCTCTTCCCATCATAGGCTTGTTAATTTAGTGTCATTAGTCTCCTGCACTCTATCAATCACTCTTCCATTGAAACTAAAGAAACTAATCAATCATATTTTCTGAGATTAAAAAACTAATTAACAAGGTTGTGGTTGGAACGATAGATAAAAAGGTAGAAGAAATCAAACCGAACCATTAAAAAAAATAATAATAATATAAATCAAACGATGAAGAACAAGAGACAAAAAGGTAGAAGAAATTAAACTGAACAATAAAAAAAATTAATAATAAAATAAAATAAAAAACTTGAATAAAAAAGAAAAAAAAACATATGAACACAAATAGAAAAAAAAAATTGTTTCTGAAAAATAGAAACTTAATATACATCAATCGCAAAACAAGGAGGAAAAAAAGTGCCATAAATTAAACAGATGGAAAAAAAAAGATTCAGCCGCAAATATTAAAATCCTAGGAAGAGCCGAAGAACAAAGAAAAAAAAAAGTACAATAAATCAAACCCAACAAAAAAAAAACTTGAATCGAAAAGAGAAAAAGCATACGAATACAAATCGCAAAAAAATAGACTAAGAACACAGATCTAAACAAAACGCAACATTTAAAAAAAATTGTGCAACAAGAAAAATACAGAAGAGACGAGAACAAACAGATTTCTTAAGATCTGTAAATAAACGAAAGAACATAAGCTAAAAACAGATCTCTTCAGATCTTTGAACTGAAGAAGAACATACCTCCTCAACTGCTGAGATTCACAGAGTAACTTCGTCCAGTATATATTTTTTTTAAAGTTAGAATATAGAGAGTAGAGACTTTTTTGAAGTTAAAATATGGAGAGTAGAGAACGAAAGAAAGAAACATTGACATTTAAATTTTAATCGGATTGAATTTGTCAGACAAACCAATAAGCTTTAACTATAAAAAGACATTAAAATCAAGTCGACAAAGCAAAACGGCACCAAGGACAATAAACTAAACAACAAAATTAAGTGGTAAAATTGGAAATAAAACAGTGAAAAACTAAATCTGTCGGTGAATGTAGAAAGAAACATTGACATTGACATTTCAATCGGATTGAATTTGTCAGACAAACCGATAAACTTTAACTATAAAAAGACATTAAAATCAAGTCGGCAAAGCAAAATGGCACCAAGGACAATGAACTGAACAACAAAATTAAGTGGTAAAATTGGAAATAAAACAGTGAAAAACTAAATCTGTCGGTGAATGTAGAAAGACCAAAATCACTATCGGTAAAATAGAAGTAACATACAAATCACCGTAATTGTCAAATAAAACTAAGGGTGAGTCTCAGGACTCGCTACTCATCCTCTATTGTTGCTTTTTCCTAGCAGGTACAAGCCAAAAACCATGAGATTGAAAGACTTAAAGAACAAATTGTTGTACTTCAACGAATTGTTCAAGAGTCTCACACAAGGGAAGGAATCATTCGGCAGAAGAATAAACAGTTGAAATTTTTATTGGATTCTTCATTTCGCTTGCCAGTTCCCATGGATAGGGATGACACGATATTGTAGGAAGAGAATGAGTGTGTCAAACATGAGGCTAAGAACCTCAAGTTTATGTAAAAGTATTTACAAAAATATCTCTCTATTGTTATGAACTCTGATCTATCTTTTAAGAGATATTCATAAAATGCATCATACCTATTTATCTTCCCATCATAGGCTTGTTAATTTAGTGTCATAAGTCTCCTGCACTCTATCAATCACTCTTCCATTGAAACTAAAGAAACTAATCAATCATATTTACTGATATTAAATAAACTAATTAACAAGATAGTGGTTGGAACGATAGAACCAAATCAGACTGTTGACCATGTAGAGATTAGCTTTGCTACCAACATTTACATATGGGCTATTGCAAATCGATTACATAGTCAACATTCTTATTTGTTTCTACCGTTCCAACCACAACCTTGTTAATTAGTTTCTTTAATCTCAGAAAATATGATTGATTAGTTTCTTTGATCTCAATGGAAGAGTGATTTTATAACAAGGTTCCAATTCAACTTATTATAAATCAATTACGTGGTCAAAAGTTTAATTTTATCATATTTTCTTATTTCTATTTTTATTATAGAAAAAACAAAATCCATAATTAATTATTAATATATAAATCAAGACAAATAAAATTTTATAATATTTTGGTTAGAATTTTGTCCAGCATATCATTATTACATAACGTTTAATTCCTACGGATTGGGTATTTGAATATTTTGAGAATATTTTATTATTATTATTTACATAACATGAGATAATCTCACTGCACTGCGAAACATAACTTAAAATAATAATCGAAAATATGTTCATTCTCATTCATTCAATTGATAACATGATATAGTAACTAAGAAGGAAGAAACTTATTCCCAAATCAGGTATGAATTTTGATCCGTAGGATATCAAATTATTACTCAATCAATCTCGAGAGATAAAGTTTTGAGTAAATTTATTATTGTGTTCAATTACATATACATGATGCATATGAGATACAAACAGCGTACCATATCCCTCATTTTTCTTTAAATTCAATGCTAATCATTAATAGGACAAAAACAAAAAAGGATGATACCAAATGAATTAGATAGAGAGCAGGAATTTCTAGGTAAGGAAGTACTGCAAATATCTTGAAGGATGTAAACCGAATGAAAAGAAAATCCAAACTATCTTGTTCAATAATTTTATTAATCATTGTTACATCACATATTATAGGTATTTTTAAATTTTTAAAAAAAATATAAAGTAAAAATGATAAATAACAACATCCAATTAATATAATAAAAAAGAGATTGTATGTATCATCTCACATCATATTAATTATAAATTTTAATGTTATTTTTTTATTTTACTTTTATTAAATTAATTTAACTAATAAATAAGATAATAAGTAAAATTATTTAAAATAAATGATGTTTGACCGAAGATCACGTGTAACAAAACCATTTCTCATTTACACCCACCCATAAAGTATGATCCACTTGCATCATTTCAATTTATCAAAAAAGCCGTATTTTCAGTAAAAAAGCTGAACTTGAAAATTGACAGTCATAAAATAGTAGCGGAGGCAGGGAGAGAGAGAGAGATAGCAAACATTTGACTCTGGTTCCACTCATGACCAGCACACAACTTTTTCTTTCTAAAAAGGTTCTTCTTTTAGTGTAAAAAAATTCATGAATCTACATCAAAGCCTTTGCACGCCAACAGGGACTCGAGAAAAAGTTGGCCAGTGGAGCTTCCCTGAAAGCTCTCTCTCCCCAACAGCACCGCGAAGCCGCCTCATTGCTCCAACAGCTTCCCGTACCAAAACGGCATCGTGCCAGTGCTGGACTTCGAGCTCTTGTCCTCCCTCAAGTCTTCTCTGGACTACACCTCCTTGAAAGATCTGCTCCCATCCTCCGGCGCCGCCGTCGGGTCTCCCTCCGCGGCTTCTACCGCTAACTCCAACTATGAGATCTCAATCCACAACCGTCTCATCAAGCAGGCAGCCTGGGCCTACCTCCAGCCCATGTCCTCCTCCCCGGGCTCCTCCGGCTCACACTTCCTAAGCCGCCTCTGCCTTAGACTCTCCACCAGCCTCTCCGACTACCTCCGGCTCACACTTCCTAAGCTGCCTCTTCCTCAGACTCTCCACCAGCCTCTCCAACTACCTCGACTTCATCAAGAGCCATCTCGTTCCCGCCGTAATCCGACTTCTCGATCAGATACTCCGCGCCTTTGGCCTCCGGAAGAGCAGATAGCATAGGCCACGTTAACGGCAATCGCGCAAATGTACTTTTTCTTTTCTTTCATTTTTATTTTTGCTGTGATGCATATACATATCATCTAATTACATACTATAACAAATTCATCTAATTCCACCAGTTAATCTTAGGTGTTAAGATTTACGTGTTTCTTAAATTTCTATGGACTGTTTATTTTTAACATCTAACCATTGTGTCCAAATAAATTATTCAATAAGCAGTAACTTATTAAGCTTGCAAGAAGAAGCAGAGAGACACATACCTAGCTAATGCCAAAATTCAGGAGCAAATAAGCCAATTTCCACAACTTCAAAGATGTACAAGCCTCGAGATTTGAGAACTCAGAGCAAAGATGAAGTTCAAAACCGTAGAAAGCAGTGACAATTTTTACACCGAGCGGCAAGTTTAATCTAGTATAAAGACGTAGATTTTCTTTTGCAATCGTGTCACCAAATCGGATTTTGTAAAGCTGTAGAAGTTGCAATCGTGTCACAAAAGAGAAAAACCAAAGGATAATGGTAATATATTGACGTTGTCAGCAACTTTACTGGTGTGAGTGGAGAGCAACTCATCATCAATTATGGCAAAGGATATGATCTCCAAACTCCAAAATCTTTCAACTTGGTAAAAACTTATCCAAAAACCCAACAAATTTTGAAACGACAAATTTTGAGTTACAGCTAAGCATTAGACGAATGTAGTGAATTTTATCAATCCTTTAATACTTTGATTGTACTGTAACATATTACAGCTAAGGATTAAACAAAAATACTATATAAATTTTGAATTATAGCTAAAGATGTACTGTAGCGAATCTTGTCAATCCTTTAATGTTTTGATTGTACTGGCTAAGGATTAGACGAAAATACTATATAAATTTTGAATTATAGCTAAGGATGTACTGTAGCGAATCTTGTCAATCCTTTAATGCTTTGATTGTACTGTAGCGAAATTTTGAATTATAGCTAAGGATTAGACGAATCTTGTTTCCATTGCTTTTTTACTTTTGTTTTGTTCCTCTTTAATGCTTTGATTGTAATGTAGCGAATCTTTTCAATCCGACACAAGGATCATCCATTGTTTCCACTGCTTTTCTACTTTTGTTCTGTTCCTCTTTAATGCTTTGATTGTATTATAGCAAAATTTTGAGTTACAGGCATTAGACGAAAATACTATAGCATCCAGATTTGGACTTATTAATATAAGATAAGATAATATAAGATATATATATATATATTTTTAATGACAAATATCTACAGCAGTAGAAGAGGAACAAGGGTAGGAGGGTGGGACAGAACTAAGTCAAATCTTACAGCAAAATCTTACCAGCCCTACCAAACAAAACGACCAAATGGCAAAGGATATGATCTCCAAACTCCAAAGTCTTTCAACTTGGCAAAAACTTATCCAAAAACCCAACAAATTTTGAAACGACAAATTTTGAGTTACAGCTAAGCATTAGACGAAAATATTGTGGCATCCAGATTGACACTTATTAATATAAGATATATACATATTCGATCCAGTTTGGTCCAAAAAGAAGCATATCCCGAGACACAAGTCATATGTCCGATGGCAGCCAGAGAAAAATTAATGACCTCTTTTTTTTTTCGTTGTTATGGGAAGAGGACATCAATCAGGAATATGCATATTCAGCTTTTGCTTTGCCGCTTGTTTGACTTCAATTGAGAAAAGCAAAACAATAATTGAAGAGTACCAAGGCAGCTTCAATCCCTGGAGAGTTTCTAACTTTGTTATTTGAGTAATAGTCCGAGTACATGTGTACGAATTCAATGACTTTAGATTGAGGATCATCCAACAAGTGCTTGTTGAGGAAAACAAGATGGGACAGTACCAAAACCTACATACAGAGGAGTTTCCCGATTCAAATTTGGGGAACATCACACGCTTATTAGGCCTACACAAACGATTGCTATACTTGTAACGATAACAGTATAGTGAGTCTTTTGAGTCCAGGGAAATATAGAGAATCTCTGCAACTGCAAGGAAACAGACAATTGTTTTTCAATGTATTCATGATCTACAAATTGTATTTCATGTCTTTAATGGAGGCTCCCCAGCAAATATAACTGTTAACTATTACAACTGAAGTTCCAATGGATGGACAGTGAAAAAATATAAAATAAAAAAGATGGAAAAGGAAAGAGAAATTCTACATATCGTGGCTCAAACAATGTTGCAGCCTTGAAAATGAAATTTATGTCTATAACTACTTACATAAGGCATAAAAAGGAGGAAGAATTTGTCGTTGCATTACCAGCCACATTAACAGCAAAGCAGTAAAGAATTGCCCGATCAGGTGCTAAGTTGTCAGGGTGGCAACGTCTATAATCCAAAACCTCAAATCTTCAGGGCCTAAATTCAAAGACCTATCAAAGCAGTGTTTCTAGGCGTACACCATTATAATGCCGGAAACCACATGATGTACCAGCTACACCATGCAAGCGTGGAAAATGACGATGCTCAAGAACATGTGTTTTTTTTTTTTTTCACACCCATATCAGAAAATATTTACATGAAAAAACCATGGGAGCACAAAACCTATTACCAGGCATGCCATCAGAAAGTTACAGAATGGCTGTCCACACCAACATCCTCGACCCCTGTTTGAGGGGTTACCACTTCCACCTATGGATCTCCTTCCATTCCATTCCTCCATAAATCCGTTATCCCCAACACCAGTAACATTTTTAGCAGTCTTACCACAAATTTCACACAATCTGTATGCACAAATGAAAGAATGAATGGCATAAGTAGTGAATTCTAACACTAGCTTCTTGTTCAAAGCACTTTGACATGAGTCCATCATAAGTGAGACAATTTCAGGATACATCAGTTAATCATAAAACTAGATTAACTCGGGAACGTGAGTCTTGATCAAAAATTAGTTTTCCCCAGTCATTTCAGAAAATTTTTTACTGCTCCCTTCATACACATTTGGGTGCACAAGTGTGTCAATTTGATTAACAGATCATTATTATACTATATGACCAATGCATTACATAGAAGAGTACCTTGATTTCTAGGTATAAAAGTATATTAAGTGCAAGAGAGGACAACACTTGTAGAAAGAGCATTGCATGATTTACAAGAATGGTACGAGAACAAATTTTCTTTATGTACAAATCCATTTCAACTGACTATAAATTACCAAAAGGTTGTAGAAGGGTTTCATGCATACATTATATACAACATGGAACAAGGAACTCTGCTTAGAAGAGACAATGGCAATAAAAATCCAAAATTAAACAGTAGCAATAATTTAAATATTAATAGAAGTGGCGAATCTATGATATGAGGCTCCTTCCCAAGACCTCTTACACGAGTCATTGAGAGTTGAAGCCCCTCAGGTAGAAATAGGCCTCTTCTATAATTGATACTGTGAGAAAGCATATGTCCCTTTTACCAATGATAAAGTAGCAAACAAGCATTACACTAAGATCAGCATAGTCTATGCTGTCATTCTTGCATCTTTATAACTCAATACTTCATAAATCATACTATACAATTTAGAAGTTCATCCCAATTACAGTAAAGTATGAGTTGTTTTGACGTTACAAACTAAGTGTTTTAGATGAAGACACTGCAACAGATCTTATTCCCAATTACAGCAAAACCCCAACTAAACAGGTGGTGAGCAAGAAAGGCCCCACTCAAAGAAAGGGGGAAATTTGAAAAAAAGAAAAGAAAAGAAAAGAAAAAGACTGAAATTAAAGATCAATGTCTAAGATTAGAGATTAGTAAACACAAAAAAGAAAGTAAGATTCTGAATCTTGGATGAAAAGGGAGCACTAGTGAATAGATCGCAAAAACTCAGCCTCATGACATGCAATCTCAACACCCTCAAATGCCTTTCTTAAATTATTCACAGCTTAATCAACAATTTTTCACCTTTAAATCTGACATTTTTAATGAACAACAAAACACTAATTCTTAAGCCTAATGAATTAGGGCAAGATAAGAGGGGAGAATATCAAGTATTGTAATTTGTAATTACATGCCACAGGATCTTTTAAGGTCAACATCTTAATCAAGTGGCAGCATTTGGACCTTGTCCTCGAAGTCCAAACTTAACAAAGCAAAAAAAATGGAAAAAATCAAAAATCAAAATCAAAATCAACGGACAAATCAAGCATTAAAGTATTATCAAAATAAAGAACACACAAGAAGACGGTCAAGGTCGCAAATTTGAGCTCAAATTCAAACACTAACATATTATATTTTCCCCAGCAAATTTGAGCAAAACAAAAGGTGAGAAATGAATACCTGTTCCCTCTTATCTTAAACCATGCTTCGGCACAGTAACCATGTGCAATGCCAAGCTCATCTTTACACCCGCAACCGAGCTGAATTAAATCCATCGTTGACATCATATTAACATCACCAGTAATCCTTACCGTCACATGAGATGATTGCTCAGATCCCAAATGGCAAATCCTACAAACCCATTCCACATCCAGATTCTCACCAAACCCTTTACCACTGCTGCACTTCACATCAATCACACACGAAGTCTTCTCTGGTTCAGACACCGTTTTAGTCACCTCTTTGGTAGATACCTTACTCAACACCGGTTCGCTAATTCTTGCTTCCAATCCCCCATCATCTCCACCAACACTCAGAGCCTCATTCGAATTAATGACAATTATAATTTCAGGCACAATCCCACCACCCAAAGTGCTCGAATCTTCATTTGCCCCTCGATCAACTTCATGCGGTACATCACTGCCACCACACTGATCAATGTCCTCCTGATTGACTACTTGTTCGTGTCCGTTCATTATCACCTTACTTGACCCCAACTCACTACCCAATTTCTCCAAAGCCCCATTTCCTCCAGTAACACATGTAGAATCCCTCTCCTCTGAATTCACTGAAATCATAGACTCAGATGCCACCCCATCAACCGAACTGCTCGAATTCTCACTCCTCCCCCGATCAAACTGACCCGCTAGTACCGTGTCCTCCTCCCGATCCATCACCAAACAAAAATTTCTCCACCACTAGTCGAATTTCCAAACTTTCTCACAAAAACCACCAGCAGTATTATTATCTCTATATGCATCAAATTGAATAACCAACATTGATTTCTATGAATAAGAGCATGGACAAACGTGTCTAAACCTACTCTTGGTAATTACAAAAAAGTTAATTCAAGTTCATTAACAGTTACCACATTGTAACCTCCAAAAAGGTGAAGCACATACAGATCGGAATCCAAGAAACCAAACACCCCGAAAAAGAGCTCCAATCAACAGCTAAGATATGAAAATCTGAAAAATAAAATAACATTAAAAGTGGGAGATCAAGGTTTCTCCCCACTACCAACTGCAACATCCGTACTAAATTCTCTCTGCGTGTTTGTCAAAAAGAGATTTCAATTATTGTCATTGAAAAAAATAAAAAAGAAGAGTTAAGGTGAAGAAAGGGCTTGAATCGGAATGGATGCGTTACTTCCGTTTCGTTCTCCAGAGAGAAGCAAGGGATTACTGTTACTGCAACCGTGCAACGGGTTCTTTCGCTTCCATTGTCTTTCAGTCCTAACAAATTTATGCTCTTTTGGGGTTTAGGGCATGGCCAAATTTTACATAATTTGGCTAAAAAATTTTACACATTGAATTGGATAAATCTAAAATAATTTAAATTTTTACTACAATAGTTGGCTAAATATGAAAGACTACTATTCATTCATCAAACATTAAAATATTAATCTCTCATTCTAAACAAATAAATTAAATTAATTAGAATATAATTAACATTTAACATTTAGAATATAATTATATTATTAATATTTAACAATACTTTTTTTATTATTAATTTAATTAGAATATAATTACTATTAACATTTAATAATATTTTTTAATATTAATTTAATTAGAATATAGTTATTATTAACATTTAATTGGTAGAATTACAAAACGTGATAAAATAAATTAAATAAAAAAATTATTAATTGAATAATATTTTATTATTATATAGAGAATAAATGGCTAATCCAATGTGGAGATTGAATTTAAATAGAATAGGCAAATGTAAATAAGTGTTGATATTGATTAAATTTGAAGATGAATTTGACCAAACCAATGTCAATGCTCTTAGTGCGACGTTTTGATTATTGAAAAGGGACAATGTACCAGAAAACTTGGGTGCATTTTTAAGATTCATTTTATAATTAATCAGTTATTTATTTTTAAGAAATATTAGTTATTTATTTTGCCAAGTAATTTATTTATTTCACTATTTCTTACCTTCTTTTCTAACCGAAAAACAAATTATTTTTTGAATCTGATTTGCATTTGCTGTCTCAAATTATTAATAGCATTCTTATCCGATGTCCTAAAATACTGTTATCTCTATAATTTAGGGACTCAACTTAACTTTTTGATAAAAATAGGCACTTTGTCTAGTTCCGTATTTTTAAGTATAGGTTTAGAATGTAAACAGTGACTCTCTAATAATAAAGAAAGAATAAAAAATGATAATTTAAATAGAATAGAGAAATGATAGGGAATGTGATGTGGGAGATTTTTTAAAGATGAGTAAAATTTAAAAAGTGTAATTTCTAACTAAAATTAAGAAAAATTATAGTAAACCAGATGTGAATGCTCTAAGGTCAGTTTTTATAAATTATTTTATCTCATCTAATTATTATAGTTTTATCAAATTTTCACACAACATACAATAATCAATTCAATTTTTTTCAAATCTCAAAATAAAAGTAATATTAAAAAATTATATTCAACAATATTTTATTCAACTTTTAATTTTCATCTCATCTTATTTGTATAACCAAATGAGACTTAAATGACATCACTTTCGACTCTTATTGCAAGTACAAATGAAAATAAATGAGGTGACATAATATTTACAATTAAGTTGTAATGATAAGTGAGTTCAACTTTTTAATATATGTTGATTTTAATAATTTAGAGGAAAAATCTTTAATTTGAGGATGCAAAATATATTTATTTATTTAACATTTTCTAACAGTGATAAAAACAAAGTTCAAATATATGTTGGCGTGAGTCATGTAATTAGCCTTGTTATAGAAATCTTAGATATAGGAATCCCTACAATCAAGGGTCATAATTATAGCCATAGATAGTTTACATACAAAGATTAGCTTCTTAAAATAGCTTTTCTTCTATCTATATATCTTGTACTTTGTTCTATAAAAATTGATATATATGAAAATCACAATTTGACATGGTATGAGAGCATGATCTTGGGTTTCTTGTTTCTTGATCAAGCAGGGGTCCAAACTGCTCGACATCCATGGCTGACACCACTGCAACCATCCTTGACAATTTGACATTGAAAATGACGGAGGTCTTAACAAGGGCCCAGACCTCTTCTTTACCCATCACGGATTCCCCGACAGTACCAATAAGCATCAAGTTGGATGGTTCCAACTATGCTTTATGGTCCCAAGTTGTGGAGATGTACATCTCCGAAAAATACAAATTGGGATATATCAATGAAGACTACCCTCCACCACAGAAACTAACCCATCATTTTGTAAATGGCGAACAGAGAATGCTATGGTGAAAGGATGGTTGATAAACTCAATGGACTATTCCTTTGTTGTGAACTTTATTCGCTACCCAACGGCTAAGCAAGTATAAGACTTTGTTGCCACAATCTAATTTGATGGCACTGACACCTTGCCGGTATATAATCTCCAATTATGTGTTTGTCGGATAAAACAAGCAAGCGGATCGATAGAGAAATACTACAATGATCTACAGGGTTTGTGGCATGAGATCGATTTTCATCATCCCAATCCAATGGCATGTGCAATTGACATATAGAAATACAACTTAATTTTACAGGAGGAGAGAGTGTATATTTTTCTGGATGGACTAGATGATCGACTAGATCATGTTCGGAGTGATGTTCTCCAACTGAAGCCTTTCCCCACCATTGAGCAGGCATATGCTCATGTTTGAAGGGAGGATATCCGCCAATCTATGATGACATTGGCAGTGGCTAGCGGTACTGTTATGGCCACCAAAGGTGTGAAATCGGCCCAGCCACAAACCTTGGTGAAGTCTGGGTCATCCTCATGATCCAAGGGTCATGCTAATGGGAACAAGTGCACACACTGTGGTAATACCAAACATTCCCGAGAGACATGTTTCAAACTCCATGGCTATCCAGATTGGTGGCATGAATTATAAGCTTGAAAGAAAAGAGATGCTCTTGTGATTGAAGATGGCATGGATCGAGTTGCAGTGGCCACTGTGGAACCTCAGTTGTCACTTGTTCCTGTGGCTGAATCTTCCACTTCACTCCTGGATCCAAGTAACTGTGGTCACAATTTTTGTACCTCTACTTCTTGGAATGATGGCGCCTGGATTATAGACTCAGGGGCAAATGATCAAATGACATTTGATCCAAATGACTTCTCCAACACAACTCCACCCAGGAGGACTTGAATTGCCAATGCCAATGGGGCAACTTACCCAGTCACAGGGGCTGGAACCATACCCTTATCTCCTCTCTCTCTCTCTCTCTCTCTCTCTCTCTCTCTCTCACACACACACACACACACACACTCCTTGTTCCATCTCTCTCAAATAAATTGATGTCTGTGAGTCAAGTTACAGAAGAACTTAATTGTGTCATATTGATGTACTCTACTTTCTGTCTTCTTCAGGATAGTCTCAACAAGAAGATTATTGGGCGTGGTAGTAGCTGTCGGGGTGACAATATGTGACACAACCTGTTAATCCAACACGAACACGACACAATAAAAGCAGATTAGGCTTTAGTCTTAACGGGTTTGGGTCAAAACAGGTTGACCAGTCAAGACACGATTGCTTAATGGGTCACTAACAGGTCAACCTATCATGACCTGTTAAGAAAGTTAAATTTACCTTTATATCCTTAGACCTAAAATTTTAAAAACCCTAACCCACGTATCATTATCCCACACTGCCTCACCTTCAGTTTTTATTCTCTTTATTCTCACAGTCCACAAGTCTCATTCTCCATCTCATCTTCTCACGCTGTTGCCACCCCTCTCTTCAGTGTCTTCGTCCTTCGTCTTCAACGGCACAGCCTCGGCCTCTTCTCATGCCGCCCCCCCTTCATCTTCAACCCACTCAACAGTGGCCCACAGCACACCCAGTGGCACACGGTACCACGCCCATTGCTCAAGCCCACCTCACAATGGCCACATCCAGTGGAAGAAGAGTTTCTTATGTTTCAAAGGTACTTTTCTCATATATCAATTTTTTTTCTTTGGTTTTTTTTTCTCTATTTCTTTGGTTTTTTTTTCTCTATTTCTGTATTTCTTGTGATCAGGAAGAAGATTAGAGATGATGATCTTGTTTTTTTCTCTATTTGTCTTTCTCTAGCTTATTTCCTTTTCTTTCTTTTCTCCTTATGCACTTGGTGATTCCATGGGTGTTAGGAGCTCAAATCGGGAAGAAGATTAGAAATGGTGGTTTGAGTGAAAAGTTAGAACTGAAGCTTCTGGGTTCATGTCTTGCAAGGGAGTAGATAGGCTAAAAATAGAATAGAGAGCTTACGTCATGAGAATAGGGAGCTTGCGTCACGAAAAGTTTTTTTTTCTCTCTCTTTGTTCTCACTCTCATAGAGTCTCTCTCCCTCTCCTCTTCTCACGCCGGCCCCCCTCTTCGGTGTCTTCGTCTTCAACCCACGCAGCAGCAGCACAGCCTACCATTGCTCCACTGTCCGATCGTATCCTTACTACTTACTCTCAATTGGGTATGCTTTCTCGCCCACACAACCCACACACGCACGTTGCTTGGTTTTCCATAAGGTAGATCCTTAAAGTGTGTGTACATGTTTTGGGCTTAATTAGGGGCTTTTTTTATAAGCTTAATTCGTGTATGTAGCCTTTGATTTGTTCTTTCCTACAAAGATGGTAGGTTCACCATTTTTTTATTAGTTGGTTTATCAGTTTATTGGGAACTCAAATCTTTGTTTTTGGACATACATATAGTATGTTCAGTAATATGATGTACTAATCGGTTTTGAATAACCTTCTACAATGTAGTATTGGGCTAATAGATTCGAGTAACCACACTAAGGGATGTACCTAGTGATTTTTTGAATTTTTTTCTGCATCACAATGTCATCTTTTCTATTCTTGGCTTTCGTTCAATGAGTTATTGTTAGGGACAATTGTTACTGTAAATTTTCATATGAATTAATGTGAGGAGATTCATCAAAAACTTAGTATGTTATGAGAAATCAATTCCTTTCAACTATGTGAGTCGGGATATAACCAATGGTTTGATTGGCGTATTTTTCCTCAATCTGTATTTTTTATAGGTTTCATACCTTTTCTTTTCCGGTTTTTATGTGGGCGTGCTTTGGAATTAATTTTGCTGTAGGGTTTATCATTAAAATCTTGTAGTTTATATTTAAATGCTCTCCATTGTTTATGGCAACCTGTTTATGTGCAGCCTTACCAACCTAGTTATAATGCTCTAACTCCTCCTCCTCACCCTGAAGAAACTACTATCAATATTGGGCAAGTCAAATCTTCTTTTTTATTTGTTTCCAGTTGTTTAAATATATACCTCAACGATTTTATTATTATGCATTGCATAGATGTCAATTTGAATCTGTCTTCTGAATCTTTTGTGGTGCTTCCTTCTTGTAGTGGAGGTTGGACAATTTTATTATTTCGCATATTCATTGTAGGGGAGCATGACTGCTTCCAAGGCATTAGGTTGCTACAAAGAGCTTTTATGCAATCCTTCAAATCTTGGGGAACAACAAGAGCAAAGAGGACACGGTACTTCCTTCTTCACGTTCTAAATTTGTTTAGATTTGTGTGTATCATCATATTTGGGATTGTAACATTAATATTATTACAAATGTGTTTATCATATCTGATGTTGTCAGGATTTTAATTTTGGACTTATAGTTAATTTTATACTTTTTTTTATAGATATTTTGATTTTAATGTTTATATAAAATTAATCAAGTCAAACGAGTTAACAGGTCATGTTTGTGTCCAAACAGGTCAGGTCGGGTCATGTTAACATAAATGAGTTGAAACGAGTTGTGTCATGTTAACATAAACGGGTTGAAATGGGCCGTGTTGTGTTGTGTTAAACTATTTTGTAGGATTCACTAACGGGTCTTAATGGGTTGTGTCGTGTCAACCCATTACCTTAACGGGTCATGTTCATGTTGACCCATTAAGTGTAATGTACATGCATTGACACAACACAAACACGACTCGTTGACAAGATTTGCCACCCTAAGTACTAAGAGGAGGGACTGTATTATTTGGATGACTTCAGCATGGGCATGGCACATTACATGCACCATCAAACCAGTAGAAAAAGAAAGGGAGATGTGGCTATGGCATCGGCGTTGAGGGCATCCATCATTTGGTTATCTATGACATTTATTCCCAGCTTTATTTTCTAGTTTGCAACATATTGATTTTAAATGTGATACATGTATCATGGCTAAAAGCCATAAAACTTCTTATCCAATTAGTCTGAATAAAAGTAATATTCCATTTGCGTTGATCCACTCCGATGTGTGGGGACCATCCCCAATAACTATTTCCTTTGGTTTGCGATTTTTGTTGACGATTGCACCCGCATGACATGGCTCTACCAGTTGAAAACTAAAGATGAAGTTTTCACTGTGTTTCAAGCATTTCATGCCATAATTCAAACCCAATTTTCCTCCAAGATACAATTTCTCCATTCCGATAATGGTGGAGAATTCATTAACCAAGGATTTCAGGCTTATTTCCAGCAACATGGTCTCCTCCACAAGACCTCATGCTCTTAAACACCACAACAAAATTGTGCCACCAAGAGAAAAAATAGGCTCATTCTTGAAACAGCTTGAGCATTACTTCTTGGAGCCAAAGTGCCAAGTCACCATTGGGGGGATGCAGTGGCTACTGCCGTGTACTTAATCAATTGTATGCCATCTAAAATTCTTCACTTTAAAACTCCCCTTCAAATCCTCTTTATCCATACCTCCCTGCATACTACATTGATGCTTCCTCCTAAAACTTTCGGGTGTGTTGCTTTTGTTCATCTTCCAAAGAATCAACATACCAAACTGGATCTATGTGTAGTTAGGTGCTTCTTTTTAGGATATGGTTTACATAAAAAGGGCTTCCGGTGCTATGATCCCACTACCAACTGCACTTATATCACCATGGATGTCACATTTATTGAGTCTGAGCATTCTACTCTTCCCTAGCACCCAATTCTTCCCTTCAGGGGGAGACTCAAGTGGAAGAGTTGAAGTGGTTGATGGCCTCTGCGTGTGGGCATGAAACTGGAGCTAATGAAGCTGACCCGCAAGATGCATCACCAGAAAATGAAGCTGGAGCTAATAAAGCTGAACCACAAGATGCATTACTAGAAAATGCAAAATTAATATGTGCAGTGCTTGAAAATGAAGAACCTGGACATGAAAAGGCTAAAAATGGAGAACCTGAAAATACAGAGTCCCCTCACTCTCTAGTACCCAAAGATCCTCTTCCTCCTGAGAATGTTCCTGAGGTAAGTACCCCCATTGCACCTTTACATGCTAATGTCCTCGATTCTTCTACTGGTTATATCTTGCCTTTCAGACACAACCATGGGAAACCACCAAGTAGATATACCCCAGATGTGGAAGAAAGAAGGACCAAGTATCCAATTGCAAATTATGTGTCTACTCAAAGTCTGTCCAGGCCGCTTAAGACGTTCACTCGAGCATTATCCTCCTACCATATTTCCAGTAGCTTGGGGAGGCTGTATCCGATCCAAAGTGGGCATAAGCAATACAAGAAGAACTGGAAGCCTTATAGAAAAATAACACATGGAGGTTAGTCTCATTACCGGAAGGAAAAAAAAAACAGTAGGATGCAAATGGATGTTCTCTTAAAATACAAGGCTGATGGATCCATCGACTGATACAAGGCAAGGCTCGTCATGAAGGGTTTTACTCAAACGTATGGCGTCGACTATTCAGAAACCTTTTCACTAGTAGCTAAACTGAATACGGTTAGAGTCTTATTGTCTCTTACAGCCAACTTGGACTGGCCACTACATCAACTCGACATGAAGAACGCCTTTCTTCACCGCAACCTTGACGAGGAAGTATACATGGAGGTCTCGCCGAGATATACAAGATCTTTCGAGACCAAAATTGTATGTAAATTGGAGAGGGCATTGTATGGGCTAAAGAAGTCACCTCTGGCGTGGTTCGGCCAGTTTAGTTCAGTCATGAGGAAGTATGGTTATCGCCAAAGTAATTCTGACCACACTCTTTTCTTGAAACACCAACAAGGCAAAGTAACAGCCTTGATCGTCTATGTGGATGATATGATAATTATGGGGGATGAGAGATCTCTAGGCCACAAGGGCAATTGTTTAATGAATTTGAAATGAAGAACTTGGAAGGGCTCAAGTATTTTCTAGGAATAGAGGTGGCAAGGTCAAAAAGGGGCATATTTCTCTCTCAACGAAAGTATGTACTAGATTTATTGACAGGTGGGATTACAGGAGTGCAAACCAATATATATCCTGATTTTGCAAAACCATTAGCTTGGGGAATACTCGGACCAAGTACCAGCTGATAAAGTAAGGTATCAAAGACTAATGGGTAAGCTTATTTACCTATCTCACACTTGCCTAGATATCGCTTATACCATGAGTGTAGTAAGCCAATCTATGCATTGTCCTAGTGAAGACCATATGGGTGCAGTAATTTGGATCCTCCATTATCTGAAGTCATCACCAGAAAAAGGACTAATGTTCTCCAAGAATGACCATCTAAATATTGAAGGGTACATGGATGCAGACTGGGCAGGGAACATATTGGATAGAAAGTCTACCTCAGGCTACGTTACATTCGTGGGAGGCAATTTAGTTATATGGAGGAGTAAAAAATGGAAGGTGGTGGCATTGTCCAGTGCTGAAACTGAATTCTGAGGCATGGCAAAAGGTTTGTGCGAGCTTCTGTGGCTTAGGAGCTTGCTAACTGAAGTTGGCTTTCTTCCTGGTTCGACAATAACTTTATTCTGTGATAACAAGGCTGCCATCGACATATCTCACAATCCAATCCAACATGATCACACCAAGCACGTGGAATTGGATTGGCACTTCATCAAACAAAACCTGGAAGAAAATATCATTCAATTTCCTTTTGTTAAATCAAAAGATCAACTAGTTGACATACTTACCAAAGCAGTTTCTAGTAAAAGCTTCCATGATTCACTTGACAAGTTAGGCGGTACAGATATCTACGTACCAACTTGAGGGGGAGTGTTGGCGTAAGTCATGTAATTAGCCTTGTCATAGAAACCTTAGATGTAGGAATCCCTACAATCAAAGGTCAAATATAATTATAGCCGTAGATTGTATACAGACAAAGATTAGCTTCCTAAAATAGTTTTTCTTGTATCTATATATCTTGTACTCTGTTTTATGAAAATTGATATATATGAAAATCACAGTTTGACAATTTCAAAACTCATTTTCTTTCTTTTGCAATTGTGTGTAACACTTACAAATCTTGTGTACTTACTTTTTCAAAAAATATCTATCATTACTTTTTTTTTCTTTTTATTACATATAATCGCATAACAATGCTGATAGCTAAACAATTCAACTTTGTGATGTATATTTAAAAAGAGAAATGATATTTACAATTATGAAGTGTGCTAACGTCGCACAATTTTTTTAAAAAAATATGAATAAATATGAAATCCACATATAAAAAATTTAATTTTTTAATAGTAGATCTCACTCTTTTTTCAAAATAATTACACAACGTTTATACATTCTACGATTGTACGTAGTATTACTCTTTAAAAAATATGAGACAATTCTTTCTCATTGCGTGCAGTTGCACTCTAATTACACAATATAGGGGTTCTTCCCAATTATTGCCTTGGATCATAAAGAAAGCTCAAGATCAAATAAAAAGTGAAAATGGGTTCGAAAACTATAATCACTGTCATTATATTATAGAGTTAAGGTTGTGTTTGATTGTTAACCAAATTCAATTCATCTTTAACCAATTATTGATGAGACTCACTATTTTTTCAACTTCCTATAAAACAAATTCAACTCATCTCAACCTACTCTATACACAACTTAAAAAGTTAAACTCATCTCAATGAAATCCATAACATAATACCATTCACAACTCAATTCAACTCATCTTAACATCCAAATGTAACCCAAAAATGTTGTTCCATGTTGATGGCGGCCCATCTTGAAACTAGATGGCTATCTTTGGGCTCATTTTGCAATCTTAGAACAAGAAGGATGAATGCATTTGACCATTTCGGCCAATTGAAGAGTACGGAATAGTCGAGTCGGTGTTATTCTAATGAAGTACAAAACTCATTTACAGTTGAACTTGGAAGGAAAAATTGAACTTGTTGTCACCGAGGTCCAGAAAGCTCCATTGCTTCGATTATAAATGAAGATTCTTGATGAGCATCACTGTTAATTCTGGAAAAACTAGAAGCCATTGCCTCGCAAAGGTTTGTTCCACCTTGTGGATCCTCTGTATGTCCTGACTGCTCAACAAGACCTTCCAAGACCTTCAAAACTTCCGACATCTTTGGCCGGAGGTTGGGATGCGACTGAGTACACTGCAGAGCCACCTCTACTACTTTCTCCAGCTGTAGTGCATTAAAGCATTCCCTTAGATCCCTATCTACTAGCACCTCCAGCCTCTTCTCCTCATGCAATGTTCTAACCTGAATTGTTCAACTAATATTTAGAAACTGATAATTAATGCAAAAACTGATGCCCAAATGCAAGATAAAACATTATTTTATGCAGCTTTGACATTTACAGAAGGGATGAGAGACAATTTAATTTTTATGGAGTTGCTTTGGAGGAATCTGTCTCATAAAGACAAAATATTATATCCTAAACTACGTGAAGAAAGAATAGAATCTTGTACCAATTGAAAATTGGAAGGAACTTACGTACTGGACCACTTGGAAAAATATCCAAAATACGGGGGCAAAGAAAAGTGTAATTCATGCACCTCATTAATCAGTAAACCATGCAGTTAGACCAAAGACATTTCACATGATTCTGCCATGACTATAATAATATACTGAAAAAAAAAAAAGTGACTACTCACCCAGTCAAGAATCATCCCTTTTTGAACTTGACCATTTCCAGCATCTAATGCCTTTTGCCCTGTTATGAGTTCCAAAAGTAGTATGCCAAATCCAAAAACGTCTGTTTTTTCAGAAGATTGTCCAGTCGAAAGATATTCTGGGGCAATGTGTCCTATTGTGCCACGAACAGCAGTAGTGACGTGTGAATCCCTCTGGTCTAACAGCTTAGCAAGACCAAAATCCCCAACTACAGCTTCAAAACTTTCGTCAAGCAAAATGTTTGCAGCTTTGACATCCCTGTGAATTATTCTTGGATTACACTGTTCGTGCAAGTATAGAAGCCCGCGGGCAGCTCCAACCGCTATCCTCATTCGTCGGTTCCAATCCAAAGACAGCTTTTCTCGACGAGTGTCTGCCAATAAGAGGCAAGCATATGGGAATCAGCAAGGGAATAAGCGAAAAGCTGCAGTTTGGTTTATCTTTGATTGAAACAAGAGCACATAGATAATATAGATTCCAAGTCCAGGGAATTCAAGATTGAAACTATGAATGAGATATTGTTAACTGACCAATTGTTAAACTGCTTGCATTTTGAAAATGTGATGCAACCACAAAACTTAAAAGGTTTCCATATTGACATCGACTTTTTCATACCGTAAAACTGATATTCAAAAAGGCTTTAAATGAAACCGCATGAGATACATATCTCGTGTTTCCTATAGAATAATTCAAATTGTTATCTTAGGGATGATCATTTTCTGAAATAATTTTCAAGGGGAAAAAAGATTCTCACTCACTGAAAAGATCAGTAACTAAAAGGTTGACCTTTCCTCAAATATTACAAATTACAGTTGAGAAGCACCAGTTTGAACAAGTTCTTTGAGAGAGAGAGAGAGAGAGGAGCAGCAAGCCAATATGGAACACACCTCTCAAGCGGTCAGCAACACTCCCATTTGGCATATAAGGATAAACTAGCAACCTTTCATCAGAGGACATACAAAATCCATACAAGCGTAAGAGATTTCGATGCAAAGCCAAGCCAATCATTTCAACTTCAGTCTGAAACTGCAATTCTCCCGTGTAATTTGGATCTTTCAGCCTCTTGACAGCAACCACTAACCTGTTTGGAAGATATCCAATATAAACCACTCCAAATCCACCTTGCCCTATGATGTTTTTGGGACTAAAATTTCCGGTGGCATTTTGCAGTTCACGATACGTAAACCTCTTGAGTTGACTAATATCAAATTCATAATCTTGCTGCACTGAAAATATCAATTTATGAGCAAATTTAAATCCTCATAACTTCTTACAATCCCTATCATCTACTTGCTTGATGGAAAATGCCTTAGTTTAGGAAGTACCGTAAGATGTAAAGAGAAGCCGAGATCTGTTCCAATGCACCCAACAGACAAGCAGCATCACAGAAACCACAAATGCACAACTGATGCTAACAGCAACAGAAAGCACCCACTGATGATGACCACTGACTTTCTTAAATAAACCTGTATCTGAAATTAAATTATCATGCATATGCACCCATATCAATTTAAGAAATCACTGGAAAAATGTGTTTGACAGTTTGCATCTACAGACCATTTATTGGTTTTGAAACACCCATGCAGACTTGTGTTGATGAAGAAGTGCAAAGAAAGTTATTCCCTGCAATACTGCAATGAAAAACATGAAAACCGTCAAACAGCCAAAATACCATATCAGGAAGAATTTCAAAAAATTTTATTTTTTTAAACTGTCAACAAAAAATGAAGAAAGCATGCTTGCAAATGTTAAAAAAAAAAAAAAAAAAAAATCAACTGCTAGCACAACATGCTATGCGAAATTTTTTCCCTCCTGTAGGAGGATTGGCCTTTTCTGCCATTAATAAACCTTCCTACTGGGGAGCGCAAAGAGAAGGGCTTCGTTGGATGAGCTCAACATTCTGGGATATATACATAGACTTTCTAGTATGGAGAGCATTTGCATAAATATACATACATAAATACATATGTTTATATATATTGCTACTATATTGGTTTGGCACTAACATCATTTTTCTTGTTTCATTATTTCTGATCAAATAACACATATGCGTCCAAAACAAACTCCCCAAATGACGGTTCAATGCATAGGATCACTTTCATATCAGAAACTAAGTAAAATCAGTAAAAACAAATTATGAAGCCAAAAGAGGACCTTATATAAAGGCAATAGAATGGCATGACCTAAAATATTGTGTTGGAGCTGGTGAAATAGCTCAACTAGTATGTAAGCCCACACCTAAAATAAGTCCATTGTTAAGTGTTTCACCAACTCAACTAGTATGTAAGCCCGCACCTAAAATAAGTCCATTGTTAAGTGTTTGCTCTTGACAAATTGATCAGCCATTGATGTAGGAGAGCCTCACTTGATAAAATAACTAGGCATAAAAGCAGTAACTATGGACTGGAAATATAATAGTCTTTATTCTTACAAAAAAATCCTCTTTTCACGAAACACCTCACCTGTAGCCTTTCGCTAGTATTTTTGGAGTGGGGCCGCTGAGATTATTAAATGATAAATCCCTATGCAATACAGTGCAAAATGATTAAAATCCTTTTAAGAAAGTTATGAGAGAGAGCATAATTGAGATCTGATGCAACACATACAAGTATGAAAGACCTGTGAGATTAGAAACAGTTTTGGGAATCTGGCCCAATAACTTATTTCTACTGAGCTTCCTGGAAATTTTTGCATGGGAGAGGTTTAGAGAACATATGTTCAGAGAGAACAAAATATTAAAATGAACAAAATATTATCTGTCGAGCATACTCACAAGTAACTTAGATGAGTTAGAGACCCCAAAGAGTCTGGAATTTCTCCATCAAACTGGTTACCAGAGAGGTCAAGAGTCTGAAGCTCTGAAAGCTTTCCTATGTCAGGTGGGATGGGACCAGATAACTGATTGTTCTGCAGTAACCTGCAGCAAGAGATAGAAAAAATCAATTGGTGAACACAACATTTATTCCATCCTTTTGGCAGCTACACAACAAAAGATTTGCACAATAATTTCAGTTCATCAAGCAACTAATTGAAAAGAACACCTTCTATATCATAAGCCAGTGAAATCACAGTTTGTCCCAAAAGCTTAAGCTGATGGGAAGATATAAGTTTTGTTATTTATTTTACATCTTAACACTCCCCCCTCAATGAGTAGGCCCAACATGTAAAATTTTTAATTGAATAGAGTAAAATGTAAAGTCAACGTTTGAACTTAAGACCTCCACTCTAATACCATTTGAAATCACCACTTGCCCTGAAAGCATAAGCTGATGAGAAGAGGTAGATTTTATTATTTATTTTATATCTTAACAAAGCCTCCAGTGAACTGTGAACATGATCATCTGTACATTAGACCTACTACTGTTATTTCTAGAAAAACCAGGTCTCCTGGCCTACATTAAACACCCCATTGCGTATACATTACAGCGTGCACTGCATCAACATGGTCGGGAATATTACATTGTGAGATTTCATTCTTGCCTTAGGCTACTGAAACCAATAATTGAAGGTCCCAAATCAACCATATTGAAAAATATTAAGTTAAAATATATAAGTGAAAATTAATAGCTTAGTGAACTATAACCAAGTAGGCAATAGAAAAGACAATCTGTTGGTGCCATGAATCAGCAGAATGCCAAGAAGTCTTACATTGACCCAAGATGACTCAAGTTCCCAACACTTGGCGAAAGCGTTCCTGATAAGCTCATATTGGCCATCTCACTACCATCATCAATAGAAAACAAGTAACATTAGAAACGCATTTAAGATTTTAAACAGACATCCTAACCGATAAAACCCTTCATATTGAAAAGTAACGGAACTCCCTCCCCAAAAAAGACATACAGATCGAAAAGAAGCAATGAGCGATTTTTTACTTCCATACCCACTCTTAAGCTGCCAAGAAAGCCACAACGGGGTAAAAACAAGAAGATAAACAACCGTTTCCAAATCTTCAGTTCAGTTCCCAAATGTCAAAGCCAGGGTATACTTATATATAACAAGCCTTCTTTGTAACTATGGTGGTAAAGTATGCGCCTTTATGTAGCCAAGGTCAAAGGTTCAAATTATGGTAGAGAAAAGAAGGAAAGGCATGACGTATAAACACACCACATTTTCTTATTTGAAATTTTCTCGGTGACTAAACAGGAGCAATAACGTGATGGCAGAATGGGGGACACTCACAGGGAAACAACGAAACCTTCGGCAGAGCAAGAGATCATGTTCCACGTGCAAGGATCAACAGAGTTAATATCCCACCCATCCATCACATGCAACTCGTCGTTGATCTTATTCTTCACCGCCATCAGAGCAGCCACTGCTTCATCCAAAAATGACAGATTCAGCACAAACAACACAGATAAAAAGAAAAGATATCAATGCACAAATATCAAGAGAAGAAAAAAGCAAGGGCCGCATGTGTTTGTTTCTTGAAGACCCGCGTGGGACATACCCTCATAGCTAACACCCTTGGGTGAAAGAAGACTGTCGGTATCAGCCGCAATCATTGGCATCCAAAAGAAGTTAAGAAGGAAGAAATACCCAAAACCCAGCCTTACACATTCCATGGAGACAAACTGCTAAAGTTAAAGAAACGCAAGAACCAGAAGAGTTCTGAAAAACGTTCCTGATATCTTAGTACTGGCTTTTCCAGAGTCTTCAGACTGACAGTATGATACTATGATCCAAAAGTCCGTCCTTTCAAATGGAGGAACCCCTTCTGGAATCTTGCTTGCCTGGGGAAGCTAACAAATTTAACAATTGTTTTTTCACTCGAAGGGATCGTAGTTGTCTAGTAGTGAGGAGCTCGAGTTTTGGGAAGTGGACAGGGGTTGTCGGCTGGTTTTTTCAGTTTAAAAGGCGGTTGGTTTTGTGTAGTTGGGTTGTACGGTTGGTTTCTGGTCGAGATGTGCGTGGGAATGTTTGAACCGTTTGATTCTTTGACTTTGACTCGGGAAGGAACCAGCTGTAACGTGGCTCCGCTCGATTCTGGGAATCTTCAATGTTCGTCTTGGCGCCAAGCTTTTGTATACGTTGCCGTTGTTTTGGATTAGGGTGCAAGCACAGTTCTCCAATCACGACGTCGTTTTCGCTTGTTCTTTGCTATTTTATTATTCCACGTCTCTGCCTCCACTGGTCAGTTCTAAAATAATGGATGGTAATCCATTTCATATGATATCCCATTCCTCGAACTTTAAAAAAGTCAAAAGTAATTGAAGTTTGGTTTCTCTCGAGGTTTTATATTATTTTATTTTTAAAAATTATAAAAATAAAATAAAATAAATTATTCTATTTTTAAGCGATTTATATATCATAACTTAAATAATATAATTTTATTTAAAAAATTTATTTTCCAATAACACGTAAACAGTATAGAATACTCCAATGCCTAACTTCATTGTTTTCCTCTGCCATGTAGATGTTGTCCGAGTTTGATTTCCATCCTTCTTAAAATTTGATTGGATACATTTTGTTTAAAAAATAATAGACAAAATCAAACATTATGTATTTAGTGAATTTCCAAACTCATGTTGTCACTTAGAAACCTTGATGGATACCAATTTTCAAATGAGGACAATATGAAAAAATTTATGTAATAATCACTTAAACACATTAATCCTTCAGCGAAATGGAACACAGGAAAGGAATCAATGCATGGAACAAGCAAAAGCAATATTGCACACAGAACAATAGCATTTTTAATTCGTACAAACAGTAGGTAGCATCTGTAGCCTGCAAATATAATTCAACCAAGAAAACATCCACCAAAGAACTAACGGAAGCAACATGCAAATAAAACCAATATCCAACAACCAACAGCAAGACCGCCCCCACCCTTTTGTTCAGCCACTCTATTAGGGGCTTTCTTCCTAGCTATATAGATACACTTTCCCATAGCTTTTCCTCTGCTAGAAGCTTTCTGATCACCATCTCCAGCTATCTGAACTATCAAACATGTACAGAAACAAAATGGAAAGGAGGTTCGGAAAAAGTAGGTAGTGGGAGGGATGGCGACAAAATCGTTGAAACGAACTCATCAAGTGCAGTTATCCAGACACTTGTGTATCTACGTGTCTTGGTAGGGCAAGAGCAAGAAATGATATACTGGTTCAGGCCTCAATGCATGGTGATACCAACACAAAGATAGTACCTCTTTGCATCACACATTAAGTGGAAGATAAAACATTCCCATATAACTTTCCTCACTTATGTGCCGGCTAGATGCAAAAAATCTAGACCCATTTGGCGTTTCACATGCTCTGGTATCAACCTATTCACAAGCTCTGGAGAAGCTCCTGACAACTGTAATCACCAATAGAGATATCAGGAAAACAATTTGTTGCAAATTAAACATATCAAACTGAATAGTTGCTGAACATCCCAATCATCCAAGAAGTCAACGTGCATGTTCCTACCACCTATAAATAATGTCTACATGTAGAAAAAAATGTCATACATACTAACAGGCACAAAAAACAATTTTCTCTCTCTTAGATGTGACATGCAAGAATAAACATATATTAATGCTTTATACATTTTGAATCCAACCACTAATGGACAAGCATATTCCACGAAAATAGGCAAAAAAGCATATTCATACTTCCTGTTTAAAGTTGAAAAGCGGTGGCAATGGGCGACCATTTGGTAGGCGAGCATTGGGTTCTCGAAGTTCATCGAAGAAAGAGTGTGCACATGCTTCTAGCTGTTATAACAAAGAAGCTCCAAGTCAAAAAGGAGATCAATCACACACACCCCCACACAAGCACACATCTAAAGCCAAGTCCATACACTTAACATAACACACATTTCCATAATACAATAAAATAATAGAACTCATACACCGAATAATCTACTGGAATTTAAGTAATGGCAGAAATGAACTCACTGCTGTGCAGCGAAGACTGGGTGAGTATTGCAGCAGTCTTGAAGCCAGATCAATTGCTTCTGGGGGCATCCTTTTATGGAAAACCTAAATCCAGAAGTTTAAAAGTTAGCTGTAATTTACTCCAATGTGTTATATTGAAGAAGGAAAAACATAACTGGTAGTAGAGTAATTAAGTTAATTTTTGCATCATCTAAGAGCTTTAGGTAAACAAACCTCAGAAGTATACCTAAACAAGAATGGCATATAATTGCCAAAAAAACTCAAAATGAAAATGGCAGATGATGCCTCTACATATCAACTTAATCTGATGAAATTTTATTAATTGGAAGGAAATAAAGTGCAAACCTTGTGCCAAGGATGTGCTTTTATCTGCGGAAACCTAAAATCAGTATAATTTGGATTCATACATCGAATTTCTTCACGAGTTGGTGTACCAAGAACCTGTATGACAAAACATAAGAAGTTGACACTTGATCTCAAGAATTGCATGCATAAAACCATAGGTAATAAAACCTAACCTTGATAATTTCTACTAGCTGGTCGACCGCATTTTCTCCGGGGAAAAGTGGCTACAAAAATAACAAAGTAAGTCAGGGAAGGCCTAGCCTCAATTGAAAGGGGAAAAAACCAACCTTGCAAAGACTAAGACTGCTGAAAGTAAAATTAAGTTTTTTAAGAAGAAAAGAGGAAGAAGAAGCTAACCTGCCCCAGAAGAAGCTCTGCAAGGACACAACCAGCTGACCATATATCAATTGAGGTTGTATATTCTGTGGCACCAAATATAAGTTCGGGAGCTCGGTAGAATCGTGAACATATGTATGATATGTTAGCTTCGCCTTTCACCTAATCACAGGTAAATTTGGGGTGAATGACAGAAACATTACATTCGAGAATAGACCGAATAAAAAATGGTATACTCTCTAGAAAAACTCTATTCACAAGCTCATATTTTGACACACTAAGACACACCAGTGATGTGGAGGATATAGAAACATGCTACGTCAACTAATAAATAGAGTTTGACTTTTTTATTATAACTAATTGAGGTACTACAACAAGTGGTTTGTTGACACACCAGGCTTGCAAGTGACTCTATTCTCTAACATAACATTATAAGCAATCACAGATCATGTCTTCCGTGAACAAACAACCAAAAGTAAGCTAAGCATGAAGCTTAAAGACAAAACTCCACTTGCACCCTTAAACATAGTCGCCCCCTCCCTTCTCTCGACCAAGAAAAGAGATAACCTGAGGGGAAATAAAAATGAATCTTTTTCCAATTGTTGATAAATGCCATGGCTGACAAACCTCCCTTTCCAAAGATCAACCAAAAATAAATCAAAAGATGACATTGTTAATATAAAGCACTGTCAACCTACTCTGGCTGCCATGTAAATGGTACATTGTAGTGCAAAATAAATATATATATATATTAGTAGAAAATTTTCCACAAGTAAACCATGCAATCTGACATAAACCGAATTAGATACAACAGAATATATCGCTTAGTAGTTACACTATTCTCAACAATATCTAAGCCATAACCTAAACTGCAGTCGCTGCAAATAAAGTTGAAATGAACAAACACATTATAGCATAATAGGCCACAATTTTACAAATCAATCAAAAAACAGACAAATGACACGAATGTTGTAGCTTTTTATGAGAATGATAAGTTAGCATCCAGTTGAAATCCTAGACACCTGGATTCCTAGAATATAAATCATTGGTCAGCAGGAAAATTAAAATGCATGGGAACCAGAGGAAACATGTGAAACTTTGCAAATGAGAGGTCAACATACTAGCATTTTTGCACTTCCAAAATCGCAAAGCTTAACCTGGTGAGTGAGAGGATCGACCTGTAGCCAGTCATGAATAGTTAGTAAAACCAGTCCCATCATTATATTTTTATTATTCTATTTTAAAAAGGCAACATTTAAGAAATTTTGTTGTTCATTTTTTTTCTAGCAACAGTCTTATTAGAGTTCGTTTAGACACTTGGAGTATCTCAAAATTTTGTGAATAGTAATGAAATCGTTTAAGTTAAGATGTTTTATTGGATTTTGGAAAAGAGAGAAAAAGATGAATATAAATATTATAAAGTAAAAAAATTATTTGAATATAATTTTTTAATATTACTTTGTTTTGAAATTTGAAAAAGTTGTATTAATTTTTGTGTTTTGTTTTGAAGTTTGTAAAAGTTTTATTGATTTTTGTGTTTCGATAATGATTAAGTGATGATTAGATTAAAAAAGTTGAATATTTAAAATTGAAAAGTGTTTTTTGTTTGAGAGATGTTTGAGAATGAAATTATGAGAAGTTCTGAGAATTTTAAGAATTTCACATCTCATCTCTGCGTCCAAACGTCCCTAACTTTTGTTTCCATTTAAAATAAGAGAAGAGCATACCAAAAGATTTTGAGGCTTCAAATCCCTATGGCAAACTCCAGGAACCGTGTGTATATAAGCCAGCCCCCTGAAAATCTGGAAGCACCCCAGTTAATACCAGGAAGAATGTGTTTAAGACAACATCATAAGAAACCATTATATATACCTGGTACAAGTAAAGTTTCACAAAGATGAGTGGCATTCTCTGATTTGCGCTGCTGTAATGCTTCAATACCCGATACATGGTCTCCGGGACATATTCCATAACAAGGTTCAGAAAAAGTTCATTCTTACTAGTTGTCGAAAAGAAACAATGCTTCAAAGAAATCACATTTGGATGATCCATCACACGCATTAACTGCAGTTCACGATTCTTATATCTTCTGTCCTGCAAAACCTTCTTTATAGCCACAGTCTCACCAGTTTCCAAGCATTTTGCCTAAGAAGACAGAAATATCAGGAAAACAACATGTTTGGGAGGAAGAGAGAGAGCTGCAAATGCTACATTAGCATACCTGGAAAACAATTCCAAATGAGCCAGTCCCCACAACACGCTCTGCCATGTAACTAATTGTCTGCAATGAGAATTCACCAAAGGCATTAACTTCATGAGTTTTATGTCTAAATCTCCAAAATTGTTCAATACTGTTGTAATAATTTATTTTTTATAACTAACATCCATATTTGTAATAATGGATATGAAAAGGAGAGCAACAAAAAAGGTATTTGCGAGAAGGCGTACTTGCTTAGGTTCTCCATTTTTTCCTCCAATCGTAGTGGAAATGATGTGCCCCGTCGGATCATTTCCGTCAACAACAGCACCAGATATTTCCTGCGAAACACATCACGATGAGGCTTGAGTATTTTAACGAAAATAAGACTTTCAAATTAGCACGTGTCATCGGCAACACCAGCACCGAAGGCTGGGAAAGAAAAGAAAAGAAGTAACTCGACACTTCATGAGCATATTATCAGCTTAGACTACTAGAAATCGAGTCTGAAAAAATACAGGTAGGAAAAAATTACATAAAACATATAAAGAAGCGAATCGAATCACTAAGCTCATTAAACAATCTTGCCAAAACACAATGACTACCTACCCAAAACAATAAGCAAAAGCACTCGAAATTCTAGTAAAAACCGAGGCAGCTACCAATTAAGCTTGATCCAATGGAAAACCGTGTTCAAAAATACAAATTAAACCTCAACTGTTCGAGGAACCCAAAGTTTACCCCATCTAAACCAATAGAAGAGCTGATTACTTTGATCTAAAGGGGAATTCAGCTAAATCGACAAAATAAAGCTCTGAAAAATGATAATAAAGTAAAACCAAAAAATATTCTGGATGCTAGAAACAGATCGGAGAGGCGTACAAAATCCAAAAAATGGGTCCTTCTCAGAAATCAGAAGCAGAGAGAAAAAAGATCCGGTCATGCGAAGCACTCGCTTCGATGTCAGATCAAACCAGCAAGATCCCTCTCAGAGTCTCGCTACAGATCATCGACCAAGATCACCTCAAACCCTACCACGCCGTTCAGTTGTTGGGAAAACAAAGGAAGAAAAAAGGTGTCCAGAAACCCGGATCCCACATTTCTCACTCACACTCTCCTACCAACAACAAACCAGCTTATCTTCCGGTTTTTTTCAAACCCAAACGATCAAAATAAAAGAAATTTTCTTTGTACCGGGGAATTCGAAACGATGAGTACCTTATCGTCGGCCATGTCCGGAGGTAGAAGACGGAATATTCTTGTTAACTCTCAGTCGATGAAGATTATATGGAAGAAGATCATTGTGTGGAGGAGGACGAAGAGGCCCCGGCGAGACAGACCAACAAGCCCATGTGAAATTGTGATTCCCACCTCCTTTCTTTCCTCGAAACTCTTTTCTTCATTGCTGTTGGGGGCAGAACAAAGCAAAGGGCCCTACTGTTTGACGAAATTACGAGATTGGACTTTGAATATTGGCCTCATCGCCGACGTCAATATGACTGGCCAACCATCTCCTTCCTTTCTACTTTTCTTTCTTTCCTCCGCAAAGAAATACAAAAACAAAACATGTCATGTACGGCTACAGTCCTAATAAGGTAATTGATTTGACTAACGGAACAGCAGTTTAAAAAATATATATATATATATTATATTTCGGATAATATTATATTTCGGATAATACTATACATTATTTTACTATTTTATTTATATCTTATTATATAAGATGTGACGTATTTATATTATTTGATAATAAAAATATATATAATAAATAATTATTTAATAATAATAAATATATCATATTTTACTTAATGAGATACAAATAAAATAGTAATATAGTATATAGAATTTTCTATATAATAAATAATTATTTAATAGTAATAAATATGTCAATTTTATTTAATGAAATGCAAGTAGAATGATAATATAGTATATAAAATTTTCTTTTAAAAAAAAATATGTAAATATTTATAAAAAAAAAAGAGTCCTATGACATCCCGAGGGAAGGGGATGTAGACCGAATTGCAATCGAAGAAGGCAAAAAAATTTATTTTTTTGATTTTTTTATTATTTTTTTTATATTCTTAAATATTTTTTTAAAAAAATACAACATAATTAAAAAATACTTACTTAATTACTAAATAAAAATAAAAACAAAATAAAATATTTCAGACACTTTTTCATTCCCTAATTCGGGATCCAAAATATTTCTCATAAATAAATTTATTTCGTACAGTTACTTTACATATTTTTTGTATATTCTATTAATGTGATTGATTAAAATATTTATTTTATATTAAAAAAAATCAATTAATCACATTAATAAAATACATATAAAATAAATAAAAATGACTGTACATACCTTTTTTACTTTTAGAATTATCTTTATCATTTTCTATTGAATTTGGGATCAATTATGATTACCTCTTTCTAAACGAATTTCATTCTTTGTTTTATTCATAACATGGGATTCATTTAATATAAAATATAAGATATTTTAATAATTAATATAAAGTTCATTAATGCAAGAGGCCATGTGTAAATACTATTCATGTCAATGATGATACGTGGGTCTCATGCACCAATAATGAGGCATGCCAAAAGACCCCATTTCATAAAGCAAAATGCATGTTGATATCCTTGCCGAGGGACGTGTGAGAACAGCACAACAATTAATGGAGCAAGGTAAAAAGAAAAAATTAGCAAGAAGAGAGGTAGAGTTGAAGAGAAAGAGGAAAATGAAAGGAGAGTCTAGAATAAGGGAAATGAAGAAAGATGAGGAGATCCATGAAGTTAGAGCTTTGCCAACATTCCCAAAGTTGGAAGATAAAATTCTCAACCAATTGATTTGTGACTCCATCCATTCAAATTTAGTTTTATAGTTATTTTTCTCGTGGGCTATTCTATTTTCAAGTTAGTAACAAAACACATTTAATTCGTATCATTTAAATAATAAAATTTGATTTATAAAATTTATTTTAAAATTTATATTTTAAATAAAATTATATCATATAAACACTTTACTAAATATTATCTATACCAATTTATACATAGAACTTTATTCTTAAAAAAAAAAGCAATAATTATACTAAATGTTAAGGAAGGATGAAGATAGAACAAAACAAAAAATGAATAGTAAAATGTATAGGAGAAAAAGTAGTCACAAAGGTCATATTTTTAATTATTTTTAAAGTCATATTGCCCTTTCTCAGTCAAAAAGAGGACGTTGAAAATATGCAAGATTTCTGTATTTTCTTGTTCTACTGATCCCCCACCTTTAACATGAGAAAAAGCTCCATTAGTCATCAATGGCAAGACATCAGTTTCAGGATCAAGTTGTAATGTAGACATCCTACCGCATGGTTTGCCTCTTCTGATATATGTTTTGCTATGTTCCCAGTGGCCATATTATATTTGGAACTGAACAATTCAACATGCTCCTCCTGACTTCATTTCCTATATCTCGTTTAGCCATTTTCGCATTCCTAATATTTTTGTAGCTGGACAGAGTCACTTGTAGGCTGACGGTTTTACTATCATGTTAAATTACCAATTATCTAAACAGCAAAAGAATGAAGGTAGCTATTCACATGAGATTCCGACCTTCATCATTTGCTCCACAGGGTGACCCGCGAGGAGCTAGTATAGTTTTGAGGGAGCCAGGAGGGAAAGCATGGTTGGCAGGCAAGCCACCACTTCGAGGACGCTGACTAGACTAGAGTTCTTTCATCAAATGATGTATGTGAGCGGATTCGGTCTGGCCTGGTCAGGAAGAGATTCACATAAAGACTTGTTATTCAAATAGATTTATATGTTAGCTAGCGAGAGCGAGCTTTCCTATAGTAGTCCTACTTTGTCATATATCTAGTAAATAAAATTATTTTACTAATATTTTTTTAATCTATTCCCTTGAAATCTAGATCCTTAAAGGGCTTGCGTTATCTTAAATGTGTATAAATTATTTTCCTTCCTCAAATGTTCATTTCTTTCCTTTTTCCAGTGAAGATGAAAGAAAATAAGGCAGTTTATATCCTCTCTCTCTCTCTTTTTTTTTTTTTTTTCCTGAATAGTAAGCTAGTTTATAAGAGCAAACTCAAGAGGATGTGTTGGTGCTTCGTACGCGGTACGAGTTCATAAGATTTGCAAGGCATGCAAGGAACAGTATTGGGCACGAAGAACTAGCTGTCCATGACAGTCTACACCCCAGCTTCTAAAAACAAATTTTGTTGTGGCCCTTGTGGCTATTCTATCCATATACTGGGTTTCTGCTGCAATTTGTTTAAGCAGACTGGTGCCTCTCGTTGTCCGTAGCTGGCCATCTCGACCTGACCGTCGGTGAAGCCAAACTTGCATGCGGCATGCCTTCACTATCACAGAGTAGGATTGGATAAGATCATCTTCGAATGACTCCAAATTGTTGTTGAAGTCGTCCAAATTTGTTCTTTATAAGAGATTAGAGCACCAAGACCTTTATCAGGCACATCCGAGTGATTCTCGAATTGATATATAGCAATACAAAATCGTTTTGTCTTCTATGATACTGTAATGAGTGATAAATCAAAATGACAACGATTCTCCCGACTATGTCCGGCCAGAGTTTTGTCTGTCTTGTTCGTGACAATATATAGACACGACGCGTTGCCCAGGGAAAAGAAAAAGAACGCTCGACATTCCAAATCAAAGTCTGGAGGACCATATCAATTTCTCTGCTTGGCAATTTCTTGAATTTTCTTCCCCTTTGCTCTCTCCTCGTACAATTTTAATTTGGAAATGGAGACCCAGAGAGCGCAAAACCGACGTTTGTTCTGGTTGGTAACCAGTAGCTGTTCCAAATATGATTATTGTTTTAAAAGGTTAGTTCCAAAAGTTTTGTTTGGTTTTTTGCTAATCGCTTGCTTTTCACTCATCTATTTATGTACATTACTATCACCCACTTCTTAGCTTCGCTTTGAATGCATTCTTGGGTGTTCTTGATCAATCAAATATATATATTTTTTTTCCTTGATTTCAATACGTGCCACCAAACCCTGAAATTGAATCTGCCTCATATGACCTAATGGGTTGGTGGGTCGGATTTTAGAAATAAAAAGAGAGAAAGCGCTCCTAGAAGTTGAGGTTGGTGCTGGTTTAAAAATTTGCTTCTAATCCTTGTTTTAAAGGTCTTGATCTTTTATAGGCTTGATTACAGGCCATTTTTGTTGATTTTTTTGGAACAAGAATGGCGGTTGTGGTGCCGGGTTACTATTCTGGATATTTGAAGTTTTAGCCAGAGGAAATGGTCTAATGGGGAAGCAAGGTTCCCCAAGAAGTCAGCGTCCTGAATTTCAGAATGCTGACTTATTTTTAGGAATGGGAGAGTATAACTTAAGAGGTCCAGAAACTTTACCAGGAAGTGATCCTTCTATTGGAAGGAGAATCTCATGGGGAGATAGCCATTGTAATTCCAAAACTGTATTACTTCATGGATTGAAGCATGATTCTGCAAAGTATACTGCTTGTAAGGGAGTCTATGTGAGGAGAAGGTATTCATGGCTTCGAAAACACGTGAAGTCAATTGCTTTTATGGTTGGGTTGATGAGTTTCATTCTCCTCTTTCATTCCCTCATGATGTCCATTTTCTATTTGAGAAACCTTCAGAATCATTCAGCCCAAAGAAACTCTAGTGGGCTCAAGGTAAATATGTCCTGTTGCCATACTAGATGCCCTACCCTTGAACTAGGTAGTGATGCTATTACTGGTCTAGACTCTATAACTAAGTTGGAACTCGAGAAATGGAATTGGAATTGGCCAGAAATGTAGCTATCTGAGTATTTGGTGACAACCAGGTTTTACACCATTGCTTCTTATTGGAGAAGTTTATTATTTCATTCTTATATATATAAAAAAATCCACTTTTTTAATCTTGGTTTCATTGTTAGTCTGCAGCCATTGCTGGTGACTGAGTTGAGTGTCTAATTCTTTTGCATTTATTTATACTTCTTCCTGTTGCTAAATGCTCCAGTCAGATGCTATTTAGCATAATTTTATAACTCATTTTCCTACTTAAATTCTGTAGTAGGTGATATATATATATATATATACGAATATTTAATGCTTCTGTAACAAGTCCACTAGTGTAGCATTTACCCTTTTGTTTGTCGAGTAGGCTGTGGATGAAAGTCATCGATGTATATGTTTTTCTCTCTGTGCACCACTTGGAATTGATGTTTGCACGTTTACATGGGCATTTCACTCCCTCATCTCAGATTTTAGCTGCTACTGGTCATAGGCATTATGCATTTGGGTGTGCTTTATGTGAATCTGCATCCTTAGTCATTTGCAAGAATCTCTCATAATGTGCAAATCCTAATTAATTATCAATTTTGTACTTGGAATGATGTTCTGATATTTACTGCATCTATTTTTCAAAGGAGGAAGATATGAGTGCCTACACCTATGAAGAAAAAATACCGATACAGATGTATGACCGACTTTTAAACTTGGCATCCATTGCTCTTACAGCGGTTAGCTGCATAAACTCTATTTTTGGTACATATATTAGTAGCTTGTCAAATTAGTTGAATTTCTTTTATCCCAGTATCTAAGATCTTAGCCATGCTTTAGAAAGAGTTTAAGCAAGAGACGTCAAGGCTCTGGGAGGAACCATATTGGAAGGCATCTGCATGGAAACCGTGCGCGAATAAAAAGCTTCCGACCAATCTTGGTATTTAATTTTTATTCCACCTTAATTGATGCATGAGAAATATGCGGTGCTATATGTGTTAATATTATTGTCCATGAAAATTTCAATAATAGCTAGTTTTTTAACTTTGATATGTCAACTGATATCTGCTTCTATAATGAAATTCTTTACTTTGTAAATTAATCTTAAATTAGTTGTTTTGCTGGACAGGGAAATTTAACAAAAATAATGGCTACATACTAATCAGTGCAAATGGTGGTCTCAACCAACAAGGAGTTGCTGTAAGTACCTTAGGCTGCCTTGAGTTTATAATTATCCTTACACGACAATACTCTGAACGCTAATGAGTTGTTTTTTGTACAACATTTTAATTCCACATAGTGAGAAAAATAAATACATAGGACAACTTCAACCTTTTAAATCCAAGAGCTCTTTGTTTGAGACTCTTTCTCTGTAAAATGGTCATAAATCCTGCATTTTTATGAAAAATGTGGGTTTTGACCTGATGGAAAAGCAACGTACAGGATTCACCCAATCACCCAAATCTGACACTTGTTAAAGGAGAGGTGTGTATAATTGAAAGATAGGGTCATTCATGAAGCAAGGAGTAGTTACTTTGAAAAGTTTTGTTATCAGATTATGCTATGTTAACTAGTATCAAGTATGTCAATTTCTTCTGCAACTGTTATGGGTTCTCTGAAGTCTCTCTATTAATGGGTTCCTGATGTTGACACATGAAAACTAGGTTTAATCCTGGGGAAAGGAGAATATCCCCAGATGCTGAGTCAAAATTCAGGATGCTTATGTAAGAACAGTTAGTGTTATAAACTCAAGGCCAACTGTTTAAGTTTATTTACTAAACAAAATATGAATTTCTATATAAATTGTTTCTTGCAAATGAGTAAACCACAACTTCACAATGTGAGATTTGCATTTATATACAGTTTCTTTTCTTTTCTTTTCTTTTCTTTAAAGAAGAAATCTGTTAATGTTAGTTTCTATGCACCTATGTTTTGGGTGAGCTTATGTTGTACTCTTAATGCAATCTTTTCTTCAGTTACCTCCTCCACTGGTAGAAGTGGCTAAGCTTTTGGTAATGCTCACAGATTTGTAATGCTGTTGCTTTGGCATCTCTTCTCAATGCAACTTTGGTTCTTCCAAGATTTCTATATAGCAATGTTTGGAATGATCCCAGGTTTGAGATCATAACTCATGTATTTCCTATAAAAAAACGAATGCAAATCTGTGAAGATTATTTATGTCGTAATATTGACCTACAAAGCTACAGCAATGCAATGCTGATTGTGTAAGTCACCAACACCATTGGTTCATTAAAAACGAATGCAAATCTGTGAAGATTTTATTTATGTGGTGGTAATTTTGACCTACAAAGCTACAGCAATGCAATACTGATTGTGTAAGTCACTAACACCCTCTGTGAACCGAGGATGGAGGTTGGTAATCATCACAGATGGCATGAAGATAAATCAATATATTTTTCTCTTTTCATTGTTTACGACTAATGCTTATCATATCATCATCATTTATATTCACTGAAGAATCGTTTCTGAGCATCTGAATGACCTGAACCAATGAACAGCATATTTTATACTATGCTGGATTATACAGACGTTGCTAAATTTCATATCATCATCATTTATATTCACTGACGAATCGTTTCTGAGCATCTGAATGACCTGAACCAATGAACAGCATATTTTAAACTATGCTGGATTATACACTCGTTCCTTAATTTCCTGGTTGATCACTTGAGAGGTTTTCCACGACAATGGTGGTTTAACTAGAACTCTTAAATTCAATTAGTGTTTATTCAAAAATATTTAATTTTGGGTTGAATGGCAGAAACATTATCCAGAATATTTAATTTTGGGTTTCACGCTTTGATATTGATTCACGCATTTCATTTGACAAGAGTGCAGCCAATTTGGTGATATTTACCAAGAGGAATATTTTAAAAATATTTTGAAGGATGAAATCAATATTGTGAAGGAACTCCCTCCTCATTTGAGATCACTTGACATTGAAGCACTAGGTAGCCTGGTATGCTGCCTTCTAAAATTGTACAACATGAATGAATTGAACCCATTTTGAGAATGCCCTAAAGCTTTTACATTGCTTCTTCAGATTACTGATGCAGACCTTGTGAAGGAGGCAAAGCCTGCTGATTACATCAGAAATATACTGCCTCTCCTCTTACGGAATGGAATTGTTCACTTCCTTGGGTTTGGAAATCGACTAGGCTTTGATCCATTGCCTTCTAAACTCCAGGTTATATGAATTCTGTAAAATAATAATATTCTCTTGACCTATTGTGTGGGGTTAATTTATTACATAGTTTTCACAATTATGACAAGTTATGCTCATCGTCTTGGAGTTGCTTCAAGGCATCTGAAAATTCTGTTGAGCATTAGGCTATGTAGTATATATCGTAAAACGTGAGTGCACATATACATGAGTACATACATGTTATAGATACAAATAACTAGACTTACTCTAAATGCTCTCATCTGTGATTCTGTAGGTCTTTTCTTGTCCTATCGCTTATCCCAGGCCAGCTCTTTTAGGCTCCCTAGGTAGACTTTTTTACCGAATTTGCTTAGCATACCCTAAAGTTTGAATATGCTTCTGTTATAAATTTTGTCTATCTATACATTAATCGCACGATAGCTCATAAGCAGCTCTCCCTTCAATCCGCCTCATTGTGTCTACATCAAAAGAAGATTACTGAGTGGTTAGTGTAAAATAATTATGGCCCGTGCTCTTCACCACTCTATTTATGCAGATTATATTTAATATCTTAAACTTGTCCTGCATAGTTATCCAGTATGCATGATCATGATGTCTTAAAATCTGTTAAATACACTTGAACTTTTTTTACAGAGATTAAGATGCAAATGTAACTTCCATGCTTTGAAGTTTGTGCCAAAAATCCAACGAGTTGGTTCATTATTGGTCAGAAAGATAAGAAAATATGATGCTGCACGAAGTATGTTGGACAAAAAATTGCTAGGAAACTTCATGCCTGAAATTCCCTCGAATGAGCTTGATGCGGTTAGTGGCCCATCCAAGTACCTTGCTTTACATTTGAGATTTGAAGTGGATATGGTGGCCTACTCCCTCTGTGAATTTGGAGGGGGAGAAAGTGAGAAAAAGGAACTTCAAGCCTATAGAGAAATCCATTTTCCTCTGGTTATTGAGCGCTTAAAGAACTCAAGGTATGGTTTCTTAAATTTTTCAAGTTATGCTTTTCTCTAATTTGTTTTTATGAATATCTTTTAGTTGAATGATCTATCTCCCACACTACTTCCTGTTTACAGCCCTATTTCTTCAACAGAGTTACGAAAGTTGGGAAGATGTCCATTGACGCCAGAAGAAGCAGCGCTTGTTCTATCTGGACTTGGTTTTAAGCGTGGAAGTTACATTTATTTGGCTGGTTCTCATATATATGGAGGAAAGTCCAGGATGGATTCCTTCACCAGCCTGTATCCCAACTTTGTCACAAAGGAAACCCTTCTCACTCCCCAAGAACTGGCACCGTTTAGAAATTTTTCTTCTCAGGTAAATTTGTAGCTTTTTATTCTTTCTATTGTAAAAATCACATTATCTTACAATTATATCAAACTTATTCAAACTTTCACCGGTATCAAATTGTTCTCTTGCCAACATTTTCTGACGTGATGCGGATTTTGTTTGATTAGGAATTCATGATAAGGTATTTAAACCAGTTTCACAGTTTATCTAGGCTCCAATTGCTCCCTTGTAGCAATTAGAGAATTAGTAAACAGCAAACTGCAAAACTGAAGGAGGGTCTCTTTAGAATTTTATTGTATTTTCCTTTCTTCACTCATTTTAAAGCCCACTAAAAAAGTGTAAGCTGAATTTCAGAGTTCTAAAATCTCATGATGCCTATGTTGAGGCCTTAAAATACTAACATTTGATCAGGATGCACGCATTGTAGTTCACAGGAACAGTATTTTTATGTTCTGAGTTAGGTTAAGTGAGGTAAAGAACTAGTCTTCTCTGAAAATATCATTTTTTAAGAAAGAGGATATATACCCACAACAACAGTAGAGAAAACCATCTCTTGAAATTCATGGAAAAAAACTAAAGTTATAAACCTAGATGGCTCCCTAGTCCATATGGTAACATAGAATGGAAACGGTTTCAATAATTTTCCTCAATCTAGATTATGTTTCTTATTGCTTAATCTGATTAGCTAATTATCTTAAGCCTAAAGGAAAAATGATATGATCTGTAATCCTCCACTCACTTTAGCTATGGAGTTACTACAACTAAGGAGTTGCTGTGGATGCAGCTAGCTGCGTTGGACTTTATTGCATGTGCAACTGCCGATGTCTTTGCCATGACTGACTCTGGAAGCCAACTTTCATCCCTTGTGTCTGGATTCAGAACCTACTATGGCGGTGGTCGTGCCCCTACCTTGCGGCCTAACAAGAAGAGGTTGGCTGCAATTTTGTCGGAGAATGGCACCATTGGATGGAGCAGTTTTGAAGACAGAGTGAGAAAGATGATCGAGGAAGGTCAGAGGGTCCGTGTGAGGGGCTTTGGTCGGAGCATTTATCGACAGCCAAGGTGCCAGGAGTGCATGTGCAAAACCCACTAGCATGTCATTATCTCGACGACTCGTTTTAACAATTTTTTTTTTCCACTCATTTATCCGCAGCATTGAGATTTTCAACCGACAACGTAGCGATATTCACATTTTGTAAATGCTGTTCTCCTTCCTCTTTGAGAAATGCTAAGCATGTAATGAGTATTACAAAGAAAAAAAAATTATATTTTTTACATCATGACATGTTTAGATGTAGCACATCAAATGGTAGTCCTTTTTTTTCTATTTTTTATAAGAAATATAATTTATAAATTGATATGACTTGATGTATTAATTGTATGATATAATATATCAAATAATGACAATTTAAATAATTATATTTTTATTATTTTCTCATCCGCCCACCCCAACTCGGCCTGGGTGCAGGCTACCACGGCTAGACCATGTTTTTTGTTGGGGGGGGGGGAAGAGGGTTGGGCCTAGACCCAGCCGCACAATACCCCGACTGGCCCAACCATCTATTATTTATAATATATATTATATAATTATATATTTTTTAAAAAAATTTTGTTAATAAAATGATATTGTTTTAATTTAAATTTTATTTTTTAAAATAATTTGCCGTAAATAACGTTGTTTACTGTAAAATTTTAATTAAGAGTTTTGCTACATACAAGCATAGTTGCGCACTAATCTGTGTATCAATACTGATTTATTCATACTTAAAATTTAAATTAACACTGTTTTCAATAAAATCTACTTTTTGACCAATCACATCACATTGATGCACAGATTAGTGCACAATTTTACTTGCAACTATATTTTTCCTTTAATTAAACCTAATCCTTTTCCCTGCTGTTTCTTTCTTTCCCCTCTCTCTCTTATTCGTTCATGCCTCTCACTGCTCTCAGTCTCTCTCATAGCACAATGGTGGTGTCAATCACAAAGCACGGCGGCACGCAAAGGTCAAGTCTCTTCTTCCCCCCAAAAATGTCTCTCTTCCTCCCTCGTCGCTATTTCTCTCTCTCTTTCAAAGTTTTCTCTATTTATGTGATATACATTGTTTTGAATTTTTTTGTTGTTTTTCAATTTGTTGTGGATGAATTTGCTATTTTTTTTTTCCTATAATTTTCCGCTATAGGTGGCGGGTGGGTGGCGAGGTACGAAAGGGGGGTGGCCCTTAGGCTTGCAACTCGCACTATTACAACCAGGTCTACAACCAACCCAACCCGAATAAACTCAGGCAAGGTGCCAAACCAACTCGGCCTAACTCAAATAAAATCAAATCGGGTCAAACCCGTATGACCTGACCTTTAAAAACAAAATTATTTATTCTTCCTTTCCTTGCTTCCAGAATCGACTTATTCACAAAAATTACAGAATCACAAACCAAGGGAGAGGAAGAGAGAGAACCTTTTCATACTGGTAAAACTCTCATCTGGGTATTGCCAAGATCCAAGTGGGTCAAGTCTCGTTTGGGCCAAATGGGTATCGAATCTAGGTTTGTTTTGATCAATGGGGGCGAGTGCAAAAGAGTAGTTTCGTGAACAACATAGCGTTGGATTTTGAACAACGAAGTTTCGTGTCCGTCGGAGTGAGCAAGGTATACTGTTGAACTTCAAATCTTGCGAAGTGGCTTACAAAGTGTCCATACTACATACCCTCTTCTCTTCTCTGCATAGAAAACTCAAAAAAGCTCATCCTTTTTGCTTCTCTGTCAACTCGGGGCTCAGATCTAGCTTTGAACTTTGCGTTTTCCTTTTTTGCGTTTTCCTCTTATCTTCTCTACATAGCAAACCCAAAACTGTTTTTAACTATTTTCTATTTCGTTGCATTTTCATTTTTGTGAATTTCTTCTTTGCATACTGTTGGCATCCATGTTGGCCAGAAGGACATGGAGTTGATCACCGGAGGGCTTGAGGCTAAGTGAGCGAAGACGGCTCAATGGGCAGGGTTTGAGGACTGAGTTATTAGTCAATGGGTTGACACCAATTAACAAACCCATAATTTAGTCGGGTTGGAAACCCACTCAAGTGAAAGTCGGGTCGGTTTGGATCAGCATAATCGGATCCATCAGTGTTTGGGTCCCATGCACACCCTTGGACTGGCCCCGCCTGCAATATTTTTCTGGTCATTTACTGGGTCTCTTAACGGTTGCTGCGACTTGACCTTTATTTTCCCCCCTATGCAATGAATCATTTTATATTCCAATAACCAGTCGAGTTTTATCTTCATTTGGGACGTTTGCTGATGTTTTGGGATACAAGATTATACGTGCCATTTTCAGACATTGAGCTCGAAACCTAAGTACACTAAAAATTAGGTGACTTTAATATCGAAATTTGAAATATTATCCGAGTCAAAAACACTTTGAAGCAATGAAAAAGAGGGAAGGGAAAGCAAACATTCCTCTCTGCAATTCAGAACACATGGATTTTTTGTTGCACACACCCCCCCCCCCCCCCTCTCTCTCTTCTTCTACTGAAATCGTGACCATCATGTAATCAGGAAATGATGCTTTTCCTATTAACGGCACTACAACCCACTTCTTCAAGACGGAGGGAAGAAACGGTTGAGATTGAAAGGGAGGGTGTAGAACTCCTCATTACGGCTGTCCCCCTTAAAGGTCCTAAATTTAACCCACCATGGCATTCCCCTGTCTCTGGCACTGTCCTTGTAGTCAAGAGTGTTGTCCAAGAAAATTGCGACGATCAATGCAACAGTCGAGGATGAGAAGAAGATTGTATTAACGAAATCATCGAACTGCACATCAATAAAAACACAAGTTAAAAGGGAGAGGTGTTGAAGTAAATAATACACACCAGTCCAAGCTCAAAGCATTTTTGTTCAAGTTGTTGCAAAGAGTTTCAATCCAATAATGATTTGCAAATACTTTTAGTAATTTTTTATGAACTGGCACTATCACATTGATTGTAATTTTGCACAACACTTTTACAGACTTTGTTATTTCTCTTTCTATGTGGGAAATAAGCTCAAGTAGAGATGAAGAGTCGAACTCACCCATCCAGCACTGGTATGTGCAGGACCATGAAGAGCCTTGGATGTATATTCCCTAAAATACTCAGGTATGGACAAGCCTAAGAAGAAGGAAACACCCGTGATAAAGAGGTTCCTCATCGAATTCATGTTTGTGAACTGCAAAAATGACAGCCCCACCGAAGCTGAAAGCAAAAATAGATCAACACTCACAGTGCAGAGAGGAGTCTATAAATTGGTATTAAGAAAGTAAAATCATGACACCCACCAACAAGACCAAACAAAACACAATATACAGCAGCAAATATGGTGAAGGGTATTGATGCAAACAGGGCTCCAAATTTTCCTGCAGGAATCAAGGAATCGGAGTTCAAAAGCGATTATATAAGTCTCAAGAAGTGCCATTATATGTAGGTAAATATATAACATAATCTGTGACTCTCACCTAACAAAGAGAAGAATATCATAAAACCAGCCGAGATTTGGATAACCCTGCGGCTTCCAACGCGAGTGCTTCCCAGAAGCCCTACATTTTCTCTGTTGTTCCACATTAATAACAAAGTCAAGTTGTAGAATATAAGTGAGGAAGTTAAAAACCACAAAGCAATAATACTTACACAGAGACTGTTGAGCCAGTCAATGTTCCAAAGAGTCCACTCAGCAGAATCCCAAGTCCCTGCCATCCAATACCACGGCTAAGAATATGAGCTGGTGGTGGTGTAGCGCTTGCTAGACGCGCTGCAGCCTTGTAAGCACCAGTTGACTGTAAATGCAAACAACAACATTACTTTCATGTGTTGATTCTATCACTTTGATTGACTGGCTGATGCAAGTAAATACCTCAATCAATGAAACTAGAGCGGCAGCCATCATTCCAAAAGCATGACCAGCGTCAAAGGTAGGGGCACCCCATTGAAGAGGGTATGGGATCTTTATCCTGACAGCAAGCAATTTCAAGGTTAAATAAAATAAAATAAAGAAGAAGAAGAAAAAGAAAGAAAGCAGTTGCTAAATGTCTCATCCAATCCTTTTCACAATCTTTTTATCAAGTTTGGGAGGAGATATAATAAAATAGATATTCATTTAGAATCAAATAAATTGGTTGTCCTAATAGCGTCAGGTTTTGGTTTGTTACATTTTATGAATATTTATTTGATATGGGATGTAATTTAGCTACCAACCATGGAGCAGAAGAAATGAGATTGGCCTGGTCAGTTCGGCAGTTAACTTTGGTTAATTCTGGTCGATGTCTGTATGCGCCACTGGCTGTCAAGAGGTGTGCGTAAGCCCATATCACAGTGATTGATATCAGGAGAGCAAACCGCTCTATAATTGGCAGTTGCCTTACTTGAAAATTTTTCAAGTACTGTATAGAAATAAAAATAAAAAACACTGTTATTGAGCACAATTCACTTTGACATCTCATATCATTATTATTATTTACTATTTTTCTCACTAGGATGTTATTACAGTATTCGAACAAGTTTACAAGTCATCTTAAAGTTTGTTTTAAACAGTAGTACCTGGGAGAAGACAATAAATAGAATAAGCATGGGAACGCCGATCTCAACACACCGACCAACCTGATAAAAATTCAGTTAATTAATGATGATAAAAAAAAGAAAAGAATGAGCGACATTTTCATTAAGATTAGGAAATATTGAGGATTAGAAAAATGGCCGTAATATTCTATGTACTATACCACAGGGAAGCCTCTATCAAACAGGCCAAAACCAACAAGCGCAATCACCGGAGCCATTCCAAGAGGGCTAAAAAACCTGAAATGTAAAGAAAAATAAAATTAATGAGGTTGAAAAGTTGATACCTCGGGTTCCTTGCTTTGACAAAAGAGGGTGAAAACTCATTTGATTTGATGGAAAGTACCTGGAACAGATGGCCCACATCTGACTAAATCCCAAAATAATTTGAATGCTTGATGCTACTATTAGAGCACCTTGGACTGCTCTCATGGTGTTAAGAAATCTCTAGAAATAAATGCCAAGAGGATTAGTTTTTGGAAAAACACTTCTAAAACGAATGCAGCTAAATAAATCGGCAGCTTCTCATTGCAATTTCTTGATAAGAGTTAAGGCTAATTGAAACATTAATTACTCAAATATAGGATCATATTCATAAATACACTTAGACCTGCCAACTTTTACCCTTCACACCACCACACGCACGCACACATTTATTAATCCTGGACCTTTCTATGTTGACTTGACACTCCTTTGATTTGTCTAAACTCCTCAACCATATGTGTCTATCTTGGTTTTTGTCTGGCTATGATAAAGCCAATTGGGTAAGCGGGAAGTATCCGCCGAAAGAACATGTCTTTTTCACCGATGTCGAGTCCAGCTTGAAGGAAAATAATACAAAACTGAGGTCTGAAAAGTGGCATACAGATTTGGACTAACCTGACGAGGATCGTCAATGCTCATCAAGGACTTGTCGTGAATTATGGAAATGATGGGGACCATGAATGCATAAGACCCTCCGATCACGGTTGGCAGCCGGGTTCCAAATAATGTCTGTAGAAGTGTATTAATACCTTCAACAAAAAGTAGAGTCTGCACCACCCTCACTTTATCATCCTGAAGGATCAAAAGAACAAAAAGACATACCAGATTTTAGCTGATCATAAATTTAAAAAGAAAAAAATTGATTTATTTAATTGTGTAATTTCCAACTACGAAAAGAAGTGACGAGATATACAATCAACAAAAATGATAAAAGAATCTAAAACATAGACCAATGACTTTGAGAATCGGCTCACATCATTGCCACCCATCAATGGAACAAGGAACGATGGAATCATAACCGCGGTTCCTAAGGCCAAAATGTAGTGCTGGAAACCCAGAGGTATTGCCTCCCCTGTTTTCACACGCAAAAAATGAGAAGGGACAGAAACAGAGAACATAAAAATGGGCCAGAACTCAGTAGATACATAATCCAATGAATGGAGAAAAGGAGATTGAAAAACTCGTCATACCCCATGATGGATTTGAGTCAATACAGTACTCTAGACCTTGAAGTTGGTCCATTGGTGGATGGCTTATCTCTTCTGGTTTCGGAGCTTCCATGGCTAAAAACTCTTCTTTAGCCACCAAATCCAAATGGGTGTAAAACAAATGTGTTAGAGAGAACAGAAAAGAGAGAGAGATCCTCTCGGGGGTTTTTTGCTTAGCGAGTGCAATGGAACTAGACAAAACCAATGCAAAAAAAGAGAGCGAGTCAAATCGTCAATGACGGTGAAAAGCAGAAAGAGAAGAAAAGAAAGCTAATGGAAGATAGAAGCAAAAGCAAGAGATTGAAAGAGAAGTTTAGAGAGAGAGAGATCACAGAGGAAGATAGACTGCATATGGAGTGAGAAAGAGGATGCGCAAAGAAAAAATTGCAATCGTCGTCACACTTTCTGTGTGTGACTAGAGAGAGGAGAGAGAGAGAGAGAGTGTGTCTTGATTGTGTGTAGTTACATCTCCACCTCCCTTTGCTTTGCTGTTCATTTATACAAAAGTTCCGTTTAAATTTTCATATCCTCAAACTGCCCCTTGAGGAACCTCCAAACTGAATGTTACCGTTGCCTCTCTGTTTCCCATTAAATTTCACAACTCCACTTCTGTAATATAATACATACTTTCTTTCTGGCTCCAATATTTACCAATCATGGAAGAAGGAGAAGAAGAAGCAACCACCAGGCTCCAATTTTGAATATTTACAATATGCTTCTATCCCTACAAATTATTGTATTTTCACCTCAAAAGAATAGAAAGAAAGAAAAAAGATTGGACATTTTCCACCTAGTTTCAGGTGGGCTAGGTATCATAATTTCGGTCAGCCTCTACTTTTTCGCCCCTTTTTTTTTTTCAACTCTTTGCCCAAATTTTCTTTAATTTGGAGAGGCAATTATAAGGAATCATTATCCTAAGATGAACTATACATTAGGGGAGATCATTAAAAGAGATGTTCAACTCAGTCTAGTGCAAAACATGCTCCATCCCCCATCACTCCCAATCAGAGATTCATAATTTTTTTTTTTTTTTATAGTTGATAGACTTGTGAGAGGCAATAAAGGAACCTATGGTATTATTAAAATAAAATCATTACACCTTAATAATATTAATTTTATTAAAAAAATATTTAGAAATTGGTATACAAACACACCCTGTATTTAATTGATATGATAATATTTGATTTTTAAAAATATTTAAAATTAAAATCTCTTATAAATTAAATCTTATCGTGCCAATAAAATGGAGAGTATGTTTTATACATCAACTTTTATGTAAAAATGTAAATTTTAAAGAACATTTTTATGGCTTCGATATTTTCTCATTTAATTTGAGAGGAGAAAAATGATTTTAAAATGAAAAATGATAGTTACAATCGTGTGTACGTAAGTGCCGTATAATTATTTTGAAAAAAAATAAATAAATATTGGACCCATATTAAAAATTAATTAATTATTTAATAATAGACTCTACTTTTTTTTTAAAACGATTACACAATATTTACATATCTTTTAATTAAATATGACATTACTTTTTTAAAAATATAAGGGGCTAAAGACGTGTCATTTTATATAATAAATTTGTAAATAGAAATTTTCCCGTATAAATAGCTGACAAGCAGATATCATTTTTGAAAAAATGAAAAAAAAAAAAGAAAGATTATTAGGAGTAAAAGTCCCAGAAAAGAGGAATGCTACACAATCTCCCAACACCCCACACTCTATTTTTTTTTTTAATTTTTTAATATTTTTTAATATTTTTTTTTAATTTATTCTTTTTAAATTAATTTAATTCTTTTATTCATTATTTATATATTAAAAATTTGATAAAAAATAAAATAATAAAAATTAAAAAAAAATGTGGAGTGTGGAGTGTGTGTGAATAGTAGGAGGTTGCGAAGATTTTTTCCCCAGAAAATGGATTCTTTATTTTAGTTTACATAAAGATGAATGCTACACAACTTCCTAATATTCCACACTTCACTTCTTTTTAATTTTGTAATATTTTTTTTTGAATTTATTCTTTTTAAATTAATTTAATTCTTTTATTCATTATTTATATATTAAATATTTGATAAAAGATAAAATAATAAAAATTAAAAAAAAATGTAGAATGTGGAGTATTGGGAGGTTATTAAGATTTTTTCTTAACAAATATATAAATATTTGTTCTGGAATTTCCGTACCTCAAAGCAGTTACGTTACAGGTATAAATAAAGAAAAATCCTAAAGCCACAGCTGGTGGCTCCCGTGGGGGCTACCGCTGGCTAAAAAAAATATTTTTTAAAATTTTTTTTTTAATAATTAAGAAAAAATTGTTTAATATTATTATAAATTTTTTATATTTTTTTAAAATATTTAAAAGTATTAAAAAATAATTTGAAAGAAAAATAAAAAAATAAAAAAATATTTTACCAAGCGGTGGATCCCGAGAGCCACGAGCGGTGACTGTAGCACCGCTCATAAATAAAGAGGGTAGTGACCACTGACCGACCAGAGTCACAGACGCCCTACGTGTGAAGGAATGGTACGAATCTCTAACGTCTCTTTTTTCGGATGCCTGCCAAATACAAACATCATCGAAATCAGAGCTCCTCTGCAAACGAACATAAAAACCTCAAATTTTATACTTCCTTCTTTTATATTTTACAGTTTTACTACTCTGTTCATCTGATTCTTCCCAACCCCGACTGCCAACTGCTAACCAGCTTTTGTAAATAATATATATATATATATAAGTACAAATATTTTAATTAAATTTTATAAAAATAAATTTATAAATATGATACGTTATATATATATATATATATAAATATATATGTTATATATAAAAATAAATTTATATGATATGTTATATATATATCATAATAAAATTAAAGAATCCATTATCTGGGACTTTTATAAATTTATAAAATCGCATTTATAAATTTATTTTTTTAAAATTTCTTTATAATAGTAGCAACTCTCGTATTAAAAAGTGATATCATTAATTATACCGAGTGGATATTGCAAAGTTCAATATATCTTTTTGAATTTTCATACGAAAAGAGAGTGCTTGAAATCTGCATTTAAGAGATTTTAATTAATAAACGCATAAAAGATGGGCATGTGATTGGTGTTTTGATGAGAAATAAGAAAGGAGGGTGAGTAGGTTAAATTAAGAGTAATAACTTGTGTGAGTTGGTAGCTCAATAATAAATAATTATGAAATGGAAGACATGTAGTTGTGAGATTTATGTGGTATCGTTTGAGCATTTTAATAAACACCGGTTCTGCTCGGTAAGTGGGATAAAAATTTTGAGTTTAAGATGAAATATATTATTATTGTTTTAGAATTTAAAAAAGTTAAGAAAAAGTTGAATTATTTATTATATTTTGTATGGAAATTTAGAAAAAATTGTAATGATAAAATGAAAATTTTGAATTTAAAATAAAAAAAATTTTTGTTACCAAACCGGACCTTAATAGTTTCTACAATTTGATTAATATTTATATAGAAGATTCCGCATTTCTTTCATAATGCATAAAACCCCCACGAGTGACAAAAAGCTATATATCTTAAAAAGATGAGAAAGCAAAACTTTTATTGTCTCTCATATGCTAAGCACTTCTTCTTCTTCTTTTTGGAAGGTCAGGAAATCCAATTGCTTATAATGGTCTTGTTTACTGTCATAAAACATTTCATCTTATCTCATCTCATCTCATCTTATTTAATCATTACAATTTTATCAAATTGTCACACAAAATAAAATAAACAATTCAAAATTTTTAAATTCTAATATTAAAATAATATATTATAATAATATTTTATTTAACTTTTAATTTTAATCTCTACTCATCTCATCTTTATAATGCCGTTTGTTTCTTGAGAAATATGGATAAGCTTGAGACTAGGCAAAACAGAGGGGAGGCTATTTCTCCCTTCAAGACTTGTACTCTTCTGCTCAAAAGGATGCCATGTCCCCCAGTCAATCATTGCATAGACATCTAACCCATCAGAAAAAAGATTTCATTGCATAGTTAACTGCCGAATGAGTCTAACATATATTATATCTACAAATACTAGAAACCTTAAACTTAACAGCCGAGAAAATTCTGGAGGGTGATATAGAAGTTATACGTATTATTCAACTCCAGTAGTATGATAAGGACAATTGAAAATGACTGCCCTATAAATTAGACATAAAAATATCATTACTCGGCTGAGAAAATTGTTAATATAATGATATCGTTCATGTCAGACAAATTAGCAGTTGGAAACTCATTTGTCTTAGAGTCAACTAACAGGAGTCTATGTCCAAACATAATCAAGAAGAAGAAAAAAAATATTCAAAACAATGTTGATAGAAGCCTTTTCTAGTTGAGCACAGAGAACATGCAGCGTTTGAAAATATTAAGGGGTGGAAATTAAGCAGCAAAGTCACGATGATACATGATCACAAAAATAATATATTATAACAATGGTTAAAACAAACAAGGAAAACAAGGATTGCATGTAACTAACATGGAGCATATATCATGCATTGCTTTTGAAGGGCCTGAACAAAGCATACAACTAGTGGGGGCAAAGATGATTTTGTCTAACTGGCCAAAGATACCAGCTCCGATGTTGACCGAAAAAGAATGAGAGCCAGGAAGAATGACCACTCTACTCGAGCAAATGATTTGCAATAGGATGGCCACTATCCTTGGGTCCAACTCTTGAGATCCGAGTATCGATCTCCCTCCTTGTTTCCTAGAAAACAAGAATATGATTTCTTAGATGCCGTGCCATTCAAGAATGAGAGATGCATGTGAATACACAGTGTCTGTGTTTGTGTGTGTGTGTGAGAAGCAGCTGACAGCTTGGTGGGCTCCTGATATTGCTTATTGCTTTCGGCTTGAATTTGGATCATGCATATACAGATGACTTGCGATTTCATGAATTAGGACCAAAGTCAAAGAAAAGAGAAACGAGTGAGCTAGAGCTGGAGAACAAAAACCTTGCCACTTTTTCAACACGCTTATGCTGCCTATGATTGCTCCATTTTCAAGCTGTCTTTAACTTACCTACGCTGCAAATATTCAATCAAGTCTTAAGTACCACCTGTTCTTGCTGTACTATATTAGGGAAGAAAACAAAATACAACAATTATCAACGTAAGGACTCCTACCAAAACGGATGAATTAAATTGTTCCTAAGAAAAATCTATCCATCATCCATTTTTTCATCATCCTCTCATCACTTGTGAACTTATCATCTAATATCATATCATGATATGATGAGAGAATGACGAGAATTGAGATTATGAGTAGCATTACTCAAAAATGGATCTATCCACTCCAAAATGTTGTATGCATTATATGGTAATTCACCAGTAACTAGTAAACTGAATGGCTCAGGACCTTCTCTCCACCTTCCCCTTCACTACATCTATTTTCTTCAGCCTCTCACTGTCTTTGCTGCCTGCCATGCACATGATGAACCATCCACTGTTTTAGTGAAAATACTCACTACAGCGAAGTTCACTATCAACTCAAGTTCACGTAGCAACAAAAATTTTTCTCAGTTCACATGTATGTGATTTATAAATATATTACAAGTAGGTGACGTCACCATTTGAATACTAGGTGAAGAAAATGATCAAAAAAGTATATTCTTCAAAGCTCACGCAAAAGCTATGTATGTATGCAGCGCCAGCACTTGCAACATGAGATCATAAAAGTACAGCATGAGCCCTATGCCCAGCTGCATAAAACAGATTCTCGCCTCCTTAGAGCATTTAGACCATTGCCAAGTCTAAATTTTGGCTACAACTTCAAGCTTTAGCTAGAACCAAAACCTTTAGCTAAGTTAATACAAATTGGACTAGTTATTTTAAAGGTAAAATAATAATATAATATTATATATTTTTATCCTTTTACATTTTACAAAATCACTCTATATATTAATTAATATTTTAATTTTTAAGTCATACCACCATTGATTAGTAACAGTATCATCTACCTTTCAAAACTCGATTATCAGTATTTTTTTCATTATTGCAAGACTATCAGCAAAACAAGTAGGAGAATGACTAGAACCAGATCCAAAAAAAAAAAACTACAGAGAAAGGGAGGGAGGGAGACGGAAATGGTTTAGGAGAAAAGCAATGCTTGCAAAAATGCTTGGGAGACGACAAAAATGCAATGCTTGGAAGAAGATGTGATTTGCGAAAACTTTGTGCTTAGAAGAAGACGAAAATGGTTTCCTGAAAAGAAAGGATGAAAAAGGAGAAAGGAGAGGGTGCAATCAGCATAACTGGGAAAAAAATGGGATGAAGAAAAAAGGAAAAAAGAAAGTAAGGAAGAGAGGTGCGACGGAAACATGCAACGAAAGGGACCCAGTATTTTGCAATCTCGATCGAGGAAGAAAATACTGAGAGAAGAGTGAGGAAGAAAATAGAGAGAAGAGCGAGGGAAAGAGAGAGGGTAGTTGATAGAAAATCATAAAATATTTGTTTGGTGCTACTATAGTAGCTCACCAGACTTGGAGAGGCACTAACAAATACTGTAGCATAAATGTCAAACTTGGTATCTATAGCTAGTCCAATGCCAGAAGTTTTAAGCCTAAACTAGTCAAATTTTGCATTGGCCAGGTGTTTAGCCAGGCCGATGTCAGTGCTCTTATAAGGATCTCTTTGATCCTCATCCACCCGAAACAAAACAAATTAATTTTTTTTTTCTAAGCAAGCAGTTTCATAGATAAACTAAGGGTTACATGATACAAAATTCAATGAGGTGGAAGTCTCTAACAATCATCCCAAAACAAACAAACGCAACACCAGTGAAAATAAAAAAGAGGGATCTAAAGCCCAAAATTGGCTCTCACTCATTTCCCACTAAGGAGAAGTCACTTGATCAAGTTTTAGAATAATCTAATAAACAGACTATTAAATTACGACTAAAAGTCGTAATGAGATGGTGTGTGCTGCAACTTACAAAATAAATTAATTTGATAATATATATCAAATACTATTTTCTTTTGATTCAAATTCGAATATAGATTCACTTTAGATTATTAGTATTAGCTGCTAAATTATTCATTATATTTCTCACTAGGTCTAAACTTTAGAATGACTCAAACGCCACTTGAGGGAGCGCGTGACTTCCATCATCAAGGTCCATCATTTTCAATTCCCAGTGAAGAGGATGTAAGTGTATCATTACCCTTTTGTAAATTAAAAAACTTTAGCCATCATATTGCCTATTTGCCATAAATATTTCAAAAGTTCAAGATCTAACAGTGCCTTCATAACTCGCTAAAGAGCAAGGTTCTTAACTCAATTTATTCTCAAGAATGTTGTGTTTATATTGTATTTGGATGTAAATGTGATCTTAAATAATCTGAATTAATATGTAAATATTAGTATTTTTATAGGTCCTAGGGGTGTGCATCCGGATCCGGATTTTCAAACCCGAGCAGTTATCCGTCCGGATTGAATCCGGACTCAATCTAGGCGGATAACCGGATTTAATCCGGATATCCGGATTTTAACCGGATATTCGGATTGTTTGTTTTTATTTTATGATAAAAACCGGATCCGGGTTATAACCAGATTTAATCTGGGTTTTGTAATTTTTTTATAAAAAAAAAACTTTATAACTTAAATTTTTTTTTTTTTAAACCGGGTGTATAATCCGGTTACGGATAACCAGGTTATAAAACCGGATTCGGGTTTTTCTAAACCGCCCGGATTCTGGATTTTCGGATCGGACCGGAAAAAAAATCTAGTCCGGATGAACACTCTTAATAGGTTCCATTAAAATGTGTTTGAACGTAAATAAGTTAAGATATATGTCTAAATATATGAATTGTGTTAAAATAAGTTTAATTTTTTTTTTTATGAAAAAAAAAAAAAGTAAATTAAGTAATAGTCCTGTCAATAATGGATTTGGTATTAATTTAGCGCATAGCCTTACCTTTTCCTGGTAGACCATTGAAAGGTTTTGGGCCTTGCGGCTCCAAAGCGTGAATTGTGAACTTGTGAATATGAGTAGGCCGACGTAAGAAGGATTTCTCCAAGTTTTTCAGCAACTAAACAAAATGTTGAAAAAATAAACTCGGTACATCGGGCTCGGGAGACGTAGCAACTTAATCGTGACCATAGTCCACAATCGTGACCTGCCCTCTCCTACTACTATTACTCTCTCATCGGTGCCAATGAAATCATCTTGCTCTGCCATTATCGAGTCCCTAAAGCGTCATCTTGTTGCCCTCACACTGAATCTTATCGCTCTGCGTTCTCTTCTTCTTCTTCGTCGTTCCTCCTCCTCTTCTTCTTGGTCGTTGTACATAGAAAACATAGCAATGCCTTCAAATTGCTTTTTCTTCGAACCATGGGAGCGAGGGTTTTTTGGGAGTCGAACCTGGGGATTGGTGGAATGGGGTTTGAAAGTTAAATTAGGAGGCAAATTCAGTACGAATTGAACTTGGAAAGGTAGGAGGAACCGGGGATTTTTGCCTTCCAGTTCCGGGAGACGAAGGAGAAGCTTCAAACAGATGAGGAAAGTGGGCTGGGCCGACGGTGCTGATTTCACTCTTGGGTCATGTTTAAGCTAAGGTCGAGTCTTTTGTGAATGGATCAAGACCCACGATATACAGTTTTTATCTAGATTTTAAGGTGTAAATTAGAGAAATAGACACATTAAATAAAAATTCGGGGGGAAAAAAAGCATTGAATGACCATACGTGGTGCAAAGTGAACACAATGCCTCTGTCCTCTTGTTTGAGCTGAAGCCTTTTTTATGAGTCTTGCATTAGAATTTCGTGAATTCTGTTCATGCAACAATAGCTTTATTATTAGAAGGGTACTGCTACAGTCGTCATTCGCAAATGAATTATATAAAATATTCTCATAAATTGACGTGATTTTATCTAATCTATTAAATCTATTTTATAACAAAAGTAACGTTGCAATTTGACGAACTACATCAAACCACATCAATTTGTATGATTGTTTTTATGCAATTTCTTTGTAACTAGAATATTTCTCTTATTAGAATTCATGATGAGAGTTTAAAGGGCGAAGTTGAGACTTGGCAACCATCCATATCACATAGGTCAAGTGTTCATAATTTAACTTGCTCAATGGTTCATTTTAAGTGTGCAAATCTTTTTGGATGTGCACAACAGGCGATCACTACGACAGTTAATTCAACTTTGGACACGACAAACATGAAACACTCTTGGACATTTGAAAAAAAAACAAAGAAACATTTCTCTTATAGTGTGCAAAAAGTGAACATCCTTGAAAGAAGACCACGCATCCTTTTATGCATGCATGTACAAGAACAGGCGCATCCAAGTAAACAAGTTTTGCTAAATCCTCAAGAAAAAGAAAAACCATCAAAAGGAAAAGTACTAAAGACATGAAAGCCAAAATGAAGAAGACCGGAAAAACTCTAGAGAGTCCCACCTTCTATGGCTCATAAGACACTGGGTAAAGTAGATCATTAGAAGCCATTTTTGTTTCTTTCTTTCCATAAAGAAAGGTACGTATGTAGCTAATTAGAACAACCTGTGCTTTTTTGTTTTTGTTTTTGTTTCTCTTCATGTGGGGAAAATATACCGAGCTCAAAATAGTATTCCAGACACAATCTATTGGGTGACTCTCATCAAAAATAGGAGGGGAGAGAGAGGAAATCAAGAGGACAAAAAGCAAAGACTGAGGAAGGAAAATAAATCAGACGCGCATAGGGTGAGATGACATAAAGATGTCTCTCTCACCAACCACACGAAAAAACCTCAATGAAGGAAGCTGAGATATCAGAGAAATGGGAGGACTTCTAGGCGACTCCTACCAGAAGGCGGAGAGATATTCTTCAACCTTATGAGACAAGACGCTATTTTATTTATTTTCTTTAAACAAAATGGGTCATCGACCCTCACTATATTGTGAGATATGAGAGACTATAATATATTTATATTATAGTGAATTTTTGCTCCAAACAATTCATGGGCTCTGTACCAAATCATGTAAATCTGTATGTCTCATTTTCTGTTTACATTTTTTGTATTCTTTTACTGATTATTGCTATGAATATACATATGGTCACGTACCAACATCCCAAACCGTCATTGAGGGCTTTAGACTGACCATTGAGGCCCTAGTCACATTCGTGAACAAGGGATGACTCTTTCTACCATTTTAGCCGGTTGGATGATTTTAATCTCTGAACTTAAAAAGCTACCGTAGTATCAGCAATGGCAAATGAGTAACTAGTTTTGTAGTTATGAGGCTTAACGTCAGGGCAGCGCATGCATGATTTTGTTCCACCTTTGGGCGCCAATCATATCAGCACTGTCTGCTAGCTTTACACGTTCACTAAAGAATCTGTTGCTTTTTATTTTTCTTTCAAGTTGCGTGTAGTCCTGTCTGGGAATTGAAATATCAGCTTCAAAGGATGATATCAAGGACTAAAAGTAGTGTAACCAAACATTTGGGTGATGCAGAAAATCCATCCGTGAGACCGACTTCCACGTTTGGAAGTTGTAAGAAAACTCCAAACGAAGTGGAGAGAACACGACGTTGGGCGATGGAGAAACTAGAAAGAAACTCTCGCCGTCCGACCGCCCACGTTAGGAAGTTGTAAGACACTCCTAATGTAGTGGAGAATGACGTCTGATTAGACAGCATATCCATGATAAGACTAATGCTATATATCTATACCACTGCCCTTTTTATCTCAAAAATAAAAAATAAAACTAAAAAAACAAAGAAAAAAAGCTATGCACCTCGTCATAATGGAATAAGAAAAAAGATTTTTGTTAAAATATAAATCTAAACACCGTACGTAGAAGCAATTAACTAGAACCCGCATTCCGAAACAATCATTTCAGCTATAAAAAGAAACCCTACGAATCTACGATATATCTCAACAGTTATGGTTGTGGAATCGAGCATGATTGGATACTTGAACGTTGACCGTAGTGCTGGGGACAATTGGGCGTACAAACTTGACGGCATGGACCAATTAACAAAGGTGTCAGGCTGTTGTGTTAGACCACAATACGCCATAGATGATCATAAGCTAAGTAAACATGCATCCTCCGGCTAAGGGTCCGGTTGGTCCAAATACATACGTAACTATGATACACTCGACTTGCACGAATAGGATATATATCTAACACTCTATATCTTTTTCTCTTGAGAAATGTCCCAAACAAAAGAGAAAAAGAAAAAGATTAAAGGTAAAGGAAATAAATACAGATAAAAATGCAAACAAAGAAAAAGAATAACTATGACCAAAAGGAAAGAAAAGATCTAATTATAGATGGAAAAAGATAAAATGATGGGGAACCCTCATGACGTAAGAGGCAAGCAACAAGCTCAAGTGGGAATCGTGGGATACTCTGCAAATCTGCCATCTTTGCTCACCTACATCAGATCAACATCCCCACCACCATCTATTAAATTCCTTACCTTACACCCACTTCACTCTGTCCCACTGTTTTTTTGGGGCCTCTGATCTCTATTTTTTAATTTGTGTGCATACATGGCATAATCAGAATTAAAATCTAAATAGAGACACGAAAACATTATCTAAAAATCATCTGCAATGCCCATCACCTCAATGAAAACGGCAAAAAAATAGCTATCGAGGTAATAGTTCACTTAATTCGCTCTTCACGAGGTCCCCTGTTTCGCACGCGTGGGGAAGGTGGCAATTCGTTTACCTCGGAACTTGACTCGCCCACGTCGGAGCGAGTCAACTCAGCTGAAGTCCACCGTGGGTGTGATGTTTATGTCCTTGAGTAGACCCAGGACCTGTTGCATGGTAGGTCTCTTACAAGGTGATTCCGCCGTACACAAGTACCCCACTCGGAGACTCTCCACCATCCCCATGACCGACTCATCCCCTCCGAGTCTAAGCCTTGGGTCCAGCGCTTCAACTCCCAGACCTTCTCTGACCAACCTCCTCACCCACACCACCGTCTCCGCGGACCCGACTTTTCCCGTCAAGAGCTCCATCAGAACCACCCCGAAACAATACACGTCCGTCTCAGTGCTGCACTGCCCCACGTCTCTGGCCCCGATGTTCCGGAACCCGAAATCCGCGATCCGGGGCTCGAAGTTCTCGGAGAGTATGACGTTGGAAGCCACGAGGTGGCCGTGAATGACGGGTCTGGACCCGGCGTGGTGGAGGTACGCAAGCCCACGAGCTATGCCCACTGCGATGCGGTGGCGCGTGAGCCAGACCAATTTCTCCGGTGAAGATAGGTGGGAACCGGTGGCGTCATGCAGCTCCCAAGTATCGCCGCTCCAGTCCTCCACGTTGGGCTCCCCAGTCGGTAGCTCGTGAAGTAACCGGTGCAAGTCGCCGTTCGACATGTACTCGTAGACAATCAGCTTCTCTGTCCCTGGGGCAAAAAAAGGCGGAAAAAGATGAAGCATCAATCTAAGACCGTCCAGATGTGACGAATCTCAATCTCTGCACAACCTAATCATGACCTGCGCTAGATTTCCGCGACGATAGTCATGCATCACAAAACAGTCAACAGAGTACGACAGTAAAGCCATTCAAATTCAAAACCCGTGAGGCCGATCAAAGATTCAAAGACTGGAGCTGTGAAATTTTGAAAATAAAATAGAATATAGGCAAGACAAGTTAGACAACTGGATACAGTACAAGTACAGTACCTGCGATGCAGTAGCCACAGAGAGGCAATAGGTTGTGGTGTTTCAGCCGGGAAAGGTCCTCGAACAGGGAAACGGCGTCGTCGTGGTCGACGTCCCTGGCGTTCTCAAGGACCTTGATTGCCACGTGGATGCCTCCAGGGAGGACGGCTCTGTACACGGGCCCACTCCTACCTTCTGGGAGCTGGGAGTCCTTGCCGAAGTTCGACGTGGCGGCGATCAGGTCCTTGAAGGTCAGGTTCATCAGGGGTTTCTCGAACATCACTACAGGGGCAGAGGTTGGTTCTTTGATGTCCACGACCCATGATGTACCCGACTCCGTCTCGAACGAGAACGGCCCTGATTTCTCGAACTTGAAAGGCAACTGGACCGGTTTAGAGATTGCCCATTTGTTCTGTCTTGCCAATCGTTTCCTTCTGAGCCACAACAATCCTATACAGAAGGACATGAAAACAAAGACAAATGCAGATGCACATGATAGACCGAGAACCAGAGGTTTGGACTTTGACACGGGTTTCTTCGTGCTGGAGCTTTTGTTTGTGGGGATGTGTTTTCGGAGGGGTCTGCGAGGTGGGGTTTGGGGATTAGGTGGGATATTGTGAATTCCAGATTGTATGAACGCGTATTTGTCAAATTTCAAGTACTTGTCTGGACCAACTAGTCCTGTGAATTTGTTGAACGAAACGTTTAAGAATTTAAGCCCACTGAGTAGGGGGAAATCAGAAGGAAAAGTACCATTCATGGAATTGCTGGACACGTCTAGATATTTCAACAAGCGAAGAACGGACATGGGTTTCACATGGCCTGAAATGTTGCAGCTTGAAATATCGAGGTGCTCTAGCTTGGTGAGGTCACTGAACCCAGAGGGCAGAGTTCTGAGACTATTATGCGACAGGTCAAGAACTCTGAGCTTCGAAAAACTGTAGAGCCGAACCAAATTGGTGAATCTGTTGGCTGACATATTGAGCACCTGAACCGATGAGAACGAATGGCCTCCCGTGGTGGATTCGAATCTAATGCTTCCTCCAAAATGGTTTTTGCACAAATTAACATGTACCAAGTTTGAAATGGACCAAAACCAACCTGGCACAGACCCCTGCAGCGAGTTTCCAGAGAGATCAAGAACCTGCAGCTGAGACATGTTTCCGAGAAACTTCCAAGAGATGTTCCCGCTTAGATTTCTGGACGGAAGCCTTATCTCCCTTGAACAGTTCCAATCAAGCCAAGAATGATCGAATCCATGGACTGATTCGAAAGCCTTCAAGACCAACTTTCGGTCTGTACTGTTGCATGCAGATTCCACAATCGCAACCAGCAAAAAGAAAACAAAAAATCTGGAAAAGGTCTTCATTTCTTGGTTCACAGTTCGTGAGATTCTCCTACGTACTTCGTTTAGTAAGACAAGCACAGAGAGAGAGAGAGAGAGATGAGCATGAAATGATGAAGTGAATGGAAGGAGACGGGGCGTAGTCGTCACTAGTCTGGGACTAAAATGGTTTGGTTATGACCCAAAGGGACCAAACGGAAGTGGGTTAGTGAAGTTGGAGGCTGGCTCCGCAACGTTAACCTTGACGGAAGACTTACAGAAGGGAGTGTTGACTATTGAGAGTCAACAGCGAGCGATGCCCTTTCGGCTTAATGCCGGTTGGCGCTGCGGTGATTGCGAAACCCTCGCGACGAATGAGAAATCTTACGAGCTTCTGTTAGTTTTAACCAAAGAGGCAAAACAGAGAAAAAACAGAGAATTTGGGGAGGAACGTCAATCTCCAACGTGAATATTGATTATGATTTTTCTACCCTTTCATTTCTCATTACTCTGATATATATACTTACATAGAGACTCACAAATTTTATTAAAAGTAGAAATACAACTTCCAAACACAAGCTAATAATAGAAAAGCTTAATATAGTAAAACATAAATGAAAAAGGACTTAGGAAATAAACATCACACTAAATGATCTTTAATAGCTTCTCCCCGTTTGTACGTTAAATTGAATTGAGATAAGTTTAAGTATGTTTTTTTTTTTTTGGAGGAAGACTATTATTTTATTAATGAGAATGGTGGCAGCCATTACAAGGTTTGAAATAATATAAGTAACATAATCAACGTCTAGTCTTTCTTCATTTAAAAATAGTGCTTCCTTAGCAAGCTTACGTGCAACTTGGTTAGCCGCCCTTTTCACATGTTGCAGACTCCAATTTGTTCCATGCATCAGTTGTTTAATATCGGAAATAATAGGATTGAGAATTTGAGATAAGTTAAGTATTTTTATGGATAATAATAAGATAAAATAATGAAATAAATTTTATTATAAGGCTCATTTAAGATAAATTTAAATATATTAAAATGTTAAAATGAGTTTAAATATATTTATGAGAAATTAAAAAAGGTTGTGAGTCCTGCATGTAAAGAGGTATTAAGTTAAAAAAGATTATAAATCTCATATGTAAAAAAGTTTTGAATTGAGATGAATTTAGTGATTTGAGAGTTGGGTGTTTGGATATTAGATTCATCTTAAAATTAAATTTGAATTAAGTCGATTTAAATTCAGTCTAAGTTCCAAATATTGGGGCCCAAGGCTCTATTTGGGTATAAAAATTATTTTATCTCATCTCATCTTATTATTATATTTTTTAAAAATTCTCACATAAAATTTAATAAATAATTTAACTTTTTCAAATTACAAAACAATAATAATATTAAAAAATAGTATTCTAATAAATTTTATTTAACTTTCATATCAATTTACTATCCAAATTATACCTAAATTTTGTGAGTTTTAGTATAAATAAATTTATAAATTATCATAATTTGACGAAATATATCAAATTATAAAATTATTTTTATTATTAAGTAGTAACATATCATAAGAAATTACATTAGTGTATAAATTTATTTTTATAAAATTTCTTCGTAACTGTAATATCATTTTATAATCATCCTTCTTCTATAAATTATATATATTTTCCCATACAAAAATTTTCATCCTTTTATTAATCTCTAGTTTGTTCTTATTGGAAAGAAAGTTATATGATCTTAGTTCTAAAGGACCATATCTCTTGTGGTTTCTTTGTCCTTCCCATGCAGTATAAAGGAACATCAAAATTTTGTTGAGAGAATGATCAACGTCCAAACAACCACCAAAAGCGCATTTGCAAACATGGTGCCCGTGTTCGTTTTTAGAAAAACATGTAATAAAAAATGAGAAATATTAGCTGTATTTAATAAAAGTTTATAAAAAATTTAACTTTTCATGAATTAGTTATTTGTTAAAGATTATGAAATCTGAATTAAAAAATAATTGATAAAATGAGTCTTATATATTAAATTTTAAGTATATATAACACTACTAGTAAAAAATTGAGCTAGATATTTGCATAAACTCTGATCAAGAGATCGATGACCTACCAATAGTTTCATTGTACAAACTATTTGTTAGGGGGGATTTTTGTCATAGATCTACAAGGGCTCTAAACGCCTAACCCATCAAGGGAGTTTCACTTGAGGACAAAACAAGAGAAAAATGAGAGAAGACTCGAAAAGGAAAGAAAGGGAGGGAAATAAAGTAATTTTAGGTTGGCAGGAAAAAAGAATGGAAAAGACGTGATGAACAGTGACGTGACATAAACGAATAGAAAAAAATGGATAAAAGCATAAGGATAGACGATTTGAAGATGGGTTCATATGGACTCTTCAGGCAGATTTCTTAGAAGGCTTTTCGAAAAGGCTTTTTCAATCTCTAGACACGGAACTATAATACAATAAGGATGAGACATCTTGAGAGACTGTAAATCAAGCTTATTATAGTGGACTTTTTCCTCCCCCAATCCCCTTGAATGTAGTAGGCCCAATGTCGAACCACGTAAATTTGTATATCTATTTCTCTCTCTTTTTTCTTTTGTTTTTCTACTTTCACCATTATAACCATACACACGAACTTCGTACAGCCACATCAAATTAGCTGGGGGCCATACAACCTCATCCCAACTTAGCATATTAGGGCCCACACATCGTCGATCTGAGCCTAATGCCACCTCAGTGCACTAGGGAGAGATCATTCTCCTCTTTCGATTTGGTAACGAAAAATACGACACTATGTATTGTGGAAAATGCTAGGTTTCTCTATGGGATTTTATTGTTATTATTTTTTATTTCATGATTAAAAAAATAATTTTTAATGATATTGTGAATTTAAAAAAAAATATTAAAAAAACGCATGTTAAAAAAAAATGAAAATACTTGATCGAAATTCTAGCGGTAGCTCCCTAAAGCGACCCATATATTGGTGTCAAAAGCAATCTCGAGCATGCAAAATTTCTTGTCGCCGTAACGATTAATACATTTGGCATTTTGTAAATAAATTAAAATTAAAATTAAAACATGACAGTTTGGAAGTAATTTGGTCTGAAACTAAGACCAAACCATGAGAGTAGTTGATCTTGGATGATCAAACTAATTGAATCAGCTCCATTTAACTTCCTGTAAAGCTTTTCTTTTTCTTGGTTGGTTAAAGCAAAGTGAACTTGTTGTGGATGATGTCGGTTGACAAGCTGAGATGAGAACAAATACACAGAAAATTTCATTGCCAGCCCAGGAGAAGTCAAGCATATAAATTGATATGATATGCATATATACATGCTTCACGTAATGTATATTGCAGGTGCAACAACCCTCATGTCGACCTAAATAAACTCAAGTCCCGATTAGTCCTTAGTAGTTAAGGAAGGCTTTAAATTCCTTTTAATTTGAATTAAGCAAATGGATAGGTAAGAGTTAGCGCAAAGCGAACTACAGAAATGATATTTGCAATCTTAGAGTTTATTTATCTTCCACACTTTAAAAAAAAAAAAAAAAAAAATAGATAAATCTAAGACTTACGTATTTTTTTTTACAGTGGACTTCACTTTTTCTTTTTTCTTTTTTTTTTAATTTATTTATTTATAAATAGAGTGCGTAGGATTTATACAATCCAAAACTATATTTAACATTAATCTTTTTAAATATATATAATGATGGTAGATTCGATCTCAGGTCATAAGTTCTAGTTACCCTCTATTGAATTTCAACGCATACAAAACATAAACTTTAAGTTATGGAATGACACATCACCTGCAAAATTCTAGGAAGTAATTTGGTCTGAAACCAAAACCAAACCATGATCGAACTAATTAATTGAACCTGCTCCATTTATACTAACTTCCTCTAAAGCCTCTCTCTCTCTCTCTCTCTCTCTCTTGGCTTAAAGCAAAGTGAACTTGTTGTTGATGATGTCGGTTGATATTTAAGCTGAGATATTGCGAACAAATACACAGCAGATCTCATTGCTAGGAGAAGTTAAGCATATAAATTGATATCATGATGATGATGCGTGTTTCACGTAATGTCTATTGCAGATGCAACAACTCTGACCTAAATAAACCCAAGTCCCAATTATTCCTTAGTAGTTTAGGAAGGGTTTAAATTCCTTTTGATGTGAAGGAAATGAATAGTACCAGTATGCAAGTTTCGCACATTTTTCAAAAAAAAAAAAAAATTGAGATTTATATAAAAAATTATTATTCTTTTTTATGGTGGACTCAAGTTTTTTTCAAAGGGAGTGCATGCGATTTGAACAGTTTAGAACTATATTTAACATTAATCTTTTTAATCACTATAATAATATACAAAAATTTTATGTGCAGTCACTTTTATATATTTTTCTGCACACTCCACTAATGTGATTTGTATATATTAAAAAAAATTGATCCACCAAATCATATTAATGGAATAAACAGAAAGTACATAAAAGTAACTGTATGTAGCATTACTTAATCATATATATTATAAATATATATATATATATATATATATATAACTCGATTGGGTAACTTGATAGATTCAATCTGATTAGGTCATAAGTACTAGTTATCCTATATTGAGTTTCAACTCATACAAAACATAAACTATAACTAATAATTGATCGAATGATACAATTTTGCATATCAGGATACTGACCTAAAAATATAACAAAACTGAATTATGAGATCAAATAATCATTACGATTAATTAATTGGAGGCTGTCTGGGCAATTAATCACTATATATAGATCTTAAACTGTAAGCATATTATATAGAAAACAATTTATCTAAGGCAGCGCTTGAATGTTGAGTTGAGTTGAGTTTAATTGAATTTTTTATAAATAGTAATGAGTTGAGAATGTAGAATGGATTTTGTGGGGCTCACTTAAGATGAGACGTTTAAAGATATTTATGAAAAATTGAAAAAAGTTGTGGGTCCTATGCACATATAAAAATGTGTTGAATTGAAAAATATTATGAGTCTCATGTGTAAAAAGGTTTTGAGTTAAGATAAGTCTAGTAATTTGAGAGTTTGGTACTTGGATATTAGACTCAGTTTAAAATTAGACTGAATTAAGTTGATATTAGTTGAGTCTTATAACCAAACGAGCCCTATGTATACGCGCTTAGGATGTTCAAGTTTAATAGATGTCTTTTGAAAAAAAAGGTTGAACTCACTTAAAAGACTTAAATTCCAATACCCTTTATAAGCTTGTCCACTCTGAATGAAGGTTCAAGATCATCCATACCCTGTACTTAGCATGATTTATATTATATAGTAAAGTCGAGCTACCATGATTTTTGGCTTAATTAATCCTTTTGTATTATATATTATTTTTGTCTGTTAATTGGAATTGTTTAGGAGGGTAAGTTAAGTGGAATATCGCATCACCTAAACCCCACGTCTATCCAAATTAACCTAACATTAATTATTGCAATAGAATGACTACTCATATCCGTACTTCTTCTTCATGGCAAAAGGTGACATGCACATTGTAACTTCGATTTCAGACATACGGTTGAAATATTTACGAGCTCATACGCTCAGACATTTCATTGGTGAAATGAACGTCCCCACTTTCTGACTCGGCACCAGTATTACGGAGTTATATGTGAGGGGTACTGGACTTGATGGGCCTGTAAATCTGTACGGTTGGGCTTTGCACACGGTTAACAACAAATTATAACCTTTTGTTTTTTTTTTTTTTTTTTAATTCTATGATAACCCACACTGAAGAAGCATCTGAACCCAAATCCAACCGTTAACCCAGCCCACCGCCTGATCACCCACCCACTTGGTATTAATTCTAATTTTTGGAAATATATTGTAATATTGGGCTTCTCCACTCTAAGTGTGGATACTTTGGGTTGGAATGTACAAGACCGTGTTATTTAAAGAAAATAGAACATTAATATTTTTAAAACTGCTGATATAAAATGCTTCTATATTAGTGATGTATTTTTTTTTAGAACATATTAACGATGAATTTAATTTAAGAATTTATTAGAATCTCAAAATAATATTTGTAATATCACACAATTCTAGCAATTCGAGGTGCCATAATACCTCCACGCTCTCGTTTTGTAAAATAGATTCAAAATTACTTTCATTGTTAACTTTAAATACAAGGACTCAGATAGAAATTAACTAACTCATAGCCTACTATAGGTCGTGAACCACACTGACTCTAATGACCCAAAACAACTACCCACGTACTAACAGATGTGGCCCAACATGACTCTAAACAAAATAACCAACTAATTAACTAAGTCTCGGAATAACAGAACCCAGCCCATGACCTGGTGTAGAAATACAATTGTACCCCTCACAATACAAATAATGACCCTTCTTAATATATATATATATATGTATAACTTCAAAAACCCTAATTTGCCTTTAGACCTAATCTGCCTTCAGACATCTCGGGGCACTTAACAATGCCTCCTCCTTCAGAAGATCTTGCCCACAAGATCGGGGAACCTCCACTACATCTCCTCTAAATCTTCCCACGTTGCGTCTTCTGGCGTGGCACCCTTCCATTGTATCAGAAGCTCAACTCCAACATGGTGCCCTCTTTTTACAAGTCGCCCCTATAACACAATCTTTGGTTCAGAAGTTACTTGGGTGACTTGGTTAGACTTGTGCTCCAAGTTTTCTCTTAAGGCACGATACATGAAATGTTGGATGGATTTGAGATTCAGAGGGTAGATCTAACATGTATGCTACTTTTCCCATTTTTTGAAGGATCCTGAAGGGTCCGTAATACCTTGGGGATAATTTCATATTCTTTTCTCATCACTATTGACATCTGTCGATAGGGTTTTAGTCTCAGGTAAACCCATTCTCCCTCTTGAAGTTCTCTATCGGTTCTATGTTGATATGCGAATCTCTTCGTTCTGTTTTGTGATTCTTGCAGGTTTTCTCGAACCAATTTGGCTATAAAATCCCAACTCCTTAACTCCTCCTTTACTGCTTATACACGGGTAGATCCTGGCTCGTATGGTAACAAGCAGGGTGGGGGCTGCCCATATACAGCCTCGTACGGTGAGATCTGTATTGAACAATGCGTTGATGTGTTGTAGACATATTCTGCCATTGATAGCCACCTTGACTAGTCTCTGGGCTTGTCACCAGAAAAACACCTTAAATAACATTCTAAGATTTTGTTAGTCACCCTCGTTTGTCCATCCGTTTGTGGATGATATGCAGAGCTCATGAGTAACTCTGTACCACAGATTCTAAACGATGCCCTCTAAAATTTGCTTGTAAAAATAGGGTCTCTGTCACTCACAATGGTTTGTGGCTGTTGAACCTAAGATTTCAAGTTTTGTGTAATTATATATTTACACATGGATTTTGATGATAACAAATGAATTCATAGAATAAAGGAGTCTCAAGCTCAAGTTATCTACACAATGGAGTCAAGCACATCAAGAAACCAAGCATGAGCAAGAAGGGAGCAAGTTCACATTAAAGTCATAGAATAATGTTGTAAATCTCTTTAAAATTCGAAATTAGGATTAAGGCTCAAAAATTAATATTTTATCATAAAGCATTAAAATACCTCTTAAAATTTGAAATTAGGATTAAGGCTCAAAAATTAATATTTTATCATAAAGCATTAAAGTATATTTTCCACATGTGCATGAATATTTTTGAAAATTAAATTTGAAAATTTTGAAAGATAATTGATTGTCATCTTTCACATGTGCATGCCATGATTAAAGGGTTGAACTTTGAAAATATTAAAGATGATTGATTGTCATCTTTCACATGTGCATGTTTTATTTGAATATTTTCAAAAGTGATTGATGCTTTTCTTGACTTATGCAAAAGGAAGATGCCTTTGTTTGAAAATTTTGAAAAGTAAAGTGTGCTCCTTTTGTCATATGCAAAAAGTAAAAGATTAGGTTTGAATTTTTTGAAAAGTAAAGTGTGCTCATTTTGTCACATGCAAAAAGTAAAAAGATTAGGTTTGAAATTTTTGAAAAATGAATGATGATGTCTTTGACATGTGAATCTTTTTAAATTTGAATATGAAGTCTCATATGCCTATAAATAGATCATTTGAGAGCTTCACATTCACAACACCAAGAGCATACAACTCTCATTCAAAGCTTTCATTCTCTCTTCTCTAAGCATTGAGCCTTAATCCTTTTTCATTTTGAGAGATATAGGTTGTGCTGTATTGTTCTTATTTCACTCATTGAGGAGTGTTTTCTGATATTCTACCCACTATCAATTCTTGTATCAGTAAAAGGGTGTGTACAACCCTTGTGCGTGTAGAAAGTGTTCTACACAGGGAATCGTTGAATCACCACGTGTAAGGTGATTGCAAGTGTAGAGGGTGTTCTACACGGATCCTTTGTAGCGGTGTTGTTCAAAGGTGTAATAGGTTTTTACCTCCACCTGAAGGAGGTTGAATAGTGAATTCGGGGATCCTCAAGGGGTAGCTTGAGGCGAGGACGTAGGCAGTGGGGCCGAACCTCGTTAACATACTGAGTTTGATTCTCTCTTACCCTTACTCTTTATATTTATTGCTATTTCGTATTTTGTTTATATTTGATATTGTATATTTGATTTATAATTTTTTTTTTTTTTTAAATACAACTCAATTCACCCCCCCTCTTGTGTTAGTCATCTGGGCAACAATTGGTATCAGAGCTAAAGCTCTGTTATAAGATTAACTATCTTTTGAGTTAAGATCTTATGGCTAACATTGCAGCTTCATTTGGTGAAGGTCAATCTAGCAGTCGGCCTCCACTCTTTTGTGGAGACAATTATTCATTCTGGAAAGTTAGAATGAGAATATTCCTTCAGGCTCAAGGTCGAGAGATCTGGAAATGCATTGTAAATGGACCTTATATTCCAACAAAAGTGGTTGGTGGAGTAAAGGTCAAAAAGGAAGAAGAAGAGTTTGATCGTGAAGACGATAGACTTTATACTTTGAATTTAACTGCTATGAATTTATTATATAATGCTCTCAATGGTAATGAGTTTAATAGAGTAATGACTTGTGCTACGGCAAAAGAAATTTGGGATAACTTGGAAGTTACTTATGAAGGAACTTCTCAAGTTAAGGAATCAAAAATTTATATTCTTACTCATGAATATGAAATGTTTAAGATGAATGATGATGAATCTATTTCTAGCATGCACACTCGTTTTACTAACATCATAAACAGTTTGACAGCTCTTGGTAAAGTTTATTCCAAAGTGGAAATGGTAAGAAAAATTCTCAACTCTCTACCAAAACGTTGGGAATCAAAAGTGACAGCGATTCTTGAAGCTAGAGACCTCAAGAAGCTCGAAGTGAATGAACTCATCGGGTCACTTATCACCCATGAGTACACATTGAAAAGAGGAGAAGAAGAAGGAAAGCCAAAGAAGAGCTTGGCACTTAAAGCTGTTCCTCATGAAAGTGAAAGTGATGAAGATGAGGAAAATGACGATAAAGATGAAGAAGTTGCGATGATAACAAGAAGAATTCAGAGATTCTTAAAGAAAAATAAAACTCCTCCGAGGAAATCATTCAAAAAGTTTTCCAAGAAAGATTCAGGTAAAAATGATACTTTAATTTGTTATAAATGCAATAAGCCTGGTCATATCAAGCCAGATTGTCCCCTGCTAAAGAAAGATCGAAACAAAGGCAAGAAAGCAATGAAAGCTACATGGGATGATGATTCAAGTAGCTCAGATAGTGAAGCAAGCAATGAAGAATCAGCAAATCTCTGTCTTATGGCTAAAGATGATATTGAGGTAACAAATTTTGATAATATTGAAAATCCTTCATATGAAGAATTGCAAAATGTTTTAGAAGAGGTATATGAAGAATTTGAAAAATTGGGTATCAAATATACTGCTTTGAAAAAGAAAAATTCTTCTTTAACAAACGAAATTGATATTTTAAGAAAAGAAAATATTGTTTTGAAAGACGAAAATCTTGAGTTGAAGAAAAAGAAAACTGATTTAGAAAATATTGTTGAAAACTTTACGAATGGAAAAAGAAATTTTGAAAAACTTCTTGGTAGTCAAAGATGTGTTTTTGACAAGGCAGGCTTGGGATATATGCCAAAACAAAAGTTCAAACCTTATAAAAACTTCTTTGATAATCCTTCTACATCAAAGTCTAATATTCAAAATTCTTTTCATAATAAGTTTGTCAAAAAAGGATACTATTATAATCATTCAAGATTTTCATATATGTCACATGCTATTTGTAATTTTTGTAATAGAAATGGTCATAATTATCATACTTGTCCTATTAGAAGAAAACATACAATGACTATTAGGGCCATATGGGTACCTAAAAATCTTGTTTCTTCTAATACTAATAAATAAAGGACCCAAAGAACTTGGGTACCAAGAAAAATCATTTTAATTGTTTTTATAGGTATGCATGAAGTCCTCTACAAGCAAAAACAAATGGTTTTTAGATAGTGGATGTTCAAGACACATGACGGGAGACAAGACTAAGTTCTTTGATCTTAGATCTAAAGAAGAAGGACACGTGACATTTGGAGACAACTCGAAAGGGAAGATCGTGGGAATAGGTAAAATTGGTAATAAATCTTCTCTCATAATTGAAGATGTTCTACTTGTTGAAGGTCTAAAACATAATCTTTTGAGTATAAGTCAATTATGTGATAAAGGATTTACAGTTACTTTCAAAATGGATAAGTGCATTATTTTGAATGATCATGATTATAACATTTGTTTTACTGCCTTTAGAAGTAATAATGTTTATACAATCGATTTTGAAGAAATTACCTCACAAGATGCTATTTGTTTTTCAGTACAAAATGAAACTAATTGGTTATGGCATAGAAGACTAGGTCATGCCAACATGGAACTTATTTCCAAACTTTCAAAAAATGATCTTGTGAGAGGTTTACCAAAGGCAAATTTTCTTAAAGACAAAATTTGTGATGCATGCCAATTTGGTAAACAAACAAAAACTTCTTTTAAAACCAAGAAATATATTTCCACTACTAGACCACTGCAACTGATACACATGGATCTTTTTGGACCAAATAGAGTTGCAAGTCTAGGAGGAAAATATTATGCTTTTGTTATTGTTGATGATTTCTCTAGATATACTTGGGTCATCTTTCTTGCTCATAAAGATGAGGCACATAATGCTTTTACCAAGTTATGCAAGAGAATTCAAAATGAAAAGGGCTATACTATTTCAAGTATCCGAAGTGATAGGGGAAAAGAGTTTGTTAATAAAAATATTGAAACATTTTGTGATGAAAATGGTTTTGTGCATAATTTTTCTGCTCCTCGAACTCCTCAACAAAATGGGGTAGTAGAGAGGAAAAATAGATCTCTTCAAGAGATGGCAAGAACAATTCTTAATGAGAACAACTTGCCTAGTTATTTTTGGGCCGAAGCGGTAAGTACTGCATGTTATGTTATAAATAGAGTTATGTTAAGGTCTAAATTAGATAAAACCCCCTATGAGCTTTGGAATGAGAAAAAGCCCAACATTGGTTACTTTCATGTATTTGGATGCAAATGTTTTATTTTGAATGACAGGGATAATTTAGGCAAATTTGATGCAAAATCGGATGAAGGTATTTTTCTCGGGTATTCTACAAATAGTAAAGCTTATAGAGTATTCAATAAAAAGACTTTAACTGTACAAGAATCTATGCATGTAGTATTTGATGAATCTAATTCTCTACTCTCCAAGAAATCCATTGATGAAGAAACAGGAGGTATAAATAATACAGAAAGTCTCAATCTCAACAAAGAGAACACAATAGAGGAAGTCCAACATGGAGACATCAGGAAAGATCATCAAAATTTAATACGAGATGCAACCAAACAGTGGAAATTTGTGAAAGATCATCCAGTGGAACAAATTCTGGGAGAACCTTCACAAGGTGTAAGCACTCGATCATCTCTTAGAAATATTTGCAATCATACTGCTTTTTTATCTCAGATTGAACCTAAAAATATTGATGAAGCACTTCTTGATGAATCTTGGATTCTAGCTATGCAAGAAGAGCTTAATCAATTTGAAAGAAATGATGTTTGGACACTTGTTCCTAAACCCAAAAATCATACTATTATTGGAACAAAATGGGTTTTTAGAAACAAGAAAGATGAGTCCGGAGTCATTACTAGAAATAAGGCTCGACTTGTAGCCCAAGGTTACAATCAAGAAGAAGGAATTGATTATGATGAGACATATGCACCAGTCGCAAGATTAGAAGCTATTCGAATGCTACTTGCATATGCTTGTTATAAAGATTTCAAACTTTTTCAAATGGATGTTAAAAGTGCTTTCTTAAATGGTTTTATAAATGAAGAGGTATATGTTGAGCAACCTCCAGGTTTTGAAAATCATATTTCTCCAAATCATGTTTTCAAACTCACAAAAGCACTATATGGACTCAAACAAGCTCCTAGAGCGTGGTACGAGAGACTCAGTGGTTTCTTGATTAAAAAAGGTTTCTCAAGAGGAAAAATCGACACAACTCTTTTCATTAAATACGAAAATGATGATATTCTTTTGGTTCAGATTTATGTTGATGATATAATATTCGGTGCTACTAATGAAAATATGTGTCAAGTTTTTGCTAAGACTATGCAGGATGAATTTGAAATGAGCATGATGGGAGAACTTACATTCTTTCTCGGATTGCAAATTAAGCAAGTAAAAAGTGGGACATTCATCAATCAATCAAAATATATTAAGGAATTGCTGAAGAAGTTTGGGATGGAAGGTGCTAAGGAAACTGGAACACCAATGAGCCCATCTACTAAACTTGATAAAGATGAATCCGGTAAGACAGTTGACTCGAAAGTATATCGAGGTATGATTGGTAGCTTATTATATTTGACAGCCAGTAGACCAGATATTATGTTCAGTGTGTGTTTATGTGCACGTTTTCAATCATCTCCAAAAGAATCTCATTTAATTGCAGTTAAGCGCATTCTTAGATATCTTAGTGGTACAATTAACCTAGGGTTATGGTACCCTAAACACACATCTTTCGATCTAATCAGCTACACAGATGCAGATTATGCTGGTTGTAAAATAGATCGAAAAAGCACTAGTGGAGCATGTCACTTCTTAGGTCATGCATTAGTTTCCTGGTTTAGTAAAAAACAAAATTCTGTTGCACTATCTACTGCTGAGGCAGAATATGTTGCTGCGGGTAGTTGTTGTGCTCAAGTTCTTTACATGAAGCAACAACTTGAAGATTTTAAACTCATGTATAATCACATTCCAATCAAATGTGATAATACAAGTGCTATAAATCTTTCAAAGAACCCAATACAACATTCTAGAACTAAGCATATTGAAATAAGATATCATTTTCTTCGAGATCATGTGCAAAAAGGCGATATAGTACTAGAGTTCACAAACACACACGATCAGTTAGCAGATATATTCACAAAACCTTTACCAGAAGATAGATTATCTATGATTAGAAGAGAAATAGGTATGATGCATATTATGAATATCTCTTAAAAGACAGATCAAAATTCATAAAAATAGATAGATTTTTCTTAAATACTTTTACATAAACTTGAGGTTCTTAGCCTCATGTTTGAGACGCTCATTCTCTTCATACAATATCATGTCATCCCTATTCATGGGAACTGGCAAGCGGAATGAAGAATCCAATAGAGATTTCAACTTTTTATTCTTCTGCCGAAGGATTCCTTCCCTTGTGTGAGACTCTTGAACAATTCGTTGAAGTACAACAATTTGTTCCTTAAGCTTTTCAACCTCATGGTTTTTGGCTTGAACCCGCTGGGAAAAAGCAACAATAGAGGATGAGTAGCGAGTTCCGAGACTCACCAAGTCGTAGATAGCATCGGAGTCTGACTTATTAGCCATACTATTATTTTCTTGCTGCAACATGGCACCAATGGTAGCTGCAGAAAGGACAGGAGATTGAGGTGTAGAATACCTCATGGATGCATCTAGAGGAATGTTAGAAGAATGAGCCATGGAGAGAAGAATTAAAAAACTTAAAGCGAGAATGTAGAAAGAATGCAGATGAGTTATAGAGATAAGAAGAAAACTTGATGCGGATTGGATGAACTTTAAGACTGCTTTTATAGAGATAGCATAAAGAACAAGACGAGCTATCATCCAAGTCAAAGAGTAATGTTTTTTTTCCGTTCGGTGAAAATGACATTTTTTAGAAACTCGGAGCCTTCAATCTCGTTTGTCAACAACATCAGGCGATTTTTTCAAATCTCCAGCCACACTTGTCGGGTCACGGACGGATCCAATTATTCTCTTTTTCAACTATCTACAGTGTATTTTAACGCACCGTTTTCTTCAGTCTATTTACTTGCTGCCGATCCTTTTTAATGATGCCAAAAGGGGGAGAAGTTTTAGACTAGAACATTAACATTGTTTAAATTGCTAAACTTGTTATATATGCTTGGAATTATATTTATATTTTTGCTTGAAAAACTAACGCACATTCTCAGGGGGAGCTTAAGTATTAATACAGGCTTCAGGTTCTATCAAGTATTTGTCATCATCAAAAAGGGGGAGATTGTTGAACCTAAGGTTTCAAGTTTTGTGTAATTATATATTTACACATGGATTTTGATGATAACAAATGAATTCAAAGAATGAAGGAGTCTCAAGCTCAATTTGTCCACACAATGGAGTCAAGCACATCAAGGAACCAAGCATGAGCAAGAAGGAAACAAGTTCACATTAAAGTCATAGAGAAATGTTGTAAATCTCTTAAAATTCGAAATTAGGATTAAGGCTCAAAAATTAATATTTTATCATAAAGCATTAAAATACATTTTCCACATGTGCATGAATATTTTGAAAATTAAATTTGAAAATTTTGAAAGATAATTGATTGTCATCTTTCACATGTGCATGCCATGATTAAAGGTTTGAACTTTGAAAATATTAAAGATGATTGATTGTCATCTTTCACATGTGCATGTTTTATTTGAATATTTTCAAAAGTGATTGATGCTTTTCTTGACTTATGCAAAAGGAAGATGCCTTTGTTTGAATATTTTGAAAAGTAAAGTGTGCTCCTTTTGTCATATGCAAAAAGTAAAAAATTAGGTTTGAAATTTTTGAAAAGCAAAGTGTGCTCCTTTTGTCATATGCAAAAAGTAAAAAGATTAGGTTTGAAATTTTTGAAAAATGAATGATGATGTTTTTGACATGTGAATCTTTTTAAATTTGAATATGAAGTCTCATATGCCTATAAATAGATCATTTGAGAGCTTCACATTCACAACACCAAGAGCATACAACTCTCATTCAAAGCTTTCATTCTCTCTTCTCTAAGCATTGAGCCTTAACCCTTGTTCATTTTGAGAGATATAGTTTGTGCTTGTATTGCTCTTATTTCACTCATTGAGGAGTGTTTTTTGATATCCTACCCACTATCAATTCTTGTATCAGTAAAAGGGTGTGTATAACCCTTGTGCGTGTAGAAAGTGTTCTACACAGGGAATCGTTGAATCACCACGTGTAAGGTGATTGCAAGTGTAGAGGGTGTTCTACACGGATCCTTTGTAGCGGTGTTGTTCAAAGGTGTAATAGGTTTCTATCTCTACCTGAAGGAGATTAAATAGTGAATTCGGGGATCCTCAAGGGGTAGCTTGAGGCGATGACATAGGCAGTGGGGCCGAACCTCGTTAACATACTGAGTTTGCTTCTCTCTTACCCTTACTCTTTATATTTATTGTTGTTTCATATTTTGTTTATATTTTATATTGTATATTTGATTTATAATTATTATTTTTTAAATACAACTCAATTCACCCTCCCTCTTGTGTTAGTCATTTGGGCAACAGTGACATCCCCTATAACTTGAATACATTATCCGTGAAGAGTTTAGCCATAATTATTGTTGTGTATGGATGGTTAAATAACATAAAATGGGCATACTTGCTTAATCTGTCAACTACCACCATAACAACAGTTTTTCCCTTTGAGGGTGGCAGTCCCTCAATGAAAACCATGCTAATGTCCACCCAATTGGTTTCTGGTATGGGTACCTTGAAAGTCTATCCCAATAAATAGTGACTCCATTTTCTAATGCCATCACCAACGCGAGCAACTCCTTCTCATAAGTAGATAAAGTTGGACTTCTCCCTTTCAAAGCTTGACTTAACTAGGCAATAGGTTGCCCATTTTGCATTAAAATTGCCCCTAGACCTTCCCCTGATGCATCACATTCAACAATAAAATTTTTAGTAAAATCTAATAATCTTAACATTGGGGGACTCACCATCGCTTTCTTTAGATTATTAAAAGCTTGTAAGCTTCCTTTATCCAGCAAAAGGCATCTTTTTTTTTTAACAAGGCTGTGAGTGGCACATCAATACTTCCATTCCCTTGAACAAACTTTCTGTAGTCCTAGGAACCCTCTCAAGGCCTTTACATTCTTAGGCACTATCCACTGTTGCATTGCCTTAATCTTTTGTGGATTTGCTTTAACCCATTGTTTTGAGATAATATACCCTAAATATTCCACTTCACTGCACCCAAAATGACACTTGGAAGCCTTTGCAAAAAATTGTTGAGATTGGAGAGCTTCCAAAACAGTATGCAGATGTCGTAAATGTTATTGCAAAGACTCAATGTAAATTAAAATATCATCCAAGAAAACTAACACAAACTTTCTTAAATAAGGCCGGAACACCTCATTCATCAACCATTGAAAGGTTGATGGAGCATTGGTAAGGTTGAAACGCATTACCAAAAACTCGTAATGACCCTCATGGGTCCTAAAAGTAGTCTTAGGAATGTCCTCAGGGTTCATCCTAATTTGATGGTACCTTGAGCGTAGATCTAACTTAGTAAACACTTGAGCCCCATGAAACTCATCGAATAATTCATCAATGTTGAGTATCATAAATTGGTCCTTCTTCGTGTCCTTATCAAGAGCACAATAATCCACATACGTCATCCCCCATCAGCTTTTCTTACCAATAAAACTGGAGAAGAGTAAGGACTTTGACTTTTTTTAATAATTTCACTCTTTAGCATTTCTATTACCAACCTATCAATTTCGTTTTTTCTAATAATAGGGGTACCTAGAAGGCCTTACACAAATAGGTTTAGATCCGGGTTGCAATAGTATCTTATGATCATGGCTTCTAGGTGGGGGCAGTCCACTTGGCTCATTAAAAACTCCCTTAAACTTATCAATAATACCATGCACACCTTCTGGAACAGGTTCTTGAGCCTCCTTGTGACCCCCTTCTAAAAATTGGAGCCAAATGCCCTTGTCAGAATTTTTCTTCAACCATTGTACATATTCATCCTCTTCCACTATTCTGCTTGGTAACCAGATTCCTCTCAATGTAATAGCCTCATTTTCAACATTAAAAGAAATAATCAAATTTGTAAAATTATATACTACTGTTCCCAGTTCTCTTAACTAGTCCATACCCAACACTATGTCACAACCTTCTAGAATCAATAAATACAAATTTGAAGTTGTATGCAAACTTTGCAATAGGAGTGAGACAGCCTTATACAAACCAAGGCTAGGAATATTGGCTCCATTAGCCAATTGAACGGACAGTTGGCTTTCCTCCATTGACAGTTGAGCTTTCCTTGCTACATTTGGCTCAATGAAACTGATGGGCCCCAAGGTAGACCGAACCTTAGAAATCTTTTGCAAGTTCTAGATGGGACAATCACAAGATTGAGAGCTAAGAAAAACAAGGAAGTGATGCAAGGATTAGTGTAATCCACTTGAGAAGAGTCTAGTAAAAGCCCAACATTCAAGATGGGTTTGAAAGAAGGAGATCCAATTCTCATCCACATGATACAAGCAATGGAAGAGTGCAACATAAATTATGGCCGATTATTATGTTTATGTGATTGAAAGTCTTGGACTTGTTTATTTCATTAAGAAACCTTATTTTATTAGTATAAAATAATTGAGTTTATTGTGAAAAGAACTTAAGGACATGTTGGGAAAGTAATTATTTTGTTGAATTAGGACTTTAAGAGGGTTACTGTAACCGAGTTACTGTAGTACAGTAATGCAGCCGCGGTACTATTCACTTAGGGGCATTTTTGAAAGCTGGAGGCTTTAACTTACCTAAAGTTTTGTGAAGTTTTAGTTTAAATATTTTTTATTGCATCATTTTGAAGATATATAAAAGTTTATGAAAATTGATGAATTTTATTTATTGTGAGTTGAGTTTATCTCCTCTTGTTCTTGATTGAACGTTTGAACTTATCAAAGGTAAATCATAACATTTGTGGCGTTTCTCCTTTGTAATTTGGGTTCTTGAGATAGGTTTTCAATGGGTCTAGATTTTAATATAATCTAAGTTTTTGAAACAAGTTCCTCAACTGGTCTAATCCATCCACTGACTTGATTTTGGCTTTCTTGGGTGAGTTTTCAAATTGATTGTAGGTTCAAGAGATTCCAATCTCGCAGGTTCACATCATTTGGTATCACTATGTGTACTTCTCGTGTCAATGAGGATTATCACACTAGTTTTATTGATGACCCATGTTAGCCACAACATGCAATGAGATGCCTAGCAATTTCCTTTCAAGGGAATTCAATCCTGCGGGTTTACATCATTTGGTATCCCTATGTATACTTTCCGTGTCAATAAGGATTATCACACTAGTTTTATTGATGACCCCTGTTAGTCTCATAGTCTTAGGGGCTAGTGCCCCTACCACAACATGCAATGAGATGCCTAACAATTCCCCTTTTTCCTCCTATCCTTCTTTCCCCCTATTGGTTGGATTATGGCTAAAGACTTTTAGTTTCTTCTTCTTCTACTTCATCCTCTTCCATTCCTTCCATTAAAAAGAGTTTGGGTTGGTTACATTTATGACCCAAATGGAACTTTTTATCACAATAATAACAAAGTCCATTTTCCATTTTTTCTTGCATCTGAGCAGGTAATATTCTTTTAATGGGTAATGCTGATTTTTTGTTGGAATTAGGGAATCTGTTCAGGTTGTTTTGGGAGTTTTGATTGGGTCTAGTAGGTGGAGATGAAAGTCTTAGGATAGGTAGGAGTGCTGGCAATTTGGGAATTTGGTTTGGATTTGGCTGAGTAGAGTAATTTTGGGTGCTCCTTATAACTTCCTCTTCCTATAATCTGGCTAAGCCGAAAGCAGCAGATAATGTGGGAGGTTTAAACATTGTTACCATAATTCTAAGATCATCTCTCAACTCACTTAAGAAGGTACTTATCTGAAACTCCTTTGTTATCCCCTTTATTTTATTAGACAGTTCTTCAAACTCAGTTTGGTATTCTTTTATTGTGTTGGTTTGCCTTAATTTAGTGAATTGTCCCACAAGATCCTTATATGCCGAGGGTCCAAACCTTACCCTTAGGGTTGTGACAAACTCATCCCAAGTATGAATTGGGCTTGAGTCCATGAGCCAATAATACCATGAGAGGGCTTTACCCTCTATGTGAAAGAAGACTATTCGAAGCCTTTGGTCATTTCGGGTATCATAATATGAAAAAAAAAAAAAAAAAAAACTTGTTTGCCATAGAACCCACTCAGCTAGTTTAGCCCCATCAAATCTTGGAAATTCTAATATAAGAGATCTGGCCTATATACCCCAATTCCCCTCAAATAAAGGATTGATACTAACCTTTGTTTGGTGATTAAAAGATCCTTCACCCGAATTGCGGTTCCCTGCCATCACCACTAGTTGCTCATACTAGAAGCCAAGTTATTTAACTGCTGCAGCACATCTTTTAATATGCTTTTCTATTTCTCCTGTTCTTCTCGCAGGTACACATTCTCCCATTTCAATGATGCGGTAGCTTCAGCGATTTGGGCCTGTCTGTATCCCTTCGCCATGTCACAGGAACCCGGCTTTAAGACCACTGTTAAGTATTCCCAAAGTAATATTTGTAATAACTCACAAGTTTGGCAATTTGAGGAGCCCAAATACCTCCACACTCTCGTTTTGTAAAATACATTCAAAGTTACTTTTATTGCTGCTGTTGTTGAATTTAAATACAAGGACTCAGATGGAAATTAATTGACTCGTAGCCCACTACAAGTCGTGAACCACACTGACTCTAATAACCCAAAACAACTACCCACATAATAATAGACATGGCCCAACATGACTCTAAACAAAATAACCAACTAATTAACTAAGTCTCGGAATAATCGAACCCAGCCCATGACCTGGTGCAAAAATACAATTGTACCCCTCACAATATATATATATATATGTATAAAACTTCGTAATCCTTAATCTGCCTTCAGACCTAATCTACCTTCAGAACATCCCTACAATCTCGCAACATCTAACAATGGCAATATATCATATCATAAAAATCAATTCTTATATAAAAAAATATAATATTTTATGATAAATTAGAAAATACAATCTCGATCGTAACCAATTAAATGATCATGGCTGCTCCCAACTTCAACTTTTTTCCAGGGGTTTGGAGCAAGTTGTCAAACAAATTATTAAGGCATGCATTTTGCAAAAATTTAAAAATCTTTTTTTTTTTAAAGTACAAATGATTTCTTGATGCCAAAATTAAAGAAGAAAATCATCTTGATTTGATTATTACATTAATATAAGGATTTTAGAGTATAATTATATTCATTGAAAGAAAATCAAATAGACAATCAAACGTGGGTAATGGTCTCTATATTTATTTTAAATTACAATGCCAATTAAGATGCTACATTATTTTCTGAAATTCGTATTCTTTAATTGACTTCACACCCAAGTGAGGAACAACCAAGTATGCTGATTTTGATTATATATTAAAGTCATGTGTACATATTTCTCCTAATTTTTAAAACATAATTATTGTCATTTTTCTTCTCCTTTTAATCATCCGGTGACACCCCCCCCAAAAAAAAAAAAAAAACCATAGATCTGTATATCACATTTTGTCAATAGAAATACTCCATCAAATACATGTGACCCTTTAAATACGGTGTATTATTTTTGGTATAATAATATTATTCTCCATACCACTTGGGAGAGCGGTGACTTTGGAAACGATGGAGCGAGATTCTCGTTTATGATAATTAGCATTTTATTGTGTGTGTTTATATAAATATATATATATTTTAACACTTTTAAATATTTTTAAAAAATAAAAAATTCATAATATTATTAAAAAACACCTACTTAATTATTAAGTAAAAAAATAATAAAAATAAAATGTAATTACTTGTATAAATAACTATAAATTTCTTATTATATTTTATATGATAATTTAAAAATTTTTTAATAATTATATAAGACAAAATTATTTAATTTTGTGTAACCAATATGCTTAAATCCAACACGTGGTTGATTCCATTTTGTATAAATGCTGGTACATATATTTTTTTCTGAAGGTAGACTATATGCATTAATGTGTCTATTGTCGTTACTTGGGTAGGCGCCAGGCGGGCCTCTACATCGAAAACTCTAATTAATCCACCCGTCATACGATCGAGTCTCGTGACTACTTAATTAATTTCGTACATATTATGGGTTTACGCATTAAACATTTTAGGGGTCACATCTTAATAAATTTCGTACATGTTTACGGTTGTTGGTTGCTGACATGACTCCGATAAAGATTTGTTTTGATTTTGTTTTATAAATTTTCAACGAGCACATCATCTTGGCCCAATATCACATAGGGTTCGGGGGCTTTGCTAATTAGGGTTTACTTACATATTATATTATACTGTTGAACAATAACGGTATTTTATTTTTCAAAATTTTATATATAATTATTTTTACGTATTCTTTACATATTTTATTAATATTATTAATCATATTATTTTTTTAATATAAAATAATTACTTTAACCAATCATATTAGTGAAATGTATTAAGAATACGTAAAATTGACTTTACGTAATAAAACTTTTTTATTTTTAGTTATCATCTAAAATAAAATCCAATACAATTTTATGGACATTAGCATATTATTTAACTACGTAAATCTTGTATCATGTATGATTTATCTAACTTTTTTCTCTCTTATCGTTCCAATATATTTACCGAGCTAAGAAGTACTATTTATCATTTTTTTTATCCACAATCCTTTTAATTATTATAATATTTCAAAGAATTAACATACAAGTAAAACATAGCAAATGATTTGTCAATAATTTAATACTATGTTATTAGATGATGAGAGAATAATAAATAAAAGGATTCTGTAAGATGACGATTGTTATTAAAAAAAAAAAAAATCACAATGCCAAAACCTTATGATTTTAGCTAATGAGAAGGCTTTTACATTATTAGTATAATTATATTTGTAAATATAATATTGTTTCTTATTTATCTCTAAAATACCAAAAAAACATATTAGTGAGGAGAGTGATAGACGTTGACATAATAGAATTTGATTTAGAATTTATTATGACATAAAGGTCATAGCTTACAAATATAATTATTAATAGATCATACACGATATAAAAACTACATTAAATTCTTTCTTTTCTCAAAATGAACTTGTGAACATCCAACTTCCAAGTTCTCACCTAGGTATGTTTGGGGAATAAGGTGAAATTTATCAAGATTTGTTATAATTTTCTTTTAAAATGGAAATATCACACAGAGATAAAATAGTTTCCAATTTCAAATTTCAAATTTTTATTTAATTTTTTCTCTCTCATTTTTAATATATAATAAAATATATTAATTCAAACAACCTTTTATCATTAAAATTCAGAAAATTCAAAGCGTTCAAAACTTCAAACGAGGTCTTACTCTCCTAGCAAGAGAATGAGATATGAAGAGCATATATATCAAATATAAAATCTAGAATAATATTAGGTATAATTTTTAAATAAATAAATTTTGTGTAAATATTTTATAAAAAAAAATAATTTATATAAATTTTAAATAGACAAGTATCATGCAAACTCTTAAAGAGTAAACTCATTTTTTTTTTATAAATAATTGACATAAGATTTATTTATTTAAAATTTATATTTAATATTACTTTTTATTAAATGTAGACCTCATTAAAATAATCTCTCTGTTTTTTTTTATATATAATTTTTCATAATGAGGTTAATTTATTTTATAAAAAAGAGAAAACAACACGATATTCGAGGCTCGTACAAATCAATTTACTAGAATGTGCGTGTGTATATTATATATCTATATCTATAGCTATTATATAAGCGGCAATCCACTTGCTACAGTGTTAGGAACAGTAAAATCTTTTGCCCCACCTTCTTTTTTTTTTTTTTTTTACTTTCCAACATTTTTTTCCCATTTTACCCTTTACTTTATTTGAAATTACTGCATCTTACGTTTTACTTTTATTGCACTGCAGTTAATTTTGTCTTTTTGCCTCCCACTGACAGATTAGTTTTGTTTATTGTCTTTCTGATTTTGCCCTTATTTTTATTGTTCAGCTCGTTGTCTTCAGTGTCGTTTTAGTTTGCCCAGTTGATGTTATTGTCTTTTTGTCGTTAATCCTTATCCCTTCATCTGACAGATTTGAATCCAACTGTAGTTTAAATATCAAAAAAATTTTCATTCCGTGTTGTGGCTCTCTACTGCATTCTGCTCTCTCCCTCAGGCATTGTAGGTAAGTTTTATTTGTTTTCCTCAGTATTGTAAAACTTAACTGTATTATATGAATCTATTTCTTCCGTTATGTAATTACATGATATGCATGTTATTACAGCAAAAAAAAAATGGAAAGATAAAACTATATTTGAATATTTATTATATTTGCATATTTACATCTTTATTTACAGAGTAAACGCAACAAAAAAATTAAACCCATCATACAAATTGGATCTTCTGAAATTTAATCTTCAGGTTTGATTAGTATGTTCCTGAGAACACAAAAAAAAACCAGCAGTTAAGAGTGAAAAAAAAAACGGAGTTCCAAAATTTTTGAAAAAAAAAACTATCCAGTTGAAAAAATTTCCTCTAGATGTGAAAAATATCTATCTTATACTGATAATATACATCAAAAACCCAACAAATAAGAGATTCAACCGAAAACCCAGAAATATGCATGAGGAAAAACAAAAACTTCCTTCAACCAAAAACAACAGATCCAACCAACAAACGGCAAATATCCATCAGATAAAAAAAAATTAAAAATAAAAAATTTAAAATCCAAACAGAGTACGTTAATACACAATGGTGAAATAATACACAAACGAAAAATATTTCACCTCCCGCCGTGGTCGTCGGCTGCTACGCGCGGCCATAGGGAGCGGATCTGAGCGACCAGCCGAGGAAGAACCAACAAATAACAAATCCAACCAAAAAATCCAAAAATATGCATAAAAAATAGACCAAACAGAGTGCCTTAATACACAAGAGATGTTGAAATATACACAGAGAAGCCGTGAGGGATGAGTGGTTGTCACCGGCTGAGGACGACGGATGCGAGGATGGTGCTTCACGGTCGTATATGTCGTGGCTGTAGCACGGACGGATCCGCACGTTACATACATCATTTGAAAAAAAAACAAGTTCTTGTACAGATCTGAAAATTTCAAACATCAAAGAACAAAATAAGAAGAACGGAAGAACAAAATTAAGGCAAGAGGGAAAAAGAAGAACAAAAAATGAGAAGGAAACTCAAACAAAAAAAAATTGTTCAGATCTTAAAGTAAAAACAAAAAAATTTGAAAAACCGATCAAAAACATTCTTGATCAGAAATTGTATGAAAAATCAACAACAAATAAATGAAATAAACGGTTCAGATCTGAAATTTTTTTTAAAAAAATCCCCGTAAAGAATATTGTAGATGTAAATGCACAAAAGATGAAAAAAAAAACCATATAAACACAAGAATCGAAACGTATGAAAAATCAACAACAAATAAATGAAATAAACGGTTCAGATCTTAAAGTTTAAAAAAAAATTCCCGTAAACAACATTCTAGATCTAAATACACAAAAGATTAACAAAAAAAAAAAAACAAATAAACGCAAGAGATGAGTAGTGGGGAGGAAACTGCAAGAGATTAAAAGAAAAACAAAATAGAAACAAAGATCAAACAAGAAGAAGAAAATTAGCATAGGAAATTTTCGCTTCCAGTTCTGAAAGTAAAAAAGCAACAAAAAATATACGAAAAAAATGGGTTCACATCTGAAAGCTTTAAAAATACAAAAAATATTATACCGTAAAGAACAATCTAAATCTAAACAAACAAAAAATAACAAAAAATAAATCAAATAAACGAAATATATGAGTAATGCGGACGAAAGTGCAAAAAATTAAAAGGAGAAGAAAAAACAAACAAAAATCAAAGAAGAAGATGAAACTGTAAAAGAAATGCGGACAAAAGTGTAAAATATTAAGAGGAGAAGTAAAATATAAACAGAAATGAAAGAAGAAGATGAAAGTTGAGAGAGAGAGAGAGAGAGAGAGGAGAGAGGGAGGGACGGCAGCCGAAATGGGAAGGGGGAGAAATGAGGGAATTAGAGTTAGTGATGCTTATATAGGGTTGTCTAGGGTTAGAGTAAAATTTACTTTTATGCCCATTTGTGTTTTGTTTATTACGGGATTAGGATTTATCATTTAATTACTTATATATCTAGATATATGTAATAGATAGGATACGGACGTTTCAATTATATTATATATATATAAATATTTATATATTTATAGTTACTATAGATTATATAAATATTTATATAATTATAATCATTTAAACTTTTATTAGATTTATTTACTTTCAATTATCTAGACTTTTAATCATACATATATTTTTTATAATTTTAAATAATAATTTTAAAAATAATTTAAATAGTTATGGAAATAAAAAAAATTATTTATAAAAATATTATCATACCCACAAAAAAATTATGTAAATTTTTGTTTAAAATATTCACAAGAGTAATATTTCAAAAAATAAGAAAAAATATTGAATATTTAAATTTGTAAATAGAAGTAAAATAATAAAGAAATATTATTTTAATATAATAGAGAAAAGATAGATAATGAGATATTGGAAATTTTTGAAAAATGATTAAAATATAGATAAAAATTTTAAAAAATATCATTTTTTCCTAAATTATAAAGAATTTTATGACAAATTTAATGTGAATGCCCTTATAACATTACTTTTTTAAAAAAATTTCCAAATTTGTCTATTTTGCTTTTTGTTAGATTTTTATTTGTTTATTCATCACTTAAACTGTTTATATGTAAATATAAGATTAATTTTAAATATTATTTTTTAATTAATATTTTCTTTTAATCATTTAAACGTTCTATTATATTTATTTACTTCCAATTATCTACACTTTTTATCATAGTCATATTTATTATCGTTTTAAAGAATAATTTTAAAATAAATTAAATAATTATGGAAATATAAAAAATATAATTATAAAAATATTATCATACCCACAAAAATTTATTTAATTTTTTGTTTAGAATATTCACTAAAATAACAATTCAAAAATCATACTCATCTTTATGATCGTTTTAAATAATAATTTTAAAAATAAATTAAATAATTATGGAAATATCAAGAATATAATTATAAAAATATTATCATACCCATGAAAGTTTATTTAATTTTTTGTTTAAAGTATTCACTAAAATAACAATTCAAAAAATCAGAAAAAATATTGAGTTGTTAAATTTGTACATATAAGTTAAAAATAATAAATAAAAAAATTAGAGAAATATTATTTTAATAGAATAAATAAAGAACACATAATAAAATGTTATAGTTTTTTAAAAAATATGTAAAATTTGGTAGAAGTTACAAAATTTTTATGAAATCTCATGTCTAGGTAAATTATAAATAAGTTTATGAGAAATTTAATGTGAATGTTGTTATAAAATTATAAAATTACTTGTAACTTAACTAAACAAGTTAACAGTACAACGAAGCAAACGTGTATCGCACGTTAGTCCTCAACTAGTATATATATATATATATAAATATCAAGTAAAGAAAGACTAGTATAAATAGGATGGCTTCTCCAGGTCTCCCAAACCTACCCGTGGCAGAATCGTGTGGCTTTTACTCGTTGTGGTGACATCACTCCGCACTCTCACAAAACCGACCCGGAAATAAGCCAAGTTCACGGCACCTTTCTTTTCTTATTATTTTCGTCTTTCCTATCCAAATAATCTGGGCCACTTCAATTGAGCTCTAGCAGGCGCCACTTCCTACGCCAATGGCCTCCACCACCACCACCACCAAAAAGGAAGCTCAGGCGCTACTTCTCGGTCGCTTTGAGGTGGGCAAGCTCCTCGGCCACGGCACCTTCGCCAAGGTCTACCATGCCCGCAACGTCAACACCCAAGAGAGCGTCGCCATCAAGGTCATCGATAAGGAGAAGATCCTCAAGGTCGGCCTCACCGCCCACATCAAGCGAGAGATTTCAATCCTCCGCCGCGTGCGCCACCCCAACATCGTCCGTCTCTTCGAGGTCATGGCCACCAAGTCCAAGATCTACTTCGTCATGGAGTTTGTCCGCGGCGGCGAGCTCTTCAACAAGGTATCCAAGGGTCGTCTCAAGGAGGACGTCGCCCGCAAGTACTTCCAGCAATTGATCTCCGCCGTCTCCTTCTGCCACTCCCGTGGCGTCTTCCATCGCGACCTCAAGCCCGAGAACCTCTTGCTCGACGATAACGGCGATCTCAAGGTCTCCGATTTCGGTCTCAGCACAGTGTCCGATCAGATTCGCCAGGACGGTCTGTTCCACACGTTTTGTGGCACGCCTGCCTATGTTGCCCCCGAGGTTTTGGGCGGAAAGGGTTACGAAGCCTCCAAGGTGGATATCTGGTCCTGTGGGGTTGTGCTCTTCGTTTTGATGGCCGGCTATTTGCCCTTTCACGACCAAAACATTATGGCCATGTACAAGAAGATTTACAAGGGCGAATTTCGATGCCCGAGATGGTTCTCTCCGTCGCTGACTCGGCTCCTAACCCGTCTGCTGGATACGAACCCGGAGACTCGGATTACAATCCCGGATATCATGGAGAACAAGTGGTTCCAAAAAGGGTTTAAGCACATCAAATTCTATATCGAGGATGACAAGCTTTGTAATGTCGTGGATGAGGAGGAGAAGCAGGGGAAGGAGGACGACGAAAATTCGGCCTCGGACCAATCAGAATCGGACTCCGAATCCGGGTTCCAGGTGAGGAGGAGGGTGGGTACATTGGCGAGACCGGCGAGCTTGAACGCGTTCGATATCATATCGTTCTCGCGCGGGTTCGATCTCTCTGGGTTGTTCGAGGAGGGAGGGGAGGAGGCCAGGTTCGTATCGGGCGCACCGGTATCGAAGATTATATCGAAACTGGAGGAGATCGCGACACTGGTCAGCTTCACGGTAAGGAAGAAGGATTGCGGGGTGAGCTTGGAGGGGTCGACCGGGGGCGTGAAGGGACCACTAACCATTGGCGCTGAGATTTTCGAGTTGACTCCGTCGTTGGTTGTAGTGGAGGTGAGGAAGAAAGGAGGAGATAGAGGAGAATACGAGGAGTTCTATAATAGGGAATTGAAACCCGGTTTGCAGAATTTGATGCTAGAGGATGCTGCCTCTTCCCTTACATCGACTTCACTTCCACTACCTTCATATCTCCCTTCGGATACTGAATAGAGGAATCGAGAGAAGTGAGGGAGAAGGGTATGCTCTTTCTATCCTTTTTCCTTTGTTCATCTAGGATACGTATATCTATATATTGTTTTCTCTGGTTATTCTCTTTTGTTATTCTGTTGTCTTACTTAGGTGGAGCTTTAGAATCTCCTATAATTTAAGTCCTCTTCTTGTATCAAGATTCCCACATTAGATTATAAAGAATGGAGTCCAGATTTTCTACTTCACTGTTCATCCTTCCCTTTTTTCCAAAGTAGAAACTACAGGAACTATGGATTTCAGCAGTAATTTCCTGGATTTGATGCATTTAATCATTTTTCCAAAATTGAAGAACAGATTCAATGAAAACTGCATTTCTTCATAATTTCATCAAGAGCAAGGTCACAAAGTCATTATGTGAGCCTGTGAGGTTTTTCTCGATTGATTAGGAAACTGTATCGGGTTAACTTGGAGAAGGGCTTGTTGAGAGTTGAATTTCGACGAATCGGTGGAGACCTTCTGAGCTCTGGGGTTTGATTTTACATATAAAATCCATTGGATGAAGTTGTTGAAGTTAATTTTTTAAGTACTGAATTTGGATTGGAATCTTTGAGTATGTTGGGCAATTTACACAGGCATTCTGATTTAGAGCTGCTTTGTATAGGAAAAAGCTTTGTTTTTTGTTGTCAATGCTGATATTACCTCATGCTTGATTTTCTTGGTAGGAAGATTACTTTCCACCTTCCTATAGTTGGCGGGTTTTGCAACCAAGTTGCGATCGATACCTCTGATTTCGTTAGTTGTGCAACATTAATTGCTATGCAATGTAATGGGGTTACTTCGGGTTTCCTTCTGAAGGAATGAAAGAAGGAATCACTTTAATATGGTGATATGTTGGTGATCAGGATGGACACTTCTGAGCAAATGAAAGAGGAAATATCACCTAAATTTGGTGATATTTCCAAATATTGCACATTGCTCAATCAAATGCATGCAGAGCCAGAAACCCTTTGAATCTGATAATAGCACATTGTTGTCGGAAAAATGTTTGCATATTAACCGTCTTGGTCCGAGTCTGGCTGGGTCTCTCAGGCTACATTGCTTTTGTTCAATGGAGGTAGGAAACATAAATACAGAGACCTCTGTGTTTTACTTTTTTCTATGGGGTCGCTAGAGTCAAGGAAATGAGAGATCTAGGTTTTTTTCACGTTTTTGTTGTGTATATTTTCCTGCGTAGATAAAGGAGTATGGTGTATATTTATATGAAGTATGATGGGTCTTTGAATGCAGATTGAAGGGATGCATTTTCGATTTCGAGTCATTGAGATGTTGGATCAAGAAACGGGCGTGGAAATATCAAGGATTGTTGACGGGTAGATCCACATGCATAAAAATATCAGCTCCGCTAGGGACAGTTGTGAATGGTAATCGGCGTGCAATGCAAGTGTCATGTCAATGTTAATAAAAAATTAAAAAAAAAAAACAAAACAAAACAACAAGAAAATTAAAGGAGAAGCCTTGCAGACGCAGTTTGGATGAAAAAACTCGGTCCAATTCTTCCAAATCTAAACTTTTTTCCAGTTGTTTCACAAGCCACTTTCTTCCGATTCTAATTCTCAATTTACTTATTACGTAATCTGCAGATCTATCCTAGTTTGCAAATCCAATTTCAATTATCCCAAAGCCATTTTGCTACTTTCTCCCAAATTTCAATTTACAAGTAACTCGACCAATTTGCAAACATGTACACTTTCTTCCAATTCCAGTTTCGTAATCCATCTATCCAAAAACTTCTTTGTTTTCCATTGCAAAAAAATATAAAATATAAAAATATATATGGCAACCATTATAGGAATATAAAAATATGGTAACGGAGATGGAGAGGACATCCCATGCGCAAGTTGCACGGTTTGTACCCATTCTTAAATATCCTATTTTTTTTTCTTCAGACAGTTGTGAGAGATTTGAAAATGCTCATAAATATTTGAACAAAACAAAAATATATTTTTTTCCTTTATCTATCTGATTTGGTGTGATTTGGTGGTAGTTGTGAGAGATCGAGATAGAGAGGCAGGCAGAGGGGGCATATACGGGAATTAAAGTGATGTGGGCCCATAATTGCACCATGGCTGCATAGGGCAATTGTATTTAGCTTTTTTTCAAAACCCGTTAAAAAATCTATCATTATATAAAATATCTCGGTTTGGTTACCCAAAACTGAGGAAAGCATCTTATTTGAAGTTGTATAGTTTTGGCTATCCAAAAGTAATATTTTATCTATTAAGTTTTAAAAATATCTACTTAATTGAACAGTAAATAAAAAGTAAAAAATAGTAAAAATTGACATAAATAGTATATAAACAGTACATAATTAGGATACTTTATAAAATAGTGAGATTTACACATTTTTCAAATTTTAAAAATTAAAAATTATCTTATCTCATCTCATTATTCAAATATATTATTTTTTACAAATTATTTTATCTCATATTAGTTTAAAAATTTCATTATTATTCAAAATATTTCATTTCAACTTAATTGTGTAATCAAACCAAGACTCTCAAGAATTAATTTTTCCCCAAAGAAAAGCTTTTTATGGTTTTGACCCTCAAATAAAATGTTCCCCCGTTCATGGTGTAGAAGTCTCCTTAGGTCTGCTAGAACTAGAAGGAAGTGAATGACATATATTCCCTTGGAAGTCTTCGGCTTGTTTGGGATGTGAGGTGATTCGTCCAACAAAAAAGACTTCGTAATTTTCTTTTAACATTATTCAAATTTAAACACTTTTTAATTTTCAATCTTTAATTTTTTCAACTAATTATTATTTAATTATTACATTTTTTCCAAAATTTCAAACAAATCACCAAAAAAAAAAAACAATTTCTTCAAATTTTAAAATAAAAATTATATTATAACAATATTTTAACTTATAATATTTTTATTCAAATTTTTTTCTCATTTTTTAAACTTAATAAAACACTTTAACTAAAACTATTTCACTACAATTTACAAATTATTTATAACTATTCATAAACTATTTTACTATTATTCACAAAATTATCATATTATGAATTCAGGCCCCATTTGTAACTTAGACTGATCTCAGTTTACTCTAATTTTAAATTAGAGTCTAACATCTAAACACCACTCTCAAATTATTAAATCCATTTCAATTCAAAATTTTTTTATACGTGAGATCACAACTTTTTTCAACTCAACATTTCTTTACACACAGGATTCATAACTTTTTTTAACTTTTTAAAAATACATCTAAACTCATATTAGGTAGGTCTTATAAAACTCATTCCACCTTCTCAATTTATTACTATTTATAAAAAATTTAACTCTATTTTAACTTAACTCATCGTCCAGCCGGGACCTCAATTCACGACTAGATTTATGTGAAAGTTGATCGGATCGAGCGGATGTACTTATTACGTGGGTGATGTTGCAGTCTGGGCAAGATTTGAGTCATTGTTTTGACAAAAATTAATTGAGACTCTGCTTTCACATTGTACAGGGGACGACAATCTAATCCAAACGTAGGGTTCTATCGAAAGAGGAATCACACCTCCTGGAAGCCATTGCTGAACAAAAATGGTCATGTAAACAATGGTTCTTTGCAATCGTACGTAGCCTAGACGTGCAGATGATTGGAAAAGTTCCCATTTCCGTGACAAAATATTAGCAGTCAAATCCCAGATCCCACACGTACATAAAATCCAAAAGCAGCTAAGAAAAACCAAGAACGGTTTCGAAAGAAAAGGTCGGGATATTCATGATGAGCAGTGTTAATATGTACCTCAATCTGTCCATTTGGTACGTCTTTAGTGTAAATTATATATATTTTTTTATTTTTTTAAAATATTTTTTAAACATGTTTAAATATTTTTAAAAAATAAAAAAATGAATGCACTAATAGTTATTTTTTTAATCAATAAATAATTTAAAAAATATATATATATAAACAATCAAAATAAAATAAATAACCTACTAACATTATTCATTCATATGTAGCAGCTGTCAAGACTCAAAAGTTCAAAACTTTAGTCGTGTTTGGTAGGCTTTACTGATGTTATTCTATATGGCGACCTTCGGCTTTTTGGCCCCAACAACGACAATAAATACTCAAGTCATTGGAGTCGTTGTCCCGATTGAATGTTTTGGTGGGCCATCAATCAATGCGCATTTTTCCAACTAAAACGTCAACCTTTCGGTTTTCTGTACCCCAAAGTCGTTTTCCTTCAGCACTCTTCAGGCTACTTTTGGGCACGAGACCTTGGAAGAAATAGAAAAGACGACAAATGATGAGAAAGAAGTGAAAGCGGTAATTCTCACATGTATATGCATGCATGTATATGGCGACTTCACATGTTCGGCTAGGCTGCTTCGTGGGAGTCATGGATGCTATGCGATCAAATAATACCATATTAAGAAACTTCAAAATTTTATCTATAAACAGGCTCCAAAATTAACAATTTTCTCTAATATCGCTCAGATTTAAGACTAGTTGATCATAGAACATATGGTTTCAAGTGTGTAATGTGTGAGAGAAAGTACCTCTAATTTTATTGATAATCCTTAGTTATAACGAAGGTGCGGGGCAACAAAGAATAAGCAGGAGGTGGCTCAAAAGAAGCTGAATGCGGAGGGGCTATTAGAACAAGCTCTGGAGCCTTTGGGATTTTGCTGTTTTTTGGGTGAGAGCACAACTTTCTTTGCTGAGAAGTTTGGGCTGCTCCTATGCTTCCAACTCAATATTCAGGACCTACTTGTGGAATCAGATTCAATGATGGTTGTTAACTGGATTTACAAGTACAAATCTCAGACTCCTTAGAGGTATTATACACTGTGGGATGATATTTTACAGCTTTGCTCTCAAATCCTCTTTTTCCATTCATGTTTATAGAGGAGGGAAACAGCATAGCTGATGCATGGATTTGTGAATCTTGAAGCAAATGATCTCAATGCTTCGTATTCCTCCATCTCTCAACTGCCACGACACCTATTGGGACTCTTCAACTTGAATAGATTAGGTATGCCAACTTTTGGAAAGCAATGTAGTTTTCCTTTTATGCTTTTTTGTTTATAATTAGTTTAAACAAGTTATAAAATCTTTGGCTTTTTGTTGATCTTCTCAGAGGTCGATTTTCCCAATTGGAAAAATATATTAATATACCAAGTGTGTAATGAATGTTACATGCTTTATTTATTTGATGTTGTTGAAGTCGAGTAATAGAAGATGAAAGTACAGCTCTGTGACATGAAGCTCGATCCTAATAGCAAAACCATCAGCCAGATCTCATCTATCTCGAAAAACATGCTGAATTTCAAAAGGTAGGACATAATGATCAAGAATATCAACATTGTGATCAAAGCTTGAGAGTTGTAAGATGAGCAAATTAAACATTAGTACCATGTCCAAATTACATCGAGGATCGATTTTTGAAAAGAAAATTCAACAATTTGTTACACTGTGATTACACCAAGTATCGGTCTTTGATTTTTCTTTTTTAAAATTACAAATGACCGATTTAGAATTAAGGCAAACTCCATGCATGGATGATCCATACTTCAAATCTTAAAATTATGATGAAGGAAAGCATTACAACAAATAAGCTAACAAAAGTAGGGAATTCGACAAGGTTTTTAACATTAGGATAGAGACTCTTTGATAGAAAAAGATAGTAATAGAACACTACCTGCCTATGTAAGACAGTAAGAGGTAAAAAACAAAAAAAACAAAAACAAAAACAAAACCCCTTTGGAGATTGTTGCTGTTCTTATTGTTGCGCACTTCCCTGCCAAGTCCATACAATATCTTTGAGAAAAGGCTTCAAGTCCTGGTTACAGAATTGTCTATACTCCAATGTGTCCCCAGCTGCTTTCTTCATCTCCACAACATGAAGCGATGGAGTAACTTCAAAAATCTCAGCATCTATGGCAAGTTGCCCTTTTCTTCCTTCTTTGCTCCCCTGTAATTTCACCTTTCCGCCTTTCTTCATCACCCTAAATCTCTCCATCTCTGCTATTTCTTCGAACTTTGACATAATCAGTGAGACTGATTTTGTAGAAGTGAACAGTGCTTGCTCTCTCTGATTAATATCCTTCTCGAACAGGCCAGACAGATCGAATCCTGGTGAAAGGGAGATGATATCAAAGGCATTGAAACAAGTTGGTTTCATTGGGTTTGTTGCTGCATTAACTTCCCTTTTTAAATTATCCTCAGAGCCGGACGACTCAAAGGCAGCCTGAACGTCACTAACCGAGATGTTTTCAAAGTCTGGAGGGGGTGGAGGAGCTTCAATCTTTTTGAATCCCTTCTTGAACCAAGCGTTCTCCTTGAGCTTGGCGAAATCTATTCTTGTTCTCGGATTGGGGTCTAGAATTCTTGAAAGAAGCTTTCGGACCTCTGCCGGGAACCATTGGGGGCACCTGAATTCTCCTCTGCGAATCTTCCTATACATTTCCAAGAGGTTTGAATCTTGGAAAGGAAGATAGCCCGCCAATAAAACGAAGAGAATCACTCCACAAGACCACATATCAGCCTTAGCTCCGTCATAACCTTTCTTGCTAATGACTTCTGGAGCCACATAGGCAGGAGTACCGCACGTCGTGTGGAGGAGGCCATCTTGCCTCCGAGACTCCCACAATGCGCTCAACCCAAAATCTGAAACTTTGAGGTTACCATTCTCATCGAGAAGGAGATTCTCCGGCTTTAGGTCTCGGTGATACACACCTCGGCTATGGCAGAAATCCACTGCCCCAATCAGCTGTTGAAAATATTTGCGTGCCATGTCTTCCTTGAGCTTTCCTTTGGCAACCATGTCGAAAAGCTCTCCACCTTTCACGTACTCCATGGAGAAATAGATCTTGGTTTTGCTTGCCATGACTTCATAGAGCTGGACGACATTAGGGTGCCTAACCAGGCGCATAACCGAGATTTCTCGTTTGATTTGATCTATCAATCCGATCCTTGAAATCTTCTCCTTGTCAATGTTCTTAATGGCAACGTTCTGTCCGGAACTCAGGATTCGTGCATGGTAAACCTTGGCAAATGTCCCTTTTCCAAGCATGCGCCCTACCTCATACTTTTGCATCAATATTGTAGTTCCCTTCTTCTCCATCTTACCTTCCTGGCCTTCTTCCACCTTCCACGACAGGAAAAAAAGAAAAAAAGAAAAAAAAAGAGAAGAAGACAAAAACAAAAACAAAAAAAGTTATATGAGTTCAAAACCCAGAAGGAGACCAACCAAAAATGTAAAAAACGATATGAGTTCAAAAACAAGCGTAAGCACCACGACTTATTTGAATTCCCTTTCCATGTTTCTCTCCAATTTTTTGCTGTGGCTCAAGGCCGCCGGCAGATCATTGCTAGTATTGTCTCCATGATCTAGAAACGGACGGCCGGGGACAAAGGCAATTGAGAGCTCGCGCAAAGGCGGGTGCGTTTAAGGAATTATAGCCCTTGGTGAGGGAGAGAAGCAGCACGGTGTACAAATTTATTGTAGCAAAACAGGCGAATATTCCAACCAACGGACAACGGAACGTCTGTGACCCCAATGGAGCCTTTGCAAATGGACTATTATAGTAAATGTGTGGTTTGCTGTTTGGTGCAAGTAACGGTTGTAATTTAAGACCCCAAATATAGACGTACTTGCTAACTATTATCTATATATACATAATAACATATATTATATTCCTATATAATTTTCTAAACAACCCGTCATTTTTTTAATTTTGTCATGAATTTTGAAATTTAAAGATTTTCTCATAAAAATATATAAATATAGACTCTTCAATTTCTAACCATGACGAGAAATTTCCTCACCTCCCTTCTCTCCATGGTTCAAAAATTGGGAGTTTTTGCACACAAGGAAATCGATCTCATAAAAATGATAAATTATATATTAGTGTGTGGTGTAAGCTGGATGATAAGTAGCATTTTTCTTTGTTATTTTTGCTATTTTATTTTAATGCTTAAATATGTGTGTATAAATAGAAGAATAAAAATGATAAATTATATGTTGGTTCAGTGGGGAGGTTTGGATATCGAGTTGAAATGAAAGTTGAATAAAATATTGTTAAAATATTATTTTTAATATTTAATATTAATTTTGTTTTAAAATTTAAAAAATTTGAATTATTTATTATATTTTATTTTAAAATTTTGAAAAAATTGTAATGATTACATGAGATAGGATAAGTTAAGTTGAAATACTTTCTAAATCCAAACAATGTCTTAGGGCTTACTTGTAACATCTCTAAAGTGGGGCTGCTAGAGCCATTGAGGATTCTCACCTTACTGACATTGTAAATTATTTTAAAAAAATTTCACTCATTTTTAAAAAATCTTTAAACATTTAAAAAAAAAAAGTAAAAATCACAAATTCATTAAAAAAATTTCTTAATCATTAAAAAAAAAGGATAAATAATCCATAAAAACTGGAGAGTGGCATATATTTTCCTTAATTTCTGAAGAATATAAATGATGCTTCACCAAAAGGTCACGTCGATTCTTGAGAATGTTGTTATAACGAATAGTTTATTCAGTTTTAAAGAGTAATAATCAATTTCAATATTATAAATTATAATAAAAAGAATATTGTTTTCTATATGAACTCATAAGACATAAAGAATTATCAGCTGCAACTCATTATATGGATTTTCAAATATAATTAATTTGGAGGCCGCCGGAGTATTGAATATATATATATATATATATTAGAATATCAAAGATGCATGTTTCGTCCACTCTTTACTACTGATGAAACAGAATCTTGGAGTTTGGCGGAACGTTAAGAGTTTTCAGCAAAACATGGGGGCCAAGGCCATGCATCCAAATTTGTGCTTGAATGTGCATTTCGTATATTGGTGATTCTTGTCTATATAAATATATATATATATTATATGAAAAATGTTAGGATATGTATCAAATGTGTCCACTCGTACAAATATTTTTTTTTATTTAAATATTTTTTAAACATTCTTAACCATTAAAAAAATAAAAAAAAATATGAATTGAATAATAATTACTTTCTTAACCATTAATATATATATATATATATATAAAAGACATATTTAATACTCATACGTATGAAAAATTATCATTTTTCATTATATATTAATGCACAGTTCACTGCAACATATAGTTAATGGTACTGGGATCACAGATGAAGTAGTAGTACTAGAGGAAGAGGCCAGGCCAGTAGTAGAGCAAGGAGGCTCCGGTGGGCTGATTGAGATTCGAAGTGTTAGACCCCGTTTGGTTTCTGAATTCAATTGAGTTCAATTCAGTTTAGTCTAATTTTAAGCTGAATCTAACATTCAAACACCTAACTCTTAAATTATTAAACTCGTCTCAACTCAAGACTTCCTTACATATAGGACCCACAACTTTTTTTAACTCAACATATCTTTATAAGTAAGGCCCACAACCTTTTTTAATTTCTTATAAATAGTACTAAACTTATCTTAATTAACATCTAAAAACATTTAAACTCATTTTAGATGGGTCCCACATAACTCCCTCCACCAACTAAACTCACTATTATTTATAAAAAAATTCAACTCAACTCAACATCCAAACGCAGCCTAAAGGCAATCATAGAAAGCGACCTGAATCATTTACTATACCTAGATACCTAACCTCTAAAGTTTAGAGTGAGAAAAGAGATAGATATTGTATTATTTAAAATATGAGAATTGATTTTTACAAGTTCTAAATAGATAAATCATGTACAAACTTTTGTAAAAAAGTGAACATCATCTTAAAAAAGTGTAAAAGAAATTATTAGTTTTTAATAAAATCTACTTTTTTACAAAGGACTGGTGCATCATTATTCATTTAATATCATATGAAGAATCTAATCTAGTAGCTATAAATGCTGATCACGTGGAGTTTGCATTATGTGTGTATTTCTCTTCCATTCTAAACTATAGAACTAGCTAGGTTAGAAGTAAAAATTCTAGGTGATTTAAATCCTTATGGAAGTGCATTAGGATCATGTACCATACATGCCTTTAATACTTATTTTTAATCCATCGATCGATGATCTAATCTCCTTTTTTATTTAAAAAAAATATCCTAATTTTATTATTTACCTCTCTCTTGGCAGAAGAATACCTAATTTCTAGATGAATTGAGCATGGATATTGTTATATAAAATCCCAAAACCAAGCTTTCGTAAATATATATATATATATATATATATATATACACACACGCTAAAGAGCATACAACCGTTTGATATGCATGCAAAAGACGAACATGACTTCAAAACTGATCAAGCAATACATTAAACCAATTATCTATAGAAAATCCATGGAGTATTTATATATAACAAATTAAACCTGAGATCATGACCAATGTCTAAAGTTTGGCAAACCAGATATATATTGTCAGTAAGAAAAGCACCATAGCGATGCTAATTAGGAGGCCGAAGAGACAGAAACGTCATTAGATCCAGCTGCACCCAATTTAGCAAGGACGTCATCTGAGAGTCCATTCCCTTCCCTATAGACATCATGTACAATCTCAAAAGCCATGTAACTGCATGCTGAAAGAAAGAATACCATGCCAAAGCTAGCTCAAAGAAAAATATTGCCATGGATGGAGGCTGTTTTTCCTGCTAAAACTAGTTTAATCACCAACAATTAATGAACCCGTTTCTATAATTAGATCCTGAATACCCAATTGTTGACATAATAGCAACACTAGCACCAGTTTTCAATTGAAATACTTCTTAAACTGATTGACAAATTCAGTTTTCAATTGAAATACTTCTTAAAGGTCTTATTATATAGCACCAGTTTTCAATTGAAATACTTCTTAAAGAAAGGCGGATTGACAAATTCATGACCGACTTTAAACTGATCTATATAATAATACTAGAAATATTTTATCAACCTAGAAAAAGATAATCTTATCCCTATTTATAGCAAAATCCAAAAGTCCAGAAAAGAAAATTTTATAGCAACAGTCCAAAAGTTTATCAAAAACCGAAGAACATCGGTTATATAGCCCCTACTTTTTTGTCCCGTTCTCGCCTCACTTGTCAAGTATAATATATATAGACATGTGGATACCATGCACAGAAATGGGCCAAATGTGCTTAACAATTAATCGAAATGGCAACTGATGACCAGGAGCGGTGCCGATCCTGTTTCCTGAAATGGATGAACGTCCAACATCAAGAACTCTCAGAACTCCAGCAAGCCCTAACCCTACACGCCTCCATGACCGACAGCAATGAACACAACCTTAGCCAACTGGCACAAAACAATTTCAAGACTACGCTGACATGCGAAGCCAACTAGCCCACAACGACGTCGTTTCTGCTTTCTTGGCCCCTTCCTGGTGCACCAACTGGGAAAACTGCATGCTTTGGCTCGGTGGTTGTAGACCTCAATTCCCAATATATCCGTCTCGTTTATGCCCTAAGTGGGTTGGAGATCGAGGCCCAGCTGGACGAGTTTCTTCAGGGCACGAGCACTACCGGGACTCTGGGCAACCTCTCTTCCAAACAGTTTGACCACGTCAACATCTTACAACGAAAGACGATAAGATCTGAGGAAAAGTTGACGGCCAGGATGGCGAGCTTGCAGGAGGACGTGGCGGACCAACCCATTGCAGTGATTGCGAAGAGATTGAGCCGGGTCGGCGAGATGAACTGGGAAGTAAACAGAGCTCTGGACAAACAAGAGGAAGAAATGGCGGGTATTTTGGAGGAGGCGGATAGGCTGAGGTTGAGCACGCTTAAGGAGTTGGTCGGAATATTGACGCCGAAGCAGGCGGTGGATTTCCTGGCGGCGGGTAAGAAGCTTCACCTATGTGTGCACGAGTGGGGCAAAAGGAGGGATGATCTGAGGCATGGCAGAGAGGAAATTATCTCATGAAAATGAGTACTTACGTACTATGCGTACATAGATCATCAATGACAAATAATTTGGTTCTCTCTCTCTCTAGATCTCTCTCACCAAAACCAGAGATAACTGGCCATTTAGGTTTTGAGTTTTGGTTAAGAGAAGCTTGGAGTGCGTGCAAGTATTGTAGTAGATTGCTTAAATTAAGAAAGTATTGTACCATGTTAATAGATTATATTAATAAAGGTGGTTGTAATATATTATGTATCGTGTGACTTATAATTAGACGGACGTACAGTACTCGGTAAACCAATTAGAAAACAACCTAGGACTCAAATATAATTTATTAGTGGGTTGAGAGTATTCGAAAATCAGATTTTTGTGATTAATTTATTGTAATTAAAAGATTATTTATAATTAATTTTAATTGAAAATAATCATTTTGCTAAGAATTAATTGATCGCAAATAAATAATTTTCTTGTAATAATTTTTCAATCCAAACGACCTAAGTGATTAATATACCATAAATCGATTTTTGATTATAAAAGTCAAAAAAATCAATTGAGATTTTCTATTTGCAAGCCGATCGATCAAGTACTAGTGGATATACTTTCCAGTTTCAACACTACTTACCTAATAAATTTTGATACTCTTTGGTGAGCCACTCGGCCCAGCTTGTTGCATGCCTTGTTCCGTTATAATTTACGTGAGAAATGATATTTGTAGTCGTAAAATGTGTAAGTATTATATAATTTTTTTAAAAAAGTAAGTATAAAATTTACATGAAAAAAATTAATTTTTAAATAGTAAATCTTACTTTTTTTCAAAACAATTCCGTAACTCTTGTGTATTCTACGATTGTATATAATATTACTCTAACAACATTGAGTCCCTACCCTTCACTTATTATATACAAGAGTACTATTAGATATAGTCTCCAAATAGATAAATTCTGCATAAGTCTTTTATAAAAAATAGCAGATCTCATTTAAAAAGAACGATTTTTATACACTTTTTAAAGGTGTGATCTATTTTTTTACAAAGATGTGCGGGATTTGTCTATTTCTAGCGTAGGCCTTTTATAAAATTATAAAAGAAAAAAAAAGTGGATCTCATTAAGAAAGAATAATTTTTTTTTGCATTTTTTTTAATGTGAGACGTATTTTCTTTTTTTATAAAAACTTGTACGAGATTTGTGATCTATTTGAACTTATACAAATCATTTGGTGATGGATAATTAAAGAGTACTTTGTTATATGTATATATAAATAAATAAATAAGCAAATGTGATAGAATCACTAACGTAAAATTTAAATATATGAGCGGTTAAAATAAGGGGACAAATCCATAAAACATACTATCATGTTTCTTTAATCATTAGAGAATCTACAGAACACCACATAAACAGTCACCCTCGGTCATCCCGGTCGATTTCGTCAGTGGCTGAAAATCCACCACCCAACCATCATGGGGTGGTTTCTTTTTTCATGTATGAACCACCCGTGGTGGCCACCATCAGTCACTTCAAACTTCTTGGTTTTTTTAAAAATAATTCAACCTCACGTTATTTACCTTATATAACTTAATTTGAAAAATAAATTTTAAAATTTAAATATTACAAATTAAATTATAACGTGTGAATAGTATATAGCGTTAAGACTTTTAAATAGCATTACTTCGTATAAAGTTTTCATCTCATGTCCATTTTTTCTTTTTTCTTTGATTGACATCGAGTTCTAGATAAAATCCCAACTAATTTAGAAAGTGCACAGCTCTCAACAATTTTGAGTTTCTCTCAAGTATACTAAGAATAATTACAGAAAGAATTCTCCAATATTCTAGCTAGTATGAACTACTTAGAGATTTGGATTCATGACGTATTGTTTATAGGTTTCGCTGCATAATCATAGTCATGTTTGGATTTGGAAAGTATCTCATAATCTCATTATTACAACTTTTCTAAGTTTTCACATAAAATATAATAAATAATTCAATTTTTTCAAATTCCAATTCAACTTTTTCAAATTTAGTCCAAAACAATAATAATATTAAAAAATAATATTTTATTTAACTTTAATCTTTCATCTAAAATTATTTCATCTCTTATCTGAGTTCAAACCAGCACGCCATTCCTTTTTATAAGATTCTCATATCCATTTATTTACTATTTAAAAAACCTCCCAATTTTCCCATCCAAATATATACACTATTTTTTACCCTAGCTCACTCTAAAGTGAAAGGGGAAGGAAAGGTATATTTGTTGAAGAGCTCTACGCGCGTTTCCTAGCCCTAGAATATTCTCATCAAACCCGAGTCATATGCAAGGTAAGAATTGAACATGTGTGGGACCCCGTGGATCCTATGAGCCACGAACAGCCTAAACATGCACATTCCACGTAGAACCCAGATGCGTTCCACAATGACACGTTAATTTCAACAAAGAATTCGAACACCAGCTGGTAGATTTGGACGACTATTCAAATTACGAATGGATTTCAAGAAAGGAAGAAAGCTGAGCATAGACTCATGCAGTCCATCTCTTCGTCTTTGCAAAACGTAACACAGCCTTTCAAAACCACGAGCGGCCAATTGCAATTGCTGCGCTGAAGCCATGCATGCACCAGGCATGCCACCTGCACCGTGGCTTCCCCTCCTGTTTCCATCTGGTAACATGCGCACAACCTCACCTTGCCGATATATATCTCATTCATAGCACAACCCCATTTTGTCCATCACCTTTCTTTTTTCTCTATGAACAACATGAAAACCCAAGTTGAAGAGAGGTTCTCTGAGTTCTTTGAGAAGTGGGTCTGCCAACTTGAAGAACATGTGCAACTACTCCTAAGGGTGTCCAAAGAGAAACTGAACGAAACAGAGGTGCAAGCTTTTATATCTAGGGTTACAAGTCATTATAAGGAGTATTGCACCGTGAAATGGGCTGTTGCGCATGAAGATGTGCTTGCCTTCTTTACTCCGGTATGGTTGAGCCCTTTAGAGAATGCCTATTTATGGATCACGGACTGGAAGCCATCCATGGCGTTTCAAGTAATTGACGCGTTGAGGATCAAGACAATGGAGCCGCTAAATAGTCTGGTGGAGATGTCTGAACAGCAGGTGAAGAAGATTGAGGACCTGAGGGTGAAGATAAGGCTGGAGAAGGAGAAGGTAGAGAGGGAAATGGAGAGGCAGCAGGTTTCCATGGCGGACAGGAGGATGGTCGAGTTGGCCAGGCTGGCGAGCAGGGTTAAGGAGGGGGGGGATGTGGTGGGTCAGGTGGATGGGTTGGTGGAGGTGGCATTGAAGGAGTTGCTGAAGAGATTGGAGGGGGTGGTGAAGGCTGCAGATGGCGTGAGACTGAAAACTCTCAAGGGGGTTTTGGAAGTGTTGAGCCCAAGGCAGTCTGTGGATTTCTTGGCTGCAATTATTACGCTTCAGATTCGACTCAGGCAAGGTGGGAAGAAAAGAAACCAGAATGTTCAGGCGGATAGAATATTAGTAGAACCACCCAAGCAGTTGGTGTAGGAAATTTTGGGGGGTTTTTGTATTACTTCATCACTATATATATAAGCATACTATTTTACGAATTGATGATAGGCAACGCGAATATTATATCTGTTCGTTTTTGTGGAGAGGTTTGGATTATTCAAGTTATTTCCAAGGCAACAGTGTACGCACGTAGCTTTGCATGCATTGATTGGCACAGTACCATTATACGAGGTTATCTATTATCAAATTAGTGTATAGAGTATAATTTTATTATTTACGTCATTTAAATGATAAAATTTGATATTTAAAATTTATCATAAATTATATATGTTAGGTAAGCTGAGAATATAATTTTTTTTAATTATTCTAAATGTCACACATAACTAGGGACAACCAGGCCAGGAAACTAGTCAACATATAAATGTAATATATATATTGTAGTATCATTAAAAAATACTAAATTCGTTACAAATTATAACCATCAAATTAAATTGGTAATATTTCACTAATGTAATAATTTATTGGCTTGGGCCAAAAGCATGCATCCTGATCGACATAACTTTCAAATTTGGGAGGTCTGGAATTTGAAACCCCTTCTCCAAATATATCAAAAAAATTAATTTATTGGCTTGATTTACTTAATTTTAAACTAGTTGGTGACATGTCAAAATAGAACTTGTAATAATTTGTAGATATCCCTGAAAATATTAAAATATAATTCTTAATTTAGCCCATATGTGACTGTCTGAGAATGATCACTTTCGAAGACGACATTATAACAAAATTAGATTGTGGAGGCAGTCTCGGATTCACGGCCAGTTCTGACCTTCATCCAAAATTAGATATAGAAAAAAACTACACAACCTCCACACTCTACACTTTTTTAAATTTTTTTTCTTTTATTAAATATTTAATATATGAATAATGAATATAAGAAATATTCAATTAGTTTAAGAAAAATAAATTTAAAAAAATATTACAAAATTAAAAAAAAAAATGCGATGTATAGAGATTGGGGAGGTTGAGTAGCATTACTCTTTATAAATTACGTCATCATTGATATAATTTTTTCTTATAATATGTTAATACTAATATATTGTATATTGTGAGGTGAGGTCTACACGCATCTCTCTCTCTCTCTCTCTCTCTCTCTCTCTCTCCAATTTAAATGATCAGAATCGCACATTATCAAGCAGCTTAGATTTTGGGACAAAAGGAGCTTTGGTTGATTCAATCCATCGTCCAAAATCTCCAGGTTTTGAGAGTTAACGCAATCAGTTTTCGAGTAATAATTAATGGTGATAGTTAATTACACCCTGAATCGGGGAAAGAAGCATTGATCATTACAAAGTCGGATTAAGAGTTTTCTGAGTTCTCAACAACCTAAATATATAAACAAAATGAAAAAGACGTGCATATTACAAGGCTCACAATTGCATGCGTACGTTTGCTGGACTGACTGGTATGCCAATATCTTACATCCCAAACTTTGATCATAAATATACAAATATCTGGTATGAGGTAGGACAACTACACCACACTTGAACACACAATTATTGCTCAGAATCGAGGGAGAAGCAGGAAGAATCTGAATAGAACGGATAATAAGAACATACGATAGAGACGGGGATTTGAGTACCAGATATAAATTGATAAGATTCACTTATGAGGTGGTGGAACTGATTAAAGGCTGCTCTTCAGCACTCAGAGAGAGAGAGAGAGAGAGAGAGAGACTTGACTTACAGCACAAAGAGTCAGGTGGGAGAGGACTCAAGTTGCCTCCGTGGATAAGATCTCGAGTTCAGCCCACCAGAGGGGAGAAAGTCTTGGTGTTGCTAGATCAGGTGAAATAGCAATCACTTCCCTCAATTTGGCAATGATGCACTTCATTGTTGGTCTCTGCCTTGGATCTGGTTGTATGCATTCTTGGATAACTTCACAGATAATATCGAGCTCATCATTTTTGAAGGATTTGAGGGTTGGGTCAATCATGTAGCTGATTCTCCGTTTGTCATTTAAATATTCAGAAGCCTGGCACATTGATAATTGATTTTTTATCTTACAAAATTCAACTGTACCAAAGCAAAACACTTGGGTCATGAGACTAGATTTGCAACTTACCCAGTTTACAAGGTGTCCTTGTTCTTCGGAGAAAGCAAGCTTTCCAGATATTATTTCGAGCAACAATATTCCAAAACTGCAGATATTTGTTTCTGGATCAGCAAGTGGTGGCAATTTTGAATCCTCTTTTTCTTCTTCACTGATGGTCTTTAACTTGGATGCAGCCCTTGACAAGAAACAGATTTCTGCAATCTGCGAAATCACAAGAGAGTAATTAGACAATGGTGAAATTGTAATGAAGGCGGTCAAGATGTTAGAAAGAAAGTTTACCTTAGCAGCATAATCATCTGTTAAATAGATAGCAGTTGAATTCAGGTTAGAATGTGCTACAGGTGGATTTAGATCATGGTGCATATATTGAAGACAATACGCCATTCCCATAATAATCCTCATCCTTGCACTCCAGTCAAGATGTTCAAGTTCTTTAACTGAAAACAGGAGCCTACTAATTTTCAAGCCTCCAATATTTCATTTTGTTTTAGAACGTGAAAATACAGCATACAAAAGTTGTTGTTACCATGAAGATACTCAAAGAGGGTTCCATTTGGAGCATACTCGAACACCATCATCCTAGCAAACGGTTCATCCTCCTCACAGTATCCAATAAGATTGACAAAGTTTTTATGATTCACCCGTGAGAGTAGGTCAATCTACAGCAGGTCACGAAAAAGATAAGTTATTAAACTAAAAAATGAAAGAAGAGAATGAGATTCAAGTGCAAATGTGCCGGACACGGATCTTAAATTTGTTCAGTGATCATTGAAACAAGAGACCTTCTTCCGATATGCCATCTCTGAGCGATTTGACCAGTCTTTGGAAGATTTAAATAATGTTGACGCAACTGCAATCTCAACTCCGCTGGACAGTGTTCCCTTGTATATAGTGCAACCATCAAGAGTGTCAATGATATTGCTGAAATCTTCACATGCTGTTTCCAGCTCTGAACGATTCAATTTGGGAACCCCTGCATTTGTACACGAACTTGATCAATCTCACCATATTATCTCGAAAGAACAGAAGACCAGCACATGCTTCCTGTTTGAAGACATCGGCTCTATATAAAGGGGGGTATATTTGGACACCAGTGGAATTCTGATGACCCTATATTGCATAGTATTAGAAGAAAAATAGCTCCATGCTCCAAAGCGTTGCCAATACAATAAATGTATTTGCAACGCTTCCATTTACTTGATAATGAATGAGATAATGTATTAAAAAATTTAACTTTTGTAATATATATAGAGATATTCAATATCAGTAACCAAACTAATCATACTCAAATGAAATTGTAAGGACAAGGGCCATGGAGTTAGTTCTACACCAGTGCAACCCGTCAAATTTGTCCTAGTAACCAGAATCCAGTTTACTTCATTCAATAACACTTTGTTAACCCTCAAGATAATAAACAAAACGATAAGGGTCTAATTGTAGCTCTACCAGCCAAATGAGATTGCAGATATTTTCTTCTTTTTTTTCTGTGACAGAAAACTTTTTTTTTTTTTTTTTAATCTCTAATCACCAAAATCACCTGTTATGAATGCTTTCTGCAACTGTCCACTCAACCCCGTCTTACAAGGGCCTATGTTTGCCACTGCTTGGCTTCGTAACATGCAGAAAACAGCTGCAACAACAATGAGCAAGATAGCCACACCTGCAATAATAATGAAATACTTCCACATATTTCCAGAGGTGCCACCACTAGAAGGCTGTTGATTGGCAAAACCAGTAGGAGTTTGGATAGACCGGTCATCAGGTTTTGAATTATTATGGATGGAAGGATCAGCAGGCGGAGCTTGTGGTGCAGGTGTGGAATGTTGTTTCTTCTTTTCATTTGGTACAGCTGGAAAAGCTCCACTACTCTTGGTAATTGGAAGAGCAATGATTTGTCCAGAGGGGGACCAGTCACTAGCAGGTGCAGCTGCGAGGTTACTGGATTGCTCAAGTAGCCTACGACGTGTGACACTGACAAGCTTCTGAGCAAAATGGACCACATGTGACTCAGATGAAGAACCTTCTTATTGCAAGGAACAAATTCATTGTTGAGTTTCAACAGAAAAAATTTTCATATTCACTGCAAAAAGATTGGTGATCTGTTTCCACTCACTAGGTAGATTGCTGCAGCAACTGTCTCCATTTCCATACCGCCTGTCCTTTCCAAACCTGAACCTTGAGGTATTGAAAAAAAAAAAAAAAATTTGATGAATAAATAGCGACGAAAGACAGCCAATGGTAATATTAGGATGGTAAATAAAAAATGTTAATTCCATACAGTGATAGAGGAAGGACATGGAGAAAACGCCTAAAAGCTCCTGTAGCTGGGATTATAATGGAATCTGCCTTATTGGTCTGTTTTGAAATTATCTGCCTGATGCTGCAAAAGCTAAGTAAAGAAGAATCAGAAATGTAGAAGGTGAAAACTGTAGACGTTTCTGCATTATTAATCAGAACAACCTTTGAGCAAGGCGTTGCCGGTCAATCTCCCAAATGCAGGTTGCATAATTTAAGACTAATTGTCACGCATCAATTAATTACAACTTTAAATGCAACATTTGCGAAGTTTGTGAATAAGTTATACATGCTTCAGGTTATCTTGCATCCTACAAATAGTTCCAGCAGTACAATCTCACACTGCACTTATTTCCCAGTGCCCACAATAATATCTGTGCAGATCGATGAGAAACTTAAATGTGATACAGGAACCAGAGTTCCTAGAGACTAGTATGAACATAATCCAAAAACTTTATCTAATAATTTTATTATATCAAGGAAAGTCAATTAACGCAAAATAGATTAGTAGAATGAACCCTTATGGTCATCAGGTTTCTGACCTTTTGTAATTGCACTGAAAAGCTTAATCGAAAAAGAATAAAGGGGAATCAATGTGCCTCATTTCCATTTAGTTCTTTTGCAATGATAGATCTGAGTGAAGCAAAACCAGGCACTTAAAGAGCTTTACAAACAACTTTAACTAAAAACGTTTTGCCATTTTACTAAGCAAAAATTTCCTCTTTTGTCAGGTACATTTAAATGAGCTTCTATTTTAGTTACAAATATCCCTAAGCAAGGTTTTCATCACATATCTTGCAGGTAAACTGAATAGTCTTGATCACAATGTGATGTGAAGTGTGTGTCTTGGAGAGCCAGATGGAATGAGGAAGGAAAAGAGAGGAGGGGGGAGGATGGGGGTGAAGCAAAGCACTCAAAGAGACATCGAGATATCTTGCAGGTAAACTGAAGAGTCCTGATCACCATGTGATGTGCAGTGTGTGTGTTGGTGAGTCAGATGGAATGAGGAGGGAAAAAGATAGGAGGGAGGAGGATGGAGGTGAAGCAAAGCACTCAAAGAGAATCAAGTTCAATGCAATACGTAATTCTTACTGTCCAAACTTTCTATTCATACAGCCAATTCCAGCGGCCACAGCTGTCAGCTTATCATCATATTCCAACTTAGAAAGCAAGTTAAGCCTCCTAATCTCCAAAGGAATGCCACCTTCAAATTCATTGTCACGAAGTAACCTAGGAGGTCAAATGAGTTCAGTCCAGAAACTTCTAAATTAAAAGCAAAATATGCAGATAAAATATGTAACAGTTAAACATACAGGCATCTTAGTAACAATATCCTGCCTATTTCTGCTGGAATAGCTCCACTCAAGTTATTTTCCCTCAAGTCCAACTGCTCCAGCTTTGTAAGCTCTCCAATCTCTTTAGGAATGGCACCAGAGAAATGATTCTTGAACAGTATGCTGTCAATAGAAACAGGGGAAGCAAGAACCAGAACTTTCCATAAGATTCAAAAGGTAGAGCAAAACTGACAAATATCAAGCCACATAACCAGATCCTAGATTTAGTATTTGCATTGGGGGAACCTATAAATACTGGAATGGTTCATTTGCCCATCATAAATAGATGTCACCAAAACTATTAAAGTCCAAAATGTTAATAAGTGCCAAACACAATGTAATTAGATTCTACTACATGAACTTAATTTTTTTTTTCATAGACATGATTCGGAATAAGACCAAAAAGATATCCTCGACAAAGGTATGTTCTTTCTCCTGTCAAAAAGGGCAAGATTGAAAACGCATGAAACGGTGTAGAAATTTCAGGTGTCTGCTTTATTTATAATTGTAAAATTCCAGTTTAAAATGAAACATCAAAATAACCAGTACAAGGATACACACTAGAGAAAACTATCTCATTGTGATGGGAAGCAGGCTTTGTCAACATTTAATTGATCAAAATAGCATATGTTTGTCCTGCACATTAGACAACCAAAAATGGCATGCGACTTCTACAGACAATAATTAAGTATACAAATTGAAAACTGCAGTCAGATAGAAAACTAAAATTCTAGCTGCGCAACACTGTGAGTCCTTACAGGGATCGTAAGTTACTGAGTTTCCCAAGCTCAGGTGCCAGTGTCCCCTCCAAAGAAAGCTGACTAAGATCCCTACAGGAATAATTTAAGGTAAAGAAATTGAATATTTAAATTGTGCCATAGCGCCACAATCTTCTCAACCAAAAACCACTACAATTAAGATATTCCTTAGTATATATCAGAAAATTATGAAAAGGAAATCTTTTAACGGAGAAGGCAATATCATATAGTCCTTTAAAAAATGCCTTTTGCAATGGAAACTCATGCAACGGGGACTTACACCATTTGCACTTCACCATCCACGCAATGTACTCCCGACCACATGCAAGGATCGGAGTCATTAGGATCCCAATTTGCAAGAACAAAGTAAGGATCCCTATGGATTGTCGACCAGAATTCAACCAAAGCCAATCCTGCACCCCATCTCCAATAGCAACAGACATTAGAGACAACAACTGACATTATCTTTCAACACAATCGCATAAAAGAACAATCACGAACGCTCAAACGGCAATTACCTTCACCGTTGAGCGACCAACACCCCCTAATACACGAAACAACCATCACTGCAACGAAACACAAGAACCCAAGTCCATAGGGGTGCCATCTACCCCCCATCGCTTGATTAACCAAAAGCAGCAGTGGGGGAGGTCAGCCACGACGCTATACAACACACTAAACGAAATCGCCAGGTTTTTTTTTTCAACACAACTCACCCTCTACAATCTGCTCCAAAATTAAATAACAAAAACAATAAACAACTCCGACGATTCACAAACAAATCATTACGGATATATATGTATCTAAATATATACAAACTATGCAAAAACTGTATTACAAACGGACGCAGACGGGAGAAGGCATTCGCATCCGGCGACCATATTAGGGTCCCTCATCTGTGCAAGTTTTTTAATGGACTTCACAACAGCCTTCTTGTCGACAAGCGCAAGGCCCGGCTCAACCGCTTATCCGATAAAAATGGAGCTTCCGTTTCACGAACTTTACACCAACAATGATATAAATGGGTCGGTAAAGAATGCAACAAGGAACACCCTCACTAACAAGCAACGTCAAAATGCAAAAGAGAGGGCAAGAGAGGATTTACCAAGAAGAAAGGCAAAGGCAAAAAAAAGGTTGCAAGGGGATTAGCATTTTTTTTCTGCTACCGCTGTTGACTGTACAAATGTAAGCTTTCTAGGGTCGGACAAGGGAATTGTGTAGAATCGAATTCGTTGGAAAATGCAGTTGAAACGAATGAATGGAGGTCAGGAGTGGTGATAGCTAGGGAAGACCGAGACTTCAAAAGACGGCAAAAAAAAAAGTACGGATAAAAAATACCAAAAATTAAATAATATTACTTCTTTCTTTTTAATTTTTTCAATTACGGCCTTTTATTTCAGAGGAAGATCTCAGAGGGTTCTCTCTTCGACCATCTTTGGGTCTCTCTCTGTTCTTTCTCTGCTTTTTTTTGTTCTCTGGGTTTCCTTCTCTCTCTCTCTCCGTGTATCTCCCGACCAGGCAGAGCCACCCCTCACTGGCTGTGTTCTGTTCTGTTTCGTTTTTCGTCATCGTGTTTTTCTTCCTGCATTGGTCTGATCCCAAACGATTTGATCGGCGGGTGTAGCGAGTGGTTTCGTAGCGAGCGGTAGTGATGGACCCTCTCTTCGATGAACTCGGACGGGCCCATATTCCTCCCTCTCTCCGTTGCCATTTAGTGATTGAACAGTTAGCTTTGAGACCCGTCTCTACTTTCTACCTTGTTGAGGTTTTTCTTTTTTTCTATTTTTGAGAGAATTTGTTGGGAGTTTTGAAAACAGAAGATTGGTGTATGAATTTTTGAATATATATTTATTTTTTAGATATTGATTTGTGCTTTAAAAACTTTTAAATTAATAGGAGTGTAAAAAAAAACTGATAAACCGGTAAACCAGACCGGACCAAACCGTTGGCATCGGTCCGGTCCCAAGGTTAGTTCGGTCCAGTACCAGTTTCAATTTTTCTTTTTCTAAAACCGGACCGGACCGATTTATATATATATATATTAATTTTTTATATTGTATATAATATTTATATATAATATATAACTATATATAAAATAGTTTTGTATTATATGATAAATTACTAATTAATATAGAATTAAATTTTAAAATCTTATATCATTTTGCTTATTGTGTTAATAGTTATACTAATATTATATAGTGCATATTAATAGTTATACTAATACTACTATATCACTATATATTATAATATATTATAATATATCATTATAGTCTATAATACAATTATAATATATATTATAGTATACTACAATATATTATCACTATAGTATTATATACTATAATATACTATATTATATATATTATATAATTTATAATCTAGTACATTAAAATCGGTAAAACCGGACCGAACCGGATCGGAAACCGATAAAACCAGAGTACCGGTTTAGGAGGATAACCGGTGCGTAATCGGTTTTGAAAAATGCAAAACCGATACATACCGGTTCGATTCTAAATTTTATTCAAAAGCGGACCGGTTACACCCCTATAAAATTAGTTCCTTTATTGGAGTTATTTTAGTTAAGTGATTAAAAATGCTGACGCGATACATAGGTGTCACGTCATAATACATCAGAATTATACATGCTATGTAAGGACTTTTATTAAAACAAAAAATCTATTCATTTATTTTTTTATCATCTCATGATGTGATATAAAATGATAGATTTACGAATAAAATATAATAAATAGTTCTTAATTATCTAATAATATGTCGTGAAATGATAAAAAAAAAATAATGAGAATTAGGATGATGATTAGTATTACTTTTATATAAAACAAAATAGTCTACATTTAAAAAATATATTAAAAAAATTCTTATTGCAGTCCCCCATTCAGGGTCTATATTGCAGGCATAAATGAAACGCATTGTTTCATTATAAAATGAAACAAAACAGGCCTGCTCTAGGTCTTCTGGCCGTCACCCCAGACCCGTTCATCTCCATACCCATAGCCGAAGCTTGCCCAAGTTCATCGCGCGTCGCCATTGCCATCGCCGTCACCGTCACCACTCCCCTGAGCAAGCTACATCGTCATCACTCATAGAGTATTTCATCCCTTCTATGTGATTTGAAATGTTTTTGGTGAGAGATTTCCTTCTCTAAGATTTGAAACGTTTTTAGTGAGGGATATCGGTTTCAAGGATCTTTCAGTGTCTTCTTCTGCGTGTAATTCTTCACTTGAGCGTGAATCTTGAATTGGTTTTGCATTGTTCCTTTGTAAATTTATGTTAAGATTTTTACTTGTTTATAAAAAATATTTTTGGTTTTGATTGTGCACTCTATGTGTTTGTTTAAATTTGTGAATGGGTTCCATATGGTAATTTATGCTTGCAGTGTATGTGTTTGAACTTGCAGACTTGTTGATAGGCTTCTTGCAACTCACTTATTAATTGAATACTTTCATTTACCAATGTGTAAGTGATTTGCAAAAGGCTCTCTTTTGAAAATGGACACCACTAAAATTCTACCAAATAAATGGCCCTAGTTGTGAGCTAAACATATAATTCCCACTTTCTTCTCTAAATATGTGTGCTTGATTTGTGTCTTAACGTCAGGTGCTGCACCTGCACACATAAAGCTTAGGCATACCTGTCTTTCTAACAAAAGGAGCATGATACCCACCAAATGCTTCCATGTCATTCTATCCCTCTCATTACCACCAGATATCAATCTGGTCCAAGAATACTCATTTACACTTCTATTTTACCCATAAAAAAAAAAGAACAAAAATGCTAGATGTAGTCGGTAGAAGCAATGGGCGCACAAACGGCGCATACAGCAGCTGATGTGGCAGACTTCTTTATTGAAACAACATCGTTTCTAGGATTGGAGAAACGGCGCCGTTTCATTCATGTTTTTGGCCTGATAACCAAGACATGCTTTGTAGAATACAAGGCCTCGAGGGTCTTCTTGTACTGGTGATGAGCCTTTTTCTTTTTACCTTGTTCGTATCTGTCTGGAGTGAGAGCTTGGACTGGTGAAATCCATGGAAGGGTTCTTTGTGACGTCTGCAGTGATTCCTCCATTGGACTCGAAGATCATGTTCTTGAAGGTTACCATCTCTCTCTCTGTTAACTTTAATTTTTTATTCCACTGTCTAATTTTGGTACTTGGATTTTGTTTTGGGTCGTGATCTCTCCTAGATTGGTGGTTCTGATATGGGCTATGCTAAAAATTGATCCTCGTCGGCTTTCGCCAATTTGTGGTTGCTAACTTGCTAATAAGTTTATGAGCTCGTTGACCATTCTAATTAGATTCAATTCATTAATATTGTGAGTGGAAATTAGGAAAAAAAATTCATGGATTTTGAAGGATATTGATTTCTAAAAAAAAATGATACATACCTAAATTATACATACATAAAAATTACACGCAGAGGCCACTTTTATTTTCTGGAGTATGCCAAGAAGGTAGACCATAAATTTTTTGTCAACTACTTAAGGCACAGAGAAGAGGAGGGAGGCAACCGTATGTGACAAAAGCTAACCCAAACGCTAGATAAGACCCAGATGCTAGAGAAGACCACGAAGAAGAAGAAGGAAGAAGAAGCACGAAGCTACACGCAAGAAGCAGCTTAAAAACGAAACAGGGAGCATGTTTCTCTGAAACTTGAAGAACAAACTTCTACAATTTTATCTTTCCTGCATATTGCTTTTTATTTTTTTAATATAATGCCACGTCAGCCGACTGCCTGGCGTTTGCAAGCGGCGACTGGCTGTAGAAGAATTGAAAAAAGAATGCTCATTTTCACTTACTAGAAAACCCTTATATTCCATCTTCTCAAGACCAATATTTCAAAATGGACTAATGTAGTGAACTGAGTGGTTTTAAATTGTACTATCTTTTATCCATTATTCTACAAGGGGAAAGAAAGAGGTACAAGACACCAGTACTATCTTCCTATCATGCAGTCTATCATATGTCCTTCATTGTTATTGGTTTTTACCTTGTTTTTGAAACCATGGGAACTTTAAGGAAGAATGTATTAAGTACCCAAACTCAAGAAATACATAGTAATATATGCCTCTTTGTTCATAATAATATGTGTCTTAAATTCTAAATCGTATAAGAAACATTCGCTTAAAGTTAGCTAGCTTTTTTGGTCCTAGTGATAAGCCTCTAGTTTTACAAAATTTTTCTCTTTCCATTGTTGAGCTTCTTTTTCTTTCTTGCTTTTGTTGGACTAGCAATTGCACTTGTATGTTCACTTATAAGTATACACAAAAGGTCCAAAAGCTAATTGAATCAGTATAGCCAGATTGAACAACCAAGTTAATATGACAATTCATTTTTCATTCATAACTATTATTTGATATTGGCAAGTACTAAGAGATTATTATCTGATGTAGGCATAACACAATTTCAAAAACTGTTTCTATTTTTGATACGCAATGTCTTCAGTGCATTTTTCATCTTTTTCGAATCATGCTCCAAAATATTTATTTGAAAAGATGGCACGCTTAAAATTATCGAAAACACCAAGAAATCAAACTAACCTTTTTATTCTTGTCCAAATTATAATAGAGGTAAACACTAAACAAATTTGTTTATGCAACCTTTTTTCAGATATTGTTGTATTAATTGTAATTTTCCACACTAATTAGATGTTTGCTGCATGAAAGACCATACTGCAAGTACTTTTTATGGGTAGATATTGAAGCAAAACCTGAAGGAAAAGTTGTGTGCGAAAGAGAACGTCGCCTCCAAAAGAGAGAGGAAAAACTCCAACGTGCAATGGTACAGATTCAAAAATCACGATAACATCCAAAATGATCAGGATGAGCTTCATGATGTAATGAAAGATATTAACCATACACGCATGCAACCCTGTGTGTATTGGGGACTTGCAATTCTAATATTTTGTTATTGGATATGATTAATAACAATTACAAATTAGTAGTAGTGTGTATCAAACTGTATAATGTTGTTAAGTATGTTGTAATATATAAGTTTATAACCTTTATCAATATTGTAATATTTAAACCCATCAGACTTGTGAACATTATGAATGGTTATGAGAAGTATTTTCCTTGCACTATATTTCATGTATAGAGAAGTATCTATGCACAAGTGTTTGTTCTACATTGAATAAAACCAAGTACATTATAACTTTGAAATGACACTATAATATAAGCACCCAACACTTTGATCAATCCTCATTCCGAACAATACTAACATATCTCATACCCATAGCATAATTTCATACCTATAAAATGGTATAAATATCCAATGTCACAACAATACATCAAGTTTACAAAAATACAAAGTAGAGTTATACAGTTAAAGTTATGAACATAATCAACATGAACAGTCTACAACGCCTTCAAATCTCAAATACTTTGATGGGGGCAACAGTCTACCATGTTTTTCATCAATCATCGAGAGGGCCAGGACTTGCGGGCAAGTAGTTCGAAATATTTTGTAAAAAATCATGCAAAACTTGGCATTATTTCTTCAAAATATAGACAAAAATGAATATTATTATACATTTACCTGAGAAATAACGCTTTGTTGTGTACCAGGCAGTTGCGAAACAATAACTTTCGATGTGTTGTGTAGTATTGCCTATTTTACGGGGTTTAAAACATCTTCCGTCCATGATGATGCCTACATTTGAATACATAAACAAATCACATAACTTAAAAATAAATTCGTTAAAACTATATCAAAATCACATTATTTAAATCTTTCATCCATTCTTTTTTTGTCGCTTGCCACGAATCTTTTTATTTTTGGTTTGCAAATTCTCTATTATATATTGTCTCTTCTTTTTAATGGGGGCCTTCCTTTGCCTCTGACAACATGAGGGCTCAACACTTTTTTTGAACTTCTAGTTTTGGTGTCAATGGAAGCATGAGTGCTTGCAACTATGGCCTGGGACTTTGATTTAGTGTAAATCAAATTCATTGGCTTTAGCTTATGTGTCATGTCTAGGGAATTATCTTTGCTTTCAAATGCATTTGTAGCTATTTCGAAACATAATTTTATCAAACTAGAGTATCGACTAGTAGCTGGTTTACCACTCAAGTCATCGTAACTGCTTCGAATGAGAGTATATCTACGTTTAATGTCCTTCCTCCATCTCTCCATAATGTACGTTTCCGACAACACTTGGACATTCCTTGTGGCGAAAATTGAAAGAATGTACCTACATATAATCCCTCTCATCTCAAATAGTCCACACATGCACTTTGCCTCACACTCATCTTCATTGAAGTATGCCTGCAAAGTTGACTTCTTGATGCTGTCTTCAACTTCCATTTGGTCATTAACTTGATACGTGGTAATTGCCCCTTCTGTTTTTATAATAACACAGTAAGAGTAGAATTCGTGTACACTTATTGAAATTTTTTCTCTACGGGTAAATGAGATATACAAGGGATTGTGCACTTGAATGAGTGGAAATCCACTGCCATCTCATTCTCTACTTTCTTCCTCAGTGCATTGTCCAATTGATTAACGAATTCTTTTAACGTAGTCCCTGAATATACATATCCATTAAAAAAGACATTCATGCTCTCACTCCTCTGAGTTGTCCTCATCCTAGCCCAAAATATATTTTTCAGGTATACGGGAACCCAATACATTCACTCATTATAGAAACTTTGAAGCCATGCATTTTCGTTCAAATTGTAAGTGTCAATAAACACCTCCCAAGACTTCTCAAACTCGTCAGAAATCTGAGAATCATAAATACAACTTAGCAATACACTTTTCAAACCACACTTAAATTCAGCATGTGAGCCCAACTTCTCTGGTAATTTTCTCATTATGTGCCGCAAACAATATCTATATCGGGTATTTGGAAAGACTATTGTAATAGCATTTTTCATGGCCTTGTCTTAATTAGTAATGATAGTTTTTGGCATCCTCCCATCCATACATTTCAACTAAATGTCAAATAACCAAACAAATGTTTCAGTATTTTCACTTGATATCAAGCTTGCTTTCAAAAGTATTGACTGTCCATTGTAGTTAACACCAACAAACGAGGCAAATGGCATGCCTTATCTATTTGTTANTGCCACGAATCTTTTTATTTTTGGTTTGCAAATTCTCTATTATATATTGTCTCTTCTTTTTAATGGGGGCCTTCCTTTGCCTCTGACAACATGAGGGCTCAACACTTTTTTTGAACTTCTAGTTTTGGTGTCAATGGAAGCATGAGTGCTTGCAACTATGGCCTGGGACTTTGATTTAGTGTAAATCAAATTCATTGGCTTTAGCTTATGTGTCATGTCTAGGGAATTATATTTGCTTTCAAATGCATTTATAGCTATTTCGAAACATAATTTTATCAAACTAGAGTATCGACTAGTAGCTGGTTTACCACTCAAGTCATCGTAATTACTTCGAATGAGAGTATATCTACATTTAATGTCCTTCCTCCACCTCTCCATAATGTACGTTTCTGGCAACACTTGGACATTCCTTGTGGTGAAAACTTGGACATTCCTTGTGGTGAAAATTGAAAGAATGTGCCTACATATAATCCCTCTCATCTCAAATAGTCCACACATGCACTTTGCCTCACACTCATTTTCATTGAAATATGCCTGCAAAGTTGACTTCTTGATGCCGTCTTCAACTTCCATTTGGTCATTAACTTGATACGTGGTAATGCCCCTTCTGTTTTTATAACAACACAGTGAGAGTAGAATTCGTGTAGACTGATTGAAATTTTTTCTCTACGGGTAAATGAGATATACAAGGGACTGTGCACTTGAATGAGTGGAAATCCGCTGCCATCTCATTCTCTACTTTCTTCCTCAGTGCATTATCCAATTGATTAACGAATTCTTTCAATGTAGTCCCTGAATGTACATATCCATAAAAAAAAGCATTCATGCTCTCACTCCTCTGAGTTGTCCTCATCCTAGCCCAAAATATATTTTTCAGGTATACGAGAACCCAATACATTCACTCATTATAAAAACTTTGAAGCCATGCATTTTCATTCAAATTGTAAGTGTCAATAAACATCTCCCAAGACTTCTCAAACTCGTCAGAAATCTGAAAATCATAAATACAACTTAGCAATACACTTTTCAAACCACACTTAAATTCAGCATATGAGCCCAACTTCTCTGGTAATTTTCTCATTATATGCCGTAAACAATATCTATACCGGGTATTTGGAAAGACTATTGTAATAGCATTTTTCATGGCTCTGTCTTAATTAGTGATGATAGTTTTTGGCGTCCTCCCATCCATACATTTCAACTAAGTGTCAAATAACCAAATAAATGTTTCAGTATTTTCACTTGATATCAAACTTGCTTTCAAAAGTATTGACTGTCCATTGTAGTTAACACCAACAAACGAGGCAAATGACATGCATTATCTATTTGTTAGGTATGTTGTATCAAATGTCACAACATCTCCAAAGTGCTTATATGCTATTCTGCTGTGTGTATCGGCCCAAAAGATATTTTTTAATTGACCATTATCATCCAAATCTATTGATGAGTAAAACTCATTATTCTTATACTACATTCTCTCAAAATAACCACGAAGTGCATTAGCACCTTCTTAACCAAGTCTAAGGTGTCGAACCTTGTCAATATAATTCCTTGCATCTTTTTCAATAAATAGAAGTTTCTCAAAACCACCAACCTCGACAACCAATGCGTTACAACTTTTTGGCGATACTTATGTTTGCCTTGTCGTTAATATCTAACTGTGTGACACCCCGTTTTTACGTGTATTTTCACTGAAGGAATATTTTAATTTAATTAATGTTATAATGCTTGTATTTTAAATAATCGGATTTTAATTGAATTTTATTCGCTGTTGAGTTTAAAATTGCTGTTTAATTTATTCTAACTTGTTTTTGGATTTAAAATTTAATAGTTGGTTTTCACTAGTTATTTAATATATTTTAGCTTTACGACGTGTTTAAAATGTTTTCTTGATTTTTATTGCTTTTAAAGTTTTTTTTCGTTAGATCAGTCGTTGGACTCCGAAAGTGAGAATTGGACCTCATTTTCTTTCTCCCTCTTTTCTTTTCTTTTCTTTTTTTTCTTTTTCCTCTCTTTTCCTTTTCTTCTTTTCCTTATTTCTTTCTTTTCTTCTTCTTTTTCCTTCTTCCCCGCGTACGCCCCAGCTCGCACGACTCTCTCTCTCTCTCTCTCTCCTCACCCACGCGTTTTCCGTCCAACCACCCAGCCACTGCCGTCCGGCCGGCGTGGCCAGCACAGCCACCACCAGAAGAACCCCCTCCCTCCGGTGAACCACCCCACCGAAAATCTCCCCCAACCGGTCGGCCGTTTAGCCGGAAAAACACATCTAAGCCGCACGGTTTTGAGCCGTTTCCGGTGCCGTCGCTCCACCTCCGGCCACCACCTCTTCACCACTTCTTCCCCTACCTCTTGCCGACCTAACCCACCTTTCCCCGACCTTGAACGGTCACCGGAACAGCTCGCACGAGCTCAATTCCGATTTACCCGTTTTTCACTTCTACCGGCGTTTTCGCCGCCACCCACGGCCAAAGCTCACTTCAACTAGCTTCATAAACATCCCTAGACCATTCCTTATCAATTTGGTGTCTTGGTTTGTCCCCGTTCAAAAGTGGGTATTTTGCGACCCACGGCTACAGTGCATTTGCACTGTTACGTCGTTTTCCGCTCATTGTTTGCTACGCGCCGAACCTTCTAAAAATCATATATAGCACTGTAAGTATTTTTCCAAGCTTCTTTTTAGATTTAAATGTATTATTACCTTTACAATAATTTATTTCGTCATTTAGTTGGTTTGTTGATTCCGGACTGAGTCCGAAGAGTTTGGGGGTCGGTTGGAATTGAGGAAGGAGATGTTTGTTGGTTGTTGGTGATGTTCGGGTTGTGTTGGTTAAGCTGTGTGATTTTATTGCATTGCATTGTTCATGCATGTCCATGTGTTTTTATTGAAAAATGTTGTTACATGTGTAAACAGATTTTCGGGTGCGTGCGTATCACGAGCCCAAGCCGGGATGGGTTATTATCTCGGTGGAGCTCCTCTGGTCACTCAGGAGCGGATAAAACTGAGTGACATCCCCTAAATTGTCGCTGGGCGACGACCGGATCGCACGATACGGTAACGCTGTCGTGTCGACTCTGTGGTCTCTCGAGTGGCGGGGACTAGAGGATGGCCTGGCCAGGTACGTGCTGGGCGCGAGTCTGGGCATCACTCATGTAGGAGTCACATGCGTAGTCGTTACCTACGGTGTGGCACAGAGCCAGAGCGTGCGGATGATTCCTAGGGGAGATCATGGTGCATGCATAATATAGAATTGTTTTTGGATTGTTTTGGATATGGATCATTATCTAGGATAATGGCGAGTTTGTGATATGTGGATTGTAATCTATTTTCTGGGAAAATGGTGGTTTATTGGTTGGGCGAGGAGTGGTTTTAAGGAAAAATGTTTTTAGGCCAAAGTGGGATTTCGGCGTGCGTGGAAAAATATGGTTTTTGGGACGTGCATTGGGCATACTTCATGCATTTTGGTTTTGGTTGTAATATGTTTTTATCTTGCGTTGTTTGGATTTTACTTACCTGCGGCACCATTTTTGGTATCATAAATTTTGATGCAGATCTTGATGAGGAGGAGGCTGAGCCCGAGGAGGCGGCTCCGCCGGAGGAGTAGCTGGACAATCTTTAATTATATTATGTTTGACGATGTTTTTATTAGTGTGCTTTTGGGATTTGAGACGATGTTGAACTTATAATATTCTAGTATGTATGTTTGAAACTGGTTTGTATTTAACTAAGAAAATTTCTGGTACTTAGTTTATGACTTATCTATCCGCTGCGTGTTTTTATTTGTACACATTTCGCTTGTACACACACTTTGGACACTTGGCGATGAGATGTGTGACCGTGTTGTCATCATCCCGACGTCTCGGCTTCCACGTGGTCGCAGGTGGAAGCTGGGGGCGTCACAAACTGTCTCTTCACAGAATCATCAATTGCGTGATTACATCTAAAAATCTTGCATTTTGTGGACTTAACCCATGGTTATGTGCATTGCAGACAATAGTTATACACAAGACACCATCAGCCAAAACTGTATTAATTCTCGCCTTACAATTAGTCTTTGTTGTCGGGCGTGGTCTAGAAATGTTAGTAATACGTTTCCTTGACTTACCACCATGAGCACAATCAAGTGTTATATATCTAATATTCACATCATCTTCTATTTTACTTGTTGGAGTCATTATGCCCAATCCAGTATGTCTCCCATATTGCTTGTAGTAGCAAAATAGTTCTTTCTCAATTTTAAAAAACATCCCCGGTGTTAGCTCTAAAACCCCATCATCATTATTTTCCGGTGTTGATTCTGAAACCCCATCATCATTATTTTCGAACGTTGGCTCTAAAACCTCATCATCATCATTTTCCGGCGTTAACTCTAAAACCACATCATCATTATCATTCCCCATTACTACACCATGATTATTAGTCACTACCTCATTATCTCTCACATTTTGGGTATCCAGATAATTATTGATTTCTGAAAAACAGCGTTCGCCTAGTAGATGTGCATTCATTCCATTTCTTCATCAAGAATAATCTTGATAACTTCATACCCACAACATGAAAGTAAAATAAATAAATAAATAAAGGCAATATGAGAATACAATATAAATAAAGAAAAAGAATATCATGAATTTTTTTGCAACAATTAGAACTCAAGCAACTTACAACATGAAACTGGATAGTCAATGGTGATCTGCCCTATTCAACCCAAAATTGGCTCGTCTATGATTAGCAGACACCAATTCATAAGGAATGCAAAAAACTTTTGAGACTTAAATGAATGTAAGCCATAGCCATGACAATCTAACATGCTAACAGCTATGTCCAAGCTTCCACTGATATCAGAATCTAAAATGCATTCTAACTTGTCGTGGCAGAATGCCAATACATTAGAATTTGAAATTGAGCAAACAATTGGTCTAAGATGCAGAGACACAGAATAATGAAATCCAAAACTACTTTGACATCTATGAACTTTAGCATACACCAAGAATTCATTTTTTTATAAGTATTCATGCAAAACCCTTGGGAGTTTTGACCATGTGGTCTCAGAAACTGCCAACTAATTCAAGAACCGAATTCAATGCCATAGAACTACACCAGCTTGAATGCGGTACAGTTGACATACATTCACCCTTTAAAACAAAACCAATGTCATTTAATGTTATCAAACATCATTACTTATCTCAAAAGACAAAATAAAAGAAAAAAAATCATCATACATTATGATTAGAGAAATTGTATATCGTCCAAGGCATTATGAATAGATTCAATTATGAATGATTATGTACATTTTGGAGATTAATAAAGCATTGCTCGATGGGGGCTCACGAAAATGCACATAGAAGCACCATGAAAAGCCAGATTGAATCACATATATGGTACTTCCTTTTTAGTCAATCCAAGACATCTTCAACACCCATAACAAAATAGTTGTACACAAACACACCAACATGCTCATTCACATCTAGAACCTTCCAATCCAAAATTCCATTCTCAAGGGGGGAAAAATTTCAGTGGAAAGCAGAGAGAACAACATTTGAAAATATTTTTAAGGGGTGGGAAGCAGCAAAATTATGTTATATAGAAGTTAAAACAAACAAAGAAAACAAGGAGATTGATCGAAAGAAAGAATGAGAGTTGTCTTCGGCAAGAAAAATTACCAAGGAGGTCGTTGGCAGTCGATGGTGGAGAGAGAGTCGTTCCGTCGATGGTAGAGGAGAGAGTCGTTCGGGTCAAGGGGGACACACGGAAGAGGAAAAAACGCAGAGGGAAAAGAATTGGGTGAGATTTGAATCTAGGTGCGATTTGCAAATGCTTTAGATTTAGGTTGTAGAGAAAGAAGGAAAAAGCCTCTGTGCCGCCTGGGGCTGATCGCCCAGTTTGACCGCTGGGTAAATTTTTTTCTTTTTTTATTTAGTGATTAAGAAAATAATTTTAAGTGTATTGGTGTATTTTTTTTTAGTAGCCAGACCCGAGAAGGAATGGTAATGTAGTCAATTCATGCTTAAAATGGGGATAATTTGGTCATTTTATATACTAGTACTGCAATACAGTCCTCTTAAGAAGACTGTATATAGAATTACTCATAAAAAAAATTTAATTTGTTAGAGGAATTTATTTTTTATAAAAGATTTGTACAGATTTTTGTATTTGAGACTTGTACCTAATATTATTTTTATACTCAATTACCTCTAAACAATACACTACCAATATATCTAAAGAGTAATGCTAGTATAGGGGAATGTTTGAAAACTAAACTGTTAATAGAGTACTTTACTATTATTTATAAACAATCAATTACTGTTTATTACTATTTTATTATAATTCTTAAACTATTTCACTATTATTCACATATAATCTAAGATATTCTTAGATCAGAACGGAGCCTAAGTCTTAAATTCACAAGTCTTGTACAAGATTTTTTATAAATTATAGATTCCATCAATAAAAAAAATAAAATTTTCACACTTTTTTATAATGTGATTTACTTTTTATAAAATAAAATTATACAAAATTTTCACATTTAAGGCTTATAAATCACTACTCTATAAAAAGCATCAAATGGCTTATGGCGACAAGTTAGTTACCAAACCACTTTAATACCATAGTTAAGTCTCGTGAGTCACTCCTTGGAGGCCCACAATGAGCCACCATGGGGTAGCCCAAATTGAGCCCTCCCACAAAGGGCATTGAGGGATTGTCGTAGAATAATAAATAAAATTATTCGTTATGTTTGAAAGCAATAACTAAACAAACACATCAACACCAAGTCTCTACTTGTACTAATTTTTATCGTTTTGCTAGCTATTCATATCAGTGTTTTAAATTTCGTACCGTACCAATTGGTACGGCCGAAATATAGCATACTGAAATCCTAACCGGTATAGAGAATGGGTCTATTTTGTACCGGCTAAAATAATGACCGTATCGATGTGTTTCGGTCGGTACTGGCTGGTATTTCAGCCAAAATAGTCATTTCGGCTGGTACACAAAATAGGGATGGATTGAGTTAACTAGATATTTTTGTGATTTTGTTAAAATGACAAGGGCATTTTTAGACTGTTACCTTACTAAACTGCACCTCGTTTTGGGAAAAAAAAGTAAAAAGGACAAGACCTCGTTTTAGGAAAAGAAAAGTCAAAAGGACAAGACGTTACTACTGACCTAATATTGAAAATAGCATTTTAATTTTTTTAATTAATTTAAAATAGATATGAATATTTGCTATTCTAAATAAAATAATAAAAAATATATTATGTCTTTTAATCATTTTTTCTTGTTTGAAAGTTCAGGATTGTATTATTATTTTATGTGATCTTAATTAATTTTTTTATTATTTAGTTTAGTTGGTATTATTATTTTTTATTTTTTTATGTGATCTCAAGATGAGTGCTTTCATTTTATTAATTGGATTTAAACTTATTTAATTTTACAAGTACGTGTATTGTGTTAAAACTTAACACATGTATTGAGAAGTAGTATTATTGAGTTTATGACTTATTTTATTATTATTTTAGAATATAGTTTATGTGCATATATATAAAATTAATACATATATAGACTATTCCGAAACGGTATACAAAACGGTACCGGTACCAAAATATTTCGTTTCAGTGCCTTGACCAGTACAACCTCCGGTACGGTATTCAAAACTTTGATTCATATTCCTCCTATATATCCTTTTCCCTTTATTCTTTGTGAAGTGGGAGATGGTACTAGGAATCTTGGATATTAGCCTGTGACTCGAGTTTTCATTGTATTAAAAGGAGTAAAATACATAGAACTATGAAGTTTCATAAACTCTTCAGGAAGCTTCCAGGTATGTCTATGAAATTCGAAGCTTCATAAAGTTTTTATTTGTTTATTTTTAAGTTCATTTTGACATATTTAGTATAAAAAGACAATACTTAATTACCCACCTTCCCTTAATTAAGGTTCAATTTGGTTTTACAGATTTCTTATCACATTTGTATAATCAAATGACAGCTAAATTGGGTCAATTCGAACTAAGTACTGAGTATTTAAACTAATTTTTTTAAAATGATACTTGCAATCATGAGTATGCAAGCGTCGTGCAGTCATTTTGAAAAAAGTAAATAAATACAGGATTCACATGAAAAGAAATTAATTTTTTAATAGTAAACCTCACTCTTTTTTAAAATAATTACACGACGCTTGGTATTCTACGATTGTATGTAACATTACTTTTTTTTTTTAAAATAGATAGAATTTTTATTCATCATATGCAAATCCAATCAATCATTACATAACTTTTCACCAAAATTAAGTTCAAAATATAGACAAGACCTTCCTCTATCCATACTTTTTATTAAGGGTATTCATCCGAACCGGATTTTTTTCTAGTCCGGTCTGGAAATCCGGAATCCGGGCGGTTTAGAAAAACCCAGATCCGGTTACGGATCCAATTTTATAACCCGGTTATCCGTAACCGGATTTTACACTCGGCTTTTAAAAAAAAAAAAAAATTTTATCGGCTAAGATTAGTGACATTGTATTAGTTTAATTAGTTGTGATGTATTATTATTATTATTATTGTAAATTTATGTTTTGCATTGTGATGTAACAACAATATTACCTATTTTGCATTTTTTTTAAAATTTTGTTCTTCAATTTATTTTTTAAAAAAACTTTTTAAAAGTGTTTAAATTATTTTATTTAAAAAAAATCTAGGCAATTTGAACATGATATTAGATTTCTTTTTTTTTTTTTTTAAAGTGCTATATATTTTTTTTTAAGTTATAAAGTTTTTTTAAAAATAAAATATTACAAAACTCGGATTGAATCTGGTTATAACCCGGATTGAGTCTGGATTCAATTCAGGCGGATAACTGCCCGGGTTTGGAAATCCAGATTTGGTTTTGGCCGGATATCTGGATCCAGATGCACACTCCTATTTTTTATTCTAGACACGAAAGAGCAAACTTAAATCTATGTGCCACAGTATCGGCCTCCTGATATGTAAAACAAACACTAAAGCTTGGTCTCGCCATGAGCATGCTTCTGGTATTTATAATCACATTTCCATAACATGTAGCTATGTCTTCCATACTATTTGTATCTTTCACAAGTGTGTAAAAGTCACCTTCTAGTATCACCCTTGTCAGCCCCAACTCCATACAAAAATCTATAGCTTTTCTCAAAGCTAGTACCTCTGTTATTACAGGTTTCATTGCATGATTTAAGTTTGGACACAGAGCAGTCAAAATCTCTCATTCATTATTTTCGATATCACTCCAATCTCAATTTTCTTTAACTGATTATCTACTACAACTTCCCAGTTGGCCTTACATAATAATCCAATTGGTTTTTTCAAGTTGCTTAAGGGTCTCTTTATTCTTCTTGATTGCATACTCTCTTATTGATAATTTTGGGCTGTAATAAAATTTAGTAGAAATTGCTTTGCATTCAGTAGCACCATTCTTGATGCTCAAATTTATTTTAAAAATTTAGAGAGTTTCTTCTTAACCATATTTTGCTCATTGTATAAGCTACTAACTCAACCTTTTCAGCATTCAGCTTGTCATTAGTTTTATCCATAGTCTATGAAATAGTTTCATTGCTCAACCACTTCCGCACTGTGCTACCAATTTCAACACAAACATCTGAGACTGCAAAATAAATCCGCAAGACATGCACAGATAACTCAACCTCTCTTTCACAAATTGGGCATAATCTATTACTAGTGATGTTCTTCTTGAAAATATTTAGTTTAGTTGGGAGAATTTCTTGTCCAGCCTTCCATAAGAAATGCTTAACCTTCCATTCCACAAAACCCAAATCCCCTTCCAGCCATCTCCTATACCAAACTAATGTCATCTTCTATACCAAACTAATGTCGATGTTTCCCCTTTCATTAATCTGTTTCTAGAGTGCTCTAAATGGTAAGCACTTTTTACATAAAACAATCCATTATTAATATAGATCCAAATAATTCTATCTTCGATGCCCGATTCAGCCTTGTTAAAAGTCTCATTTATCACTTTTTCCTTCCATATAACAATCTATTGCTCAATAAATTCACTTACAATTATTTTTCTGTCTATTTTCTTTTTTAATAAGAGATTGTACCTAGTATGACGTTGGTATAAGCAGCCACTTATTTTTTCAAATGCTAATCTAGTCACCTTTACTCACTTTCCACATCAAACTTGCTTTAACCAATTCTATAGAAGAGAGTAGACTCCTCCACATTAGTAAAGATCCATTCTCCATTTTTACATTTAACATGTCATCTTGCTTAAAATATTTCTCCTTCACAACTTTTGCAACCAATGATAGAGGTTGTTTTAACACTCTAATATTACTTTGCAATCATAGCTTTATTGAAGTATTCAACATCCGTGAATCCTAATCTTCCATTTTTTTATTCTCCCATTTTATCCCAACTCCTCCAAAGTACTGTGTAGTGATTTTCTTGCACAATTTTCTAGGCAGCTTAAAAAGACTTATTGGGAAGGTAGGTATAGATTGTATGACTTGTATTGTGTCTATTCTATCTTATAATTTTATGCAAAAATATACTAATTTATACCAATTAAACAAAGTTTATATGAATTTAGCTTGTTCGTTTATCAAAGTCTAACTTTTTATTTAAACTGAATTCATATATTAAACAAATCAAACTCGCATTGTTCACTAGCAATTTTGTTCATTTATAGTTATATATGAATCCATATGACCTTATACATATGGGAAAAAGATTCCTTCAAAATATTTAGCCAAAGTTGAATGCTTCTCCTTAAAAAGAGACAGACTCATGAGATGTGATTTATCTAATTTATTACTTATTTAATAGTATTTAAAATATTTATATGAATATTTATAAATATTGTAAGATTTATTTCATATGTACATACTTTATAAATTTGATTTTATTATAAAATAGATTTGAAAAAAAAAAAGAAGCTTAATCGTACGTAGAAACTTTTATTTTTAAAAAAATAGAGGGGTAGGTAAGGATTCAATGAATTTTAGCCATTTGAGCTGATCCGCCCTTCCCCGCATCAAAACATTGCAATTGGCCACGTGGTGGAATGGCTTATTAATGAAGCGACGTAGTTTCATTCCTCGGCGAATTGCAATGGGCACCGTTATGTTCACCTCCCCTGGCTCCCTGTCACTTCTCGTTAAATCCTTTCCTTTTTAAGTTCTGGGGTTCCTCACAGTCTTGCTCTGTCTTTGCGGTCTCTCAGGTACCCTCTCTTGCGTCTATCGCTGTCCGTTGGTGCTGTCGTTGCTTAACAAATCTCGAATATGCGAGACCGGTTCGTTCTACGGATTAAATCTTAACTATCAATTTGTTAAATCCTCTCCCTTTTTTAAGTCCTTGTTATTCATCTCTCTGCTCTAATTTAGCTTTGATGGTTTTTTGTTTCATTCGGATGAATAATTTCGTGTTTGATTCGTTTAGTGCTTGCCATGTGGTTGAAATTTTGTCTGCTTTGCATCTCATCTTTGTAGTATCGGATTATTTTGTAGCATAATTAACACTAGTAAGCACTCATCAAGGAGGTTCTTCGATGAAATATATCAATTTTAAGAGAAGAAATGAGCGTGTTTCTTAGTTCTTTTTTGAAATTTGTGAGCTTGATGCCTTTGATGGTTGGTTTTCTAGGTTCTTTAAGCTACCGTGGACGGGGCTGATTAACTACCATGCATATCTATTGCTGTCCCTTGGGTTCACGTAGGGCTGGATCTTGGAGTTGTTGCAGAGAAAGAAAGTTGCTTTTGTACACTCTCGTGTAAATTAGAGCAACCCAATTTGTTCTTATGATTCCGATGGTTGATACACCCAAAAGGTTTTTGTGACTGATAATTAAGAATTCAGTGACTAGATATTCAGATCAATTCGCTGCTAGATTGCTAGGTTCTTCATACCATGCCAGTTGTTCAGAAACTATATGATGCCTGCAAGGTGTCCTTCTCTTCTAATGGTCCTATATCCAAAGAAGCTCTTGGAAAAGTTCGTGCTATCTTAGGTAGGATGACAGAGAAACTCAAATCATGTTTAATTATTGCTTTTTTTTTAAACCTAGCTTACTTATGTGGTCCATGTCTTTTAGCTTAGTGTACTTTGTTTGACACTTCCATATAATGCTATTCCAGATGATTTGAGGCCTTCTAGTGTGGGTCTCGAACAGGAGGCACAATTGGCACGTCAATGGAAAGCTTCCATGAATGGTAGTAATGGGAAAAAAGGGCGAAATGGGAATCATCAGTACCCACCTCCAATCAAATATGTGCACTTGCATGAATGTGGAAAATTCTCTGTAAGCAATTTGAATCCCTTTAGGAAATTAATTTTCGATTGGATTTTCCATTTTGAACTTATGGTTTTCTTACATGGTTCTTGACCTCTGGTTGAGTGGATTGTTTATTTGTAATAAAAGCTGGATTGTGACTTGTACGGGAAATTTCTGGGCTTTGTCTCAGATAGGAAACCACTTCATAATCATCCTGGAATGACTGTGTTAAGCAAGCTTCTTTATGGCTCGCTACATGTGAGATCATATGATTGGCTTGATATGCCTGGGTCCGCAGATCAATCTCAAGGTGCCCATCTTCATTAACCTTAACATTTTTCAAGATCACATCATGCTTTGTGATGGTGATTTATACTGATATTCCAACTTGTGCAGCTCTTGAATGTAATATGTAAATAAATACATAGAAGGTCAAAAGATTATGGTCTGTTTTTGAAGCAAATAGCAGAGTTGGGAATGAAATATAGATAATCTTGATGTATTTTTTAAATTGAAAACATTTGCATTATTGATATAGATAGGGTATCACTGATTTGCTAACCTATGTTATAACCATTTTCCATGTCTAATTTGTTTCTTTGTGAACTGCTTAGCCTTCAATATATCATCAATCATACTCTCTCTTATTCCACTCCATGGTGAGGTGTTTTTTCAGAGAACTAATTTGATCGAATCCCTTCTAAGCATGTCTGTTCCTTCTGGAGATTCTGGCTGATATGATTCATTTTCTCCATATGACTCTTGAGATGCAAATTACTCCTTTCTTATTGCTTTCTCCAGCCTATTGACTGTATAAGATGCATTCCCTTTGCTCAATATGGAGGGTAATTTCTGCTCTATCGGATTCTATGTTGTAAGGGTTAGGAGGATTCTGGACCAAAATAATCACTTCAGGTGGCTTTTCAGAATAATTTTAGCAGATGCAACTGTTTTGCAACCTAATGTTTGCAGCAATTTCAAGTTTTATCTGTGGTGATTAGTTTGTGGCACTGTTCTTTATTAAGTTAAAATCCAATAAATTATTAAACAAATGTATAAATTAAGCTGCCCCATTCAGTTTGGTTTTCTGGATATAGGAGAATGAAACAATACTATTATTTCCTGGGAGTTGTATTGTCCCTGAAAAGGGATTACTTAAATGCTGTGTCATTTAGGAATTGCAAATGAAATTTCTGTTTGATGCGTTAGATCATTTAGGAATGGCGTGGCTGTGTGAGCAATTGCTTATCTCATGATGCTTTCTAAATTAGCTTGAAATAATGGAAGAAAATCACTAGGTTCATCCAAAATAATTAATGATTAATATGGCACCCTTGATAAATGAGGAGTGAAAACTCAAGCTTGGAATTACCCTTGGATATATTTTGCATAGAGATTTAATGAGGCTCTTTCATGTTGAATAGATTTTTTAATGTTCCCTTTTTTGTTCAATAGCATCTGATTCAAATAACTTGTTTGGTGCTTTCCAACCAATAAGAAATTTAATGTTATAAGAAATAGTTGATGAAATAGTGAATCACTATAATTAGGTTAAAATGTTGTCCAATGTATTGGTATAAATGAACTACAATATTCTGCTGGATATGAACATTGCTCATTGATAATCTTAGTTTTCTTATCAAAAAATGAACATTGCTCATCTTTTAAATTAATGAATCAAATGTTTTGCTTGCTATCTGAATTTTAAATTTTCTGATGTCACATCTTTTTCATTAATCATAATGATAAGAATTGAATAAAGAATACCATTTGTTGAAAATTTGTAATTTGTGTGCATAATATGTCAAAAGTGGTGGCTTGGTACTGCATGAAAAGGGTGTGACAGTTTGGGGTGCAATACAAGTTCTATTTGACAATAGTGGTAGTTTGAGTGCACAACATGTCAAAAGTTGTAGTTTTGATACCTCATTGCAAAGGGTGACAGTTTGGTATGCAAATGTCTTTTTTTCCCTTCGTTTTGTTATCCTATTATCCTTAATGATAAGAATTGGATAAAGGGTACCATTTGTTGAAAATTTGTAATTTGTGTGCGTAATATGTTAAAAGTGGTGGCTTGGTACTGCATGCAAATGGTGTGACAATTTGGGGTGCAATACAGGTTCTATTTGACAAATAGTGGTAGTTTGAGTGCACAACATGTCAAAAGTTGTAGTTTGGATACATCATTGCAAGGGTGACAGTTTGGTATGCAAATGTCTTTTTATCCCTTCGTTTTGTTATCCTATTATCCTTAATGATAAGAATTGCATAAAGGGTACCGTTTGTTGAAAATTTGTAATTTGTGTGCGTAATATGTCAAAAGTGGTGGCTTGGTATCGCATGCAAAGGGTGTGACAGTTTGGGGTGCAATACAGGTTCTATTTGACAAATAGTGGTAGTTTGAGTGCACAACATGTCAAAAGTTGTAGTTTTGATACCTCATTGCAAAGGGTGACAGTTTGGTATGCAAATGTCTTTTTTTCCCTTCGATTTGTTATCCTATTATCCTTGCATATTCTATTAAGCTATTCTGATACTTTCCAACACTTTAAACTTGTTTATTAAGCTCTCATCCTTACTACTGTGTTTGTTTTCCTGTGTGATCAATGTGGTACTCGAGCAGTAGTATATTGTTCTATATATGTTTGTTCTCCTCGTCTTGTTGATTCTCATCAAGATAAAGGATATACTGCACCTTTCATTTTTCAAAATCTCCAATTGCTCATTTAAGATGGAAAAAAATTGAAATAAAATATTGAATGCTTGATTCCAGCATTGAAAAACTTGCTGGATAAGAATTACTTGTCCATCCATAATAATTAAAAAAAAACTTAATTGACTCTGGATAAATGGAGTTTCACTGATTGTTGGTTAATGAAAATTTGCAGCCAGGCCCGCAAAACTTGTTAGGGATTGTGAGATGAGTGCACCTTGCGGTATTACCACCCTTTATCCAAACAGTGGTGGCAATATCCACTGTTTCAAAGCCTTGACTCCCTGTGCTCTCTTTGATATTCTTTCACCCCCATACTCCTCAGAAGATGGCCGACACTGCTCGTATTTTAGGAAATCCCCTAGGCGAGATCTACCAGGTATCATCCTCCCTCCTTTTTGCGTGAGATAGATAAATGCTTTGTGTTTTTTGTCTGATGTCCAGGACTAACCATTCTGCTCCTTTTTTCAATCCTGAAGATCTTGATAAGCTATGCGGTATAGAATCATCTGAGGTGGCTTGGTTGGAAGAGATTCAACCTCCTGAAAACTTAGTGGTCCGGAGGGGGCTGTACAAGGGCCCCATCATTAGAAGTTGAATTTGTTTTGTAATGCAAGTACCATAACAATTAGTTACACTGACCAAAAAACAGAGGAGCCAATAAGGTGATTACTATAGCGCTTGCCATCCACGGCCATGGCAATAGTTGCTGGGATGTTGGCGATAACTACTGCATTCTTATCCAGAGGCATTTGATTGTACATATCTCTTGCAATGGCTTGGCGTTGAATGCCGACCAAACATCTTGCACTCAACACATGGTGTGATTGTTTCTTTTTTGTAATAAGCATTCAGGTATTCGACTTCCAATTTGATCTTTGCCGCCTTGAGATGTTTTCTGTTCTGCAAGTACCATTCTATTTTCAGAAGCATGTATCTTTGCATGTATTGGGTTTTTCTGTTCTTACACGCCTCATTTTCTCCTTGGTGAACATTAGCCCTAAATACAACCAACCACTCTGATGTTTTGGTCTCTTGGATTGCCCTTCGGCTAGTGGCTGCTCTATGGCTCGCTCACTCGGTTGTTTTCTTCTTCTTATCTTTGGGTACATAGGTTGTTTCACGAGAGAAACACTAGGCACTAACAAAAACACGGGAAACCAAACTACTGTTAGGATCACTAAAGTGATAGAAAGCAGAGACCCAAGGACAGGTAAAAGGAAGAAAATCGGCATGCCTTGTATATTACTCACGAGCTGCCTGATCTGAACCCTTTTCCAGTGAAATCTGCTATAGATAAGCTAGATATATAGTCAAATTAGTAGGCTATTGTTCCAGGCATGTTAAATTATAAATTGACTAGAAAGTTTAAATTGATAGAAAATGTTAGATTTGATTATCTAAATTATATTCCGTAACAACTATCACTACAACAGAAATATGGTAGCCTAAGGATTGCCTAACACTATTTTGGTGACTTCCTTCATTGGCTACATGTTCTTATCTTAATTTAACTTGTTAAAAAAATAAAAAAATACTACTTACTAGGGTGTTACCTGCCCCCTACTGGCCGGGCAGGGCCGCCCCTCGCCCTAGCATGGGCGGGCATGGGGAATTTTTCCCCGCAGTCTGCTCTTGTCCATGCTGGAGCCTGCCTAACAGGGTGCGGGGGTGGACTACCATTCCCCCCCCCCCCCAGCCCTCAATCTCATCCCCTTCATTCCTCAGTGGTACCAAAACATACAAGCAGGACATTGAAGGTCAAGAAGGGACAGAAAACAAAAAAAAAAAAAAAATCAAAGTGCAACTTACGTAATCTGAATTGATATACAAGTTTGATGTTAATACTGGTAGAGGACAATTCCACGTGGGTGTGTGAGAGGTTAATTGGAGCAGCGCCTTACAGGAGATGATGACGGCAGCTTGTGACTAGTGCGACGACATTTCACGACGAGGAGAGGTAGAGTCTACTGGATAGTGGACAGTTTCACGACAAGAAGAATCGATGATACAGTTGAGTTTGGATGTTGGGTTGGGTTGAGTTGAGTTGAATAAAATATTGTTAAAATATTAATTTTAAATATTATGAGTGTGTTGGAATTTAAAAAAGTGAAATTTTTTATTATATTTTATATAGAAATTTAAAAAAGTGTATGGAGATTTGAAAAATGTGTAATGATGAGATGAAATCAGTTGGGGTGAGTTTGGGTTCCAAGTATGAGGGCTCGGCGGATGAGATTGAGGGCAAGGAATTGAGATTCAAAATAATATCCGGACATAAAATGATGCCGTTTTATGCCTAGGTTTTTTTTAAATATATATTATATATAAAAATATTACATATATATATATATATATATATATATATATATATATATATATTTAGATGGGTAGCGGGGGCGGGGCGATGGTCCAAAGGCAATGAATATAGAGAAGTAAGAACTCGAAGAGACCGGTCAAAGTTTGGTCAATGCAGAAGTGGTAATGGAGCTAGCTAGATGGACAGCTCTGTATCATGTACGTGTCTGTCTCTCTCAAAGATGGCATAAATTAAGTGCCTAAGTTTGCGGCGACTATTTTGCTAAAATTACATAGGTATTTTACACAAAGATCCTGTTTTATTACTTTCCTATCCAACTTCAATTAAAAATTACATCTCAAGCTATATACTCTACAGGTTATGCAAGGTCTAATCACTAGGGGTCATTTGGGCATGCAGCATTTTGTTCCCTCAATCAGTGAATTTTTCTATTTCCAATAACTCCACCAAATGCATTCATGGTCTAACAGCTAACTTCCTTTTATAATTGACCTAATTCAGATTCAAAATTCAAAGTCGATGGATCGGCTGTACGTCGTGTAAGACCATTAACAGCTGCCTAATAGACTCTAAATTCATTGGTTATAATTATTTATTGCTTGATACAGTTGTATGCCAATTATTTAATGCTACGTACACTTTTATATTCTTTAAATTCAGTGAACTCTCTTTTTTTTTTATTTTTTTAAAGTAAAGTTTATCTACTTTTTTTTAAATGGACTGTATCATATTTGCACACTTTAAAATTATTTCTCTTTCATATATAATATACATAGAATCATTTCTCTCCTAATCATATATTTAGCTTAAAATAAAAATGTTATGTACAGTCATTTTTACGTACTCCACTAATCATAATTCTTAGTAAAATTCCATCCACGTAGGCACCAACATGAAGATTATAAAAGTCAAGGCTCAAACTCACTTTTGCATTCTTGAATTAGGAAAAAAGATACGTTCATGTGTAAATTATTTGAGTTCAATGCTTGAGAAATATTTGCATTTTCTTTGTTTCATTTAAACCATCAATATTCTTACGTCCACATATTGATCAGACATGACTGCCGTCCATCTTTGAAGAATGGTCGGAAACAGGCACCTAAAGACAGACGTTTTCTACGCAGGTTGTCCCTGAGGTCTAAAAAGCTCGATCCATTCAAATCCGTTGAAAATAATACTAGGGTCCAAATTGATCAGTAGAATATGATTATATAGTTTGGATAATTTCCGCATCAATCATAAGAAACAAACAAAGTACACCCTGGCTATATAATTAATTGATGTTGAACCATGCATATGATCTCAAAACAGTAATCCGACATGATTCTCCTTTACGCTCAGAGATGTACTTAGGACACCATGAATATTGTCGTGATGCTAAGTTGGACGTGATCTTCATCCATTTATCAAATAATTAATATATATAAAACAGGTAACTCTTTGCGAAAAGATTCTTATGAGTTATAAAAGTAATAAAATGTAACCACCCCATGCAAACACGAAGACAAAACTTCAAGTATTTCTAGGTACGTAGGGCTGGGAGTTCCTCATTTTCTATACCCAGTTTCTGGCTCTCTCTTTCACGTAGTTTTCGGTAGCAGTTAATTTCATATATTGTTTAATTCTTGAATCTCTCTCGTCAGCTTAATTCCTCTCTTTCTATAGCAACAAAACATGCACTGTCACGCATAGCGAGACAGTTTTCGATGTCCTTTACCAGGCCTAATCGTTAAAAAATGATTCCCCTTCTTTCCCAAGAGTCAAAGTCTAGTGAGGAGCAGGCCAGCCGTATTTGTCTTGCGAAGACAAATATTCTAAATCCTTTGATGGTACCCAAAAAGACAGATATAAGGTGCAAATTTCAGAGAACTTATTTCAGTAATATTTTCATCACAAATAATGATTCTCATAGTACATAAATCATCATAAATAATCTTTTTCGTTGCAGTGGAGTATAAATGGAAGGCGGGTCTCTTATAGCGTATGATCCCCTGGCCTCCTTCCCTTTAATTTGATCTCCAAGTTATGCACATCCGTATTGTCTGGTTTTATTTTTTTTCTTTTGCAGAAATATACAGCATATGCTAAGCATGCTGGCTTTCACCATCCCGCGTATTGTCTGGCTTTCACCATTATCGTGGTTGCCGAGAATATACCTATACATGATTTTTAATTGGCGTAGTACTAAAGGAATAAGGGAAATTACTGTTGCATTGCTCAGAAAGTACTTCTTTTTCCAAAGAAGGTAATTTGAACTAATTTGAAGTGGAAGTTGCTATGGACATGATCAAATGGATCATATGTATTGGAATGATTAAGATTTCCTACAATTTTCTGGAAAAATGGTACTGCAGTGAGCTGGGAAATAGCTAGCTAGCCAGTTTTACTTAACTCCGCTCAAACAATATATATGCTATAGACGATCCGATCCAATGCCTATCTTGAAGTTTGGAGCTGACTCATGGTGTTCAATTCTTGATCTCCTGGAACATGAAGATAACTGTTTTCATGACTACTCATGATCATGATCAGAAACCTCTTTAGTAACTTTGCAACACACATGATATGCAACAAATTAATTCTTTTAATTCCCGGCCAACTATATATTCAGGATCCATATTGTACGTACGTGGCATATATACATTAATGATGATCCCTATGTACGTTGCATGCCATGAATTTCTGAGAAATAAATCTCACTTAAATTAACCTGCTAGAGAACCGCAATAGTTGGATAAAGCTGTCGAGCGCTAAAGTAGATCACAGCGAACTTATTGAATTTGCAGCTCCTGCGGCCTGCATCGCTTTTTGAAGAAATTAGTCATGCACTTAGTCAAATAAGTACGTACTAGCTAGTTTATGATAAATATATATCACTTTCCTCATATTAGTCATGATATAACAGCTAGCTGCATCAACATCTACCTTATAGCGCCTAGCTAGCTAGGGTCAAAAGACGAAATTCTTGCTTCAACTACCGATCCTAACTAGCTAGTGAGTATTTTACAGATTGATCGAATAATAGCGCTCCAATATTATTATTTTGACCAGATAAAAGATTGTGCAATCTTTTTGAAAAAGATCAATAAAATTTATTATTAAAAAATTAAATATAAATTTCATATTTACTTATTTTTTTTAAAAGATTATACGGTTTTATACACTTCATAACTGTAAATATTATTTTTTTTTGTACATTCCACAACTTCAAATATATATTTTTATATTACCGCTCAAGTCCCACTAAAATGGACTAATTTATAATCAAGATCTCAGCATGACCACATCAAAGTCATTCCAACGTATAAGAAATGAAATAAAGCTGTGAAAACAAACAATTACGTACAGCATATGGACAAGAAAACTGGTCTGATTTATATGGGCAGAAAGTCCTGGTTTAGGTGGGAAGAAAATGAAAGGTTGATGAAGGAATGGCCCACGCGCGCATTACTTATAACCCTGTTGAGAATTTAACTTCATAAACAAGTTGAGATTTGTTATTGGTTATAAAAATGGAAGGAGTCTCTAACTGAGGTCAACAATTAAGATAATCACGAGCAAGCCCGAGAGAGAGAGAGAGAGAGAGAGATGAAGGGGGACAGCTGTCAAAGGTTGGGAGCAGTCACATGATTTCTAACAGTCCAAGGGACCAGTTGCATATGTCTTCATAATGTCAGTATTATTGCAATTTAAAGAGAACATGTAGTACTAGTGTGTCCGAAAATGGTTGATTTATTTATTTATTTTGAAAAAGACCATAAGTCTTATTATATATAATTTGTATAACTTTAGTTCAGATTCTGAATGAAACAAAAACGCCCCAAAACCGAGTAGGAAATAAAACCCTCTCTCTCTCTCTCTCTCTTCTCTCTTCCTCCCCGGCCCCTCCTTCCCTGTATGATCATATATATGATCAAAGTGTTCAAGGACTAAGTACCCAACTTCAATCCGTCCAAATCCCCAAAAGGCTTGCAGTTTAATTAGGAGGCGTGCGAGGATTAGCCCAGAGACATGTTTGAGTGTAGATCATTGATCGGCAACATGAAAGGGGGAGGACTAATGTGGCACACTTTCTTCATTGATGGTTTGTATTTTGGACAAGAACATCATAAATATAGTTACTGATCTGTGATCATAGCTTATCTTCGCTAGTTCTTAATTCGCTTTTGTGGAGTTTTATTACCTGCTTGCTTACAATTCTAAATGGGTATTTTCATGAGTTTTGGGAAGGAATGAAACATGATCATCTACCAGACCGTACTCCTAATTATAATACGTGGGAGTTCTTGAAAGAAGCATTTGTTACTGATCTGTTAAATTATTTTCTTTTCATTTTCTCATGATCTAAAATTAGTCTATATTCTTAGAGAAAACCTAAGATTGAATACATATGTCCTTCGGAATATTGATTTTTTCTTGTTTAAACGATCATTTTTTAAAGATACTAAAAACGGACACATGATGACTAGCAATGGTGTTTTCACAAAACAGATATTTGCTTTGCAATTACCCATTTTATATGGCGTGTGATGAACTGAAATGCGAACGATTTTTATATGTAGCTATTAAGCATATATGCTAAAACCCAGTAAGGAGACAAGAAAAGAGATCGAGGAATGATCTCTCCGGCCCTCTCTCTCTCTCTCTCTCTCTCACACACACACACACACACTTACCCACAAACACAGACACAGACACACACACACACTGCATGATTGCATCCACCGGCCTGTCAGGTTTTCATATAGCCTAGATTTATTGTTGTTAATTCTCATTACATGCCCTCCACATATTGATTAGGTCAAGAAATGAAATTTTATTCATTATGAAAATTGGAAGAACATTAATCTGATATCATCATATATATATTGTTTCATTTTCAATTTCCTATACTCCTCATATGAGATGCTTCTTGGCATCTGACTTTCTTTGCAAAACAAGTACTGGAGATAAATGACAAGGTAGTCAGTCTCACGAGAAATATTGGGTGAAAAAAGAAAAAACATTATATACTTCCCGTTTTCGTAGCAGTAGTTTATTAATTTCCTTTTTTTTCCCCATCTTCTGAACACTTTAAGAGTTACTTGGATCGAGTTCCTCATGGAGTGAATTTCTTGTATATAGTATACGTATGTCCACTCAATAGCCAGCAACTCTTTAGTCTGCACATGTAACTTTTGTCAGTGTATGAGTCGTGGGAATTTGATCTCTGCTGGGATTCGGTGCATCCATATGGATCCTTTTGTTTTCTCCACATCTACATTGAACCTCTGGATAGAATAGAGAATAGTCTAGCTAGTTGGTGCGCGCATGTAATTAAAAGTACATATATTGATAGGATCTAGGTTAAAGTCTTTATTACTTCCATTTATAAAGGTGGATGAAACAGTTCATGATGTCTAGGACCATTAAATGTTTCCTGCAATACATAAGTACCCCCAGTTAGCTATCAACTAAAGCAATAAGCCGGCCTGTAAGATCAACGGCACTTGCTCAATTAGAACATTTTAAGTAGTTGCATCTCGTAAGAGAGTAATTAGTAGCCTTAATGATATATATAAGTGAACACACGAATGCTATAGTAGTGGATCGATCGGATTATTCTAATTAATTAGTTAGATTCGATCGTTTTTATGTACATTTTCGTGGTTAATATATATTATTCTAGATTATATATATGAACAAGAAGAGATTTTGAAGCATAATTAAGAAAAAAAATCAAAATAAAAAGAAAATTGATAGTTTTTTTTTTTTTTTTTGAAAGTAAGAAAATTTGATAGTTGTAAGTTATGGGAATATTGGAAGTCGTTAATTATGGGAACATCAATGCATGATTCAATATATAGACCTCCACTTTCTACGTACGACTTTCAATAAATATATATATATATATATACACACACACTGCATCTCCCAGATTTTTATATGTAGAGTTAGAATTATAATATTTTCAGGCTTTTATAGAGAAATGTTGTACAATATGATTGCGAAACGTTAGGATATTTAGACAGTGAAGGTACCATAAATAAATGAAGTTCATTAGCAAGCGTCAGATTGAAACCTAGCTAGCGAGTTATTTATAACCTAAAACAAGCTTACATGATTTCAGCTCCTTTTTCTTTCAGCGGTCTAACTTCTGAAGAAAGAACTCAATTTTTGGAGGTGGCCGTTTAAAGAAAACTGAAGTAGCCATGACAGAAGGATCATCAGATATCTATGATAATGAAGAAAGTAGTGACAGGAGTGAGGAGCAGGCCGAAAATGCCTCTGTAGTGTCTTCACAAAGGTGCTCGTCTTTTGACTTAAATGAAGAAGCCTGTAGTACTGAAGAGGGGGATAGTACGGCTCAGGTTGCTGGACTCAGCAATATTAATGAGGATGACCATGTGAAAAGAATAGATGGGAATTCAGTTAATAACGAGATCTCCGGTACTGATGATCAAGGAAATCATGAAAGGACGAGTACTAGAGTCAGGCAATATGTTAGATCAAAAATGCCTCGGCTTCGGTGGACTCCTGAGCTCCATCTCTCTTTTGTTCATGCCGTTGAAAGGCTCGGTGGACAAGATAGTGAGTTTCAACCATGCATACATATACTTGTCAAAGAAATAAAAAAAGAAAGAGAATTTCAATGATAGATATGTTTTTAATTCCCAATCTATTTACCTAATATATAGTACTGACCTTCGGCCTGGATTAATGGTGCAGGAGCAACTCCCAAATCAGTTCTTCAGCTCATGAGCGTGAGAGGACTCAGTATAGCCCACGTAAAGAGTCATTTACAGGTACTGCAAATGATGGGATCATTATGATTATATCTGTTAATTATAACCTTAAAAAGCTGATTAATCATCAGTTTGAAGCTTTTCTAGAATTAACCAATCATAAAGCCCAATTTTACCTCGTAAGAGCGCACCACTGATGATATTGGAGTTTGTAAAACCCTAGCCCCATGTTAGAAATACGAAAAACTTGTTTAGGCCTGTTTGAACGATGAGACGAGATCATACCATAAATTTGTATATAACAGGGAAATAATTTGTGAATAGTAATGAAATAATTTTAGTTAATATATTTTATGCGATTTTGAAAAATTAGAAAGAAAAAGTTTAATAAAAATATTATAAAATAAAAATATTATAAGAATATATTTTTTAATATTATTTTTGTTTTGAGATATAAAAAAGTTATATTATTTTTTATATTTTATTTAAAATTTTGAGAAAGTTATAATAATTAAGTAATGATTAGATGAAACAGTTAAAATCATTTGAAGTTAAAAATATATTTGCGTTTAAATGGTATACGTTTGGATATTCAAATGATATGGGATCATGAGAGGAAATCAACTCAATATCCAAAGGGGGTCTTAAAGTGATTAGACTATAAAGATAATCACGTGTTAAGTCTCATGTGCATTGATTACTTAAGGCTCTCTTTGGATAATGAAAGTATTTTATCTCATATTATCTTATCATTATAATTTTTTGAAATTCACACACAAAATATATATAATAAAAAATTCAACTTTTTCAAATCTCAAAATAATAATAATATTAAAAAATAATATTATAATAATATTTTATTTAGTTTTCATATAAAGTCATCTCATCTTACTATCTAAACTGCACCTAAATAGAACTGACTCATGACCGACTACTGTTTTTCTAAAGTCATTACAATATTAATTATCTCTTTTTGATTTTTTTTTTTGCTAGTTTATAATTAGTACTTTCATTCATTTTTTGAATCGTTTATTTCAGATGTATAGAAGTAAGAAGCTCGATGAGGCTGGACAAGGTAATGAATTTTTATGATATTTCGCTAGCTTATGATATATTAATTAATATCACCTATATATAGACGTTCATCATGTAATGATATGGCCGGCCGGGAAATTAAACAAAGATAACTCCAAAGTACTTTAAAGAAGCTCCTAGGAGGCTCGGATCTTTAATGAGTCAAAAATTAATAATTCAGAATATTATTAATATTTAATACAAATTTTACACGAAAACCTTCTAGCTCTGAGGTTTCTGTACGTGCTTGTTCAAAATGTGTTTTGTGATCCCGGCCATATTGATGGAAGTGAATTAGGATAGAAACTTAGGCATTTTGCTTTTAAATGTATATAACCCGTGATTTCGTCCCTTTTTTTACAGTGTTGAGTCAAACGTACAGCCCATTGCAAGGAAGAAATCATATGCAAGGCATTCTGCACCAAACGACCAGTACTGCTCATCATCGGCACTTCAGAATGGAGAATGGTGGGATAGTTCTAGCTAGGCATTCTGATTATCATGATCATTATAATGTTGGTCATGGTCTTTTGCAGTCATCCCTCTCTCAACTATCTTTAGATCATCATATGATCAAAGCTAGCCGCCTCCCAAGGTAACTGATACTTCTGGAAAAAATTCTTGGCATACTGCATTTAGTTATATTCATCTATATAATACTCTACTTGTAACTCAGTCACATGATTATAAAGTGAAGAATTTGGTCAAGAAAAGTGAAATAATTTCATAAAAAATAAATAAAATTCCGAGATTGTTATTGGCATATATGTGAAATAGAGTACTACTAGATACAAGCAAGATTTGTGCAAGTCATTTTCAAAAAAGTGTGCGCGAGATTTGTGTATGTAATGCTTGCACTTATCATTATTCTTTTAAGAAACACGAATTTGTATCATGTTCGTGATTCCCCCTCGATCTGTCATTATAGGCTGCAGCAGTGGCCAGCTACTAATCAGCATGCCATGAGATCAAGGGCAAGTTATCTAATAAGCAAATCAAACTCATGCATTGGAGGAGATCAAAAGGATTTCAACAGCAGCAAAACAGCCATCGAAACTCCAGGCAATTCAACATCTTCAAACCGAACTCATGCAATGGATAAAGACTTCCGAATTGGACCCATGAGACCTAGCCGATTTCTTGAGAAAAAGAGATCATGGCCTCCAACATTCGAAACGGTTAGCAGTCAAAGGAAAGTTAAAAGAACTAATACCAATATTACGTGGGATAATATTGCTGTCGCCAATACAAACGGTAGGCAGCTGATCCTATCAACTTCAGAAGATCTTGTGAGAAACTCCAATAGCTTTAAACCCGAGTTTGAGCCCCCGTTTCGGCTTGAGGTAACTTTTTAATATATACGAGAAATACCCTTTTTGAGGATTTTATTAAGCATATAATAAATATAATTAAATCAATACTTTTCCATTAGCTTCAACTTTTACAACTTCAAGGCCACATGATTGATCGCGACTTGAATTTATTTTGTATTTTCCACCTTTTAAGTCTGACCTATACACAATATTGTTTCTTGATCTTCTCATTGATCTTCTTCTTCTTCCCAGCTTTTATTTTACTCATTCATTTTTTAAAATGCAGCTGAATGAAAAGAAAATGTTGAAGGACAACGCATGGTTTCCTGATTTGCAACTAAGACTTAGCCAAAGAGTTGTGAACGAGGACGAGAAGACTCACGGCACAGGAACACATGAAATTGGCACTATGCTTTCCCTTTCTTAGCTTATTATTAATTTGTCGCCAAACTCGTACAGATTACGTACACAAAAATATGACGTAACACAACGTCAAGCCAAATTGAGAACAAGTACTTAGAATTTGACTACGTAAATATGTAAATTTAAAAAAAAAAAAAAAAAAAGGAAAAAAAAGAAAAAAGAAAAAGGGCACCATCGAAGTGAGATCGTCCAAGTGCTTGCCCTTATTGAAGCCAAGGACGAAGATAAGAAAAAGACAAACAAGACTGTTGAGAAATGATGTTCAGATTAATCCAATATAATGTGATAGTACTATATAGTATCGTCGAAGCCGTGTGTTTTTAAATGTATTCTTGGATGCAATTAATAGTACTCTTTTGTAACAAGTTTATCCTCTTGCTTATGTATATGGTGGATCGTAACCTACTAATTAATTAGAAGTACGTATGCAAATCTACCCCCTTTGTTCGGCGAAGGGATTAGACCAAGCACGGCACCGTTGACCCCGGCCAATTCTGGACTTGGTGTGCCGACCGAGCCGTGTTGATAGTGTGTTTCGTATGTGCAGCTTTGCCGTCACCGAACTGCGCTGGTCAAGGCGCGTCCTCCATTAATAGTGTAGTCCGGCCGGTTTGTTCCATTGACATGGTAAAACAAGAAAATAAAAAGTTCCAACAATCTCAACAATCAACATGAAATATTCCAAAATAACATGAACTTGTTGCAAAGTGGATTCTATCGTACGTTTCTTGATGTTTTTTGATTAATGGACCAGTCGGTCTGGTGATCAGTATTTTTTAGATCCCTTAGTAGGGTTGTAAAAACAAACTGGTGAACCAGTGAATGGATCGGATCAGTACTAAGTTTGGTTTAATTCGGTACCTGTTTTATTTTTCTCAAAATCGGTTGTCAAAAAGGTCCGATTCCGATTTTTCTTTATCTAAAACCAGACCGGTAGATATATATTTTTTAATTTTTTATATTGTATATAATTATATATAAAATAGTTTTGTTTTATAAGATAAATTACTAATTAATACAATAGCAAATTTTAAAATCTTATATTACTATATTTTATTGTATTAATAGTTATACTAATATTATATGATGCGTATTAATAGTTGTACTAATACTATATCACTATTTATTATAATATACTATAATATATCACTATATTATATATTATAACATATCACTATAGTCTATAATACAATTATAATATATATGATAATATATTATCATACTATAATATATTATCATACTATATATTAGAATACTATAATATACTATATTATATAATATATAATATAGTATATTAAAACTGAACAATTGGACCGGAAATCGGTAAAACCGGAGTACTGATTTTGAAAGGTAACAGGTACATAATCGGTTTTAAAAAATGTAAAATCAGTGTGTACCGGTTTGGTCCTAAATATTTTTGTCCAAAACCGAACCAGTTACACCTTATCCCTTAGTAAGATTAAGGGTTTGAGTGATTAATGTACATACCAAAAGTACCACGTCCGTGCATGAGATCTTGTTCTTTTTTCACAAAATGCATAACCAAGGGAATTAAGATCTCAAATGAAGTGAAAGGATTCTTAAGATCTGAGATCTTAAAGAATAGTTGCTATTTGAGATGCAGATGAGGCTACCTTGTATAGCGCCTAAAGTACATTTTTGTTTACTAAAGGTGATTGTAGTATTTGGTATCTGGAGGATTATTAGGATGATTTTTTTGCTTATTTAGCTTGCATTGAGTATCGTGTGAGTCATGTTTATCGTGAAGGCAATGTTATGATTGATTTTCTTGCCAAGAGAGGTGCTGGGGGTTCTGATATGGACTAGCACAATGATAGTGCTTTTCTACCTAGCCAATTACATGATCTTCTTATAATAGATAGAATTGGTCTTCCTTATCTGTGCATTTCGTAGTTTTGTCCCAAGTACGTTGTTTGTTTTTAGTTCATCTGATTTTCTATCATTATTTGCATGTGTGGTTTTTCTTGCTGGTATTGGGTTTGGTTTGTGTTTTGTGCTGGTTTTGTCTTTCTGAACATTTAGTATATGTTGTATTTTGTTGGGCTTAATCGGTTTTTTCTTTTTATGCCTAGGAATTATTTTTTATTTTGCTTATTTGTACATCCCAATATCTGAATTGTAACCAAGGTTTTCGTTTGTTACAAGTGAGAGTTATTAATAAAATTGAGGTACCATCCTTTCTTTTTTTAAAAAAAAATTGAGGTATTGGTTGTATTGTCATCAAATTTTATATTTTTAAAATAAAGAATTATAATTCAATAATAATAAAATATCAAGTGGAATGAAAGTATGAATATATATAACATTATTTATTATTATTTTTTTAATAATAAATAATAACAAAGTGGCGCTGTCCCAAGTTTATTAAAAAACACTTATTTACGGCGGAAGAATACTGTTGTAATAACATTACACTTGGAGATTTACAAGATATAACGCTATAAACTAACCCAAAACCAAGTGTCAAACCAATCCAAGAAATTCCGAATAAATCAACAAAACAAATACTACCAAGCCTAAAACAAAACAACCCAACAATATTCCAAAAAAACTGAACCAACCTGCATAAAAACAAAGCAACCAACAATAATATATATCTAACATTATTATTATGTATTTATAGTAGATATTGATGTCTCGATAGCACGGCTGTACCATATAATATTGGCACGAATTCTTTTGTTAATTTCTTGAAAAAATCTTCACAACCTCCTACTATTCACAAACACTCCACACTCCATATTTTCTTTTAAATTTTTATTATTTTATCTTTTATCAAATATTTAATATATAAATAATGAATAAAAGAATTAAATTAATTTAAAAAGAATAAATTCAAAAAATATATTAAAAAAATATTAAAAAATTAAAAAAAAAAAATAAAGTGTGGAGTGTTGGAAAGTTGTGTATCATTCCTTTAATTCCTTGACTATGTTAGTTCCAACAATAAGTTTGTCGAGGACAGCCACTGTGTTTGTGATCTAACACAAATTCCTTCAGGTACAAAGTTCTCAGTAAAAGGTTCTGCAACTAGTTGTGGTGAGCAGTGTGATAGTTTCAAAAAGAATATAGAAAGGAATTAGGAGGTACGGAAAATGATGGCGCAGGCAGTCAGGCAGGGGTAGATGAAAAGGCAATTACATATAGCAGCTTGATCGAAGGATCATGACAATTAATCATGATCTAAGAATCAGTTTGGTAAACCACTTTTTCATTAGGACTATTATAAGTTTGTAATTTAATATATTATATTAAATCATGTAATTTTATAATTTTTTTTATATAATTTTTTTATAATTAAAATATTTCTAAAAAATAAAGATGGATTTCCAGTAACATTTATATCATATGTAGGTTACAATATATAACGAGCGGTGTTACAGTCACCGCTCGTGGCTCCCGGAGCCAACGTTTGAGTAAAAAAAATTTTTTTATTTTTATTTTTCAAATCATTTTTTAATACTTTTAAATATTTTAAAAATATATAAAAATTTTATAATAATATTAAATAATTTTTTCTTAATTATTAAGAAAAAAAATAAAAAATAAAAAATTTTAAAGCCAGGGAGCCACCAGCGGTGGCTTTAGGATTTTCCATATATAAAAGCAAGCCTTTCTAACCACCTTCCAAATAATGAATATGGGGAGAAAACCAGACCCACATAACCTGTTGAACGTTGAGCAGAAGAATTATAAATATATATATATATATATATTTATGGTTTTAGGTGAGATCTTAAGAGCAACTTTAATGTCAAGCGTCTCATCTAATTAAACCCACCTCTGATGTGTACGGATTGTAGTTCAACTACAATGCTTTGAAGGGATCTTTTGGAGTGTGCAGATTGTAGTTGGATTACAATTGTACGTACTGCGCGCATGTTCAGGGACCAGTGAGAGAGACAGAGACACGGACAGAGAGGATCAGAACAACTCACGCATGATTTATATTATGTTCAGGGGCTAGTGAGACAGAGACAGAGAGGATCAGAACAACTCATGCATTTATATTATTTTCATTGTTTTTCAATGAATCCCATCTTTTTTCGTTCCGTCCATATTCTTTGCTCCTTCTTTATTTTTTTTTAATATTTAATTTGATTTTCTGGAATTCTATTTTCTATGGCTGGTTTGATGGGAGACAAGTAGAGGGCATTTTGGATGGCAGGTGGACGTCATTCATCATTGAGAAAGAAGAGTCTATGGTGACATGGCCTCATTTCCTCACTGAGAATAATCCTTAGGCCAAGAAATTGTTGATTTTCACCAATATGAGCGATGTTTAATCATAAGCGAAGTAAAAAATAAAAATATTAAAAATAAAAAAGAAGAAAAATATTAAAAACTTTTGACCTACAAGTGACCATAATAGCACATTCCCTTGCTAAGGCATTTGCTTGGAAGGGCCTAAGCAGTCCTACAATTAGTAGCTCATCAATGGGGTTGGATTAAGGATTTGCAGGGCTCTCTCGAAATAGATTGAACTGTAGCTCGACCTTCCACCCATCAAACCCAGTAAGAAAAGGCCATTTCTAGCCCAGAAAGTCATTTGTAGAAACTCATGGGCTTTATACTATAACCGGTCGAATACTGATCAGTTAAGAAAAGCTTTCCCTTGGCCTCAGTAGTTGCAACCTAAATCTGGGATGGGCCTCTCTGCCACCTTTTTGTTAAAAATTTAAAACGTTGTAGATGAGAGAGATTTGTCCCCTAAGCAGGGGTGAAAACCGAAGGAATCAGCACGGTTTCGGTGCCAAACCAACGCCGCACCAATGTTGGAGAATAGTGCTCAAAATTGGCCAAAACTGGTCGATTGGGAGAGAGAAAACTGATAGTCTCGATCTCGACTTGCATTATTGCAGTCTTCAATTTGCCATTAGCGTTTCTATGACAGAGGAGCATCGTCTGCTGCTCTGCCATGAGTGTGCGAAGAACACTTGCAAAGGAAACAGAAACCCTAGACGAGGAAGAAGAAGACGGGAAAAAGGAAATAAGCTTGGGGGGTTCGTTTAATCCCATTTTGGAATGGTGTTGTTTGGCTTGAACAGAACCGTTTCACTAAATTTTGTTTTCTATTTCTAGGCTCTTAAAATGAAATGGCGTTATTTTTATATAAATATAAAATTTTTAAAAATATATATATTGACATCGGCCGGTTCAACAATTTTTCATTGGGTCGAACTGGGATTGAATAGGCCGACGTTGGTTTTGCATAATTCTTGCCACCGGCCGACCAGTTCTCAGCTGGTTTTGACCGGTTCCGTGCTCCGGTAGCTTTTCTAATCGGTTCCGGCTAGTTTTCTTGGTTCCTGTACAGGCCTAGCCCTAACCCCTTGGCATTTTTACAAAGTTCCTGTTTATACCAAGGGCAAATGAGAAAAGGAAAACAAAACTCTTGTTAAAGCATGAATGGAAGGTTTTTACAAAAGTGGTGCGATAAACTTGCAAGTATTAAAAAGAAAAAAAAAATTGAATTTTATAGAATACTATCAGAGACTTATTTTCAGAAGACCACGGCCAATATTCATAAAATTGAAGTAGAACGAGATAAATTACTACATCCCCTGCAATTTTTATTTTTATTTTCAGAAAAATTACAGCAACAATTACTATTTTACATGGTATTTCCTCCGTGTTCTTGACAGAACCAAGAAAAGAAAGAATCGCAGATGCCATGAGATTTCTGTTTCTAAAGCTGCCAGGCTCCATAGCATGCACCACAAGATCTGTCCAGGAGTTATCTCAGTTGTAAGTACATAGCGATTCTCGTCAATCCAAAAAGAAATTAATGCTAAAACAGCATTTAGCAATATCTTACAACATCATAATCAGTACAGGACAGCTAGAATAAATTACAAAGATGAAACATAAAAAATTATTCTTAAATGAGTTCTACACATGTATCATCAAAACAGAAAACCGTAGCTGATACTGTTGATAACATATTGGAATTCTGTCTGAAGGACATGACCAAATAAACCTTTTGCATCAAAAACTGAAAGATGACAAAACTAATTGCTGAAGGTGGAAGGGTGGAAGACTACAATATTGAGACAAACAAATGCAGTAACCCTTGAAAGTAACCATAATAAAAGAAATGCATATAAAGAAAGTACTTAAAGATAATAGTGAAACTACTCGAACAGCTGGTGAAGCATTTAAAATCTGCATGAAAGTCAACAGACCCAGAGAACTCAGAAATATTGCCATGACAGAGTACTCAAGTTATCAAGGAACCTATATCTTCATTTATTACACCATTCATATAAAATACAATATCACAGAAAAATCTAGACCATTGCCTCAGCTACATTACAAGGATAAATAACAGTAGCTGGTGAACTTAAACCATGATTTCCAAACCAAATTCCACCTACCTAACATATGAGAAGAAGCTAGGTGTAGAAGAACCACCAGGTGAAATGATAGGAAGGAAGAAATATACTAGATTTTTCCCTTTCAAAACCAGACTTCCCAAACAAGCCAACAAGCATAAGCACTTCTCAGGGGGGCCTCTGCAGTAGGTTTTGGGTTGCTGGGATATGAGTAATTAACTCCTGTAAAGGACAAGAAGAAAATAGTTCTTTTTCACTTGGTGGCAGACCTTCAATTATGGAGAACCAATGAACATTAAGAAATGATACCATTACCTCTGAATAACGAACATGATCGTGATGCAAATGAGATGATTTTACAATTGCTTCCCACTTGGTATTAGTGGATGATGTCTTGTATTCCTGCTTTCGTGAGGAAATGGAAGGCAGACTGGGCAGTGCACGCCAGAGCCAAGAATCAGAAGGTGACTTTGGTAAAGGAGGGTGGATGGATACAGAACTAGCATCAGCATTTCCTGGACCATCTGCTTTAAGAATCTGGTCACTGCTGATATTTAGATGTCCAACAGTAGTCAGTTTTGAGCATTCCAGGCTAGATCTTCTATCAATCCCTTGATTCTGTCCAGAGTCCTCAATTGTGACTTCTTGGCCTTTCGGATGTGATATTGCAGACAAAGAAGATATATCAGCATCAACAGACACAGAGGCATCTAATGTGGTTCCTTTATTTGAAATATTTAGGCATTTTATATCTTGGAAAATGGATTCTGTGTTAGTAGTATCTTCCGACCCTCTTCTCTCTAAAGACTTTTCCACATCCTCAAGAGCAGAGGCTGTCCATTCCTGGGTGACTGAGGAGCTTGAATTTGAAAATGCTAATTTTGCATTGTTCACAGTGTCTACATACAGTGTCTTCTCAACTGCAGGGCTCATTGGGCCTGACCTTTGCTTATTTTTATTGCTGCCTTCATTACACACACTAAACCTATTGGCCTTGAAATTCTCAATTTCTTTGGGAAGGCCAAGGAAACTGACACTGCGAAAGGGAGACCGAGGTGCTTCATTCCTGTAGGGAGACACTCCAGCACCCTGTAAACGTGTGTATGGAGAAGACCTACCCAATGTTTGCAGTTCTCCAGAACGTGTTAACCGACTATATTCACCATTCCGCTTTTTATCAACCTTCTGCAGTTCACCTGATCGAACTCTATAGTCTGATTGGGACTTATCCACAGCATTCCAAGCATGCTGAAAACAGACAAGACCGGAAGCACTGAATATGACTTTTATTAGTTATAACCAGAACATTGAATATAAACAGAACGGGAAATGGAAATGTTCACCTTTTGGACAATTTGACTTTGAGATTGAACAGTTCTCCCTGGTCTTACAATCTCACGTGTGGAAGACACATGAGATAGGGTCCCAACTTTCATCCCTGGCACTGGGCTTAAGAGGCAAAGAGAATTCTTAAAGCATAATCCGGGGAATAGCCCACAACCTTTAGCTGAGTTATTACCAGAAGTGTCGTGCTCATCATCATCATCCTCACTTTCTTCTTCATCTTCATTTTGGCTATATAACGGTATTATGTTAGACCCATTTTGATTTAGCAAATGCCACCTATCCTCACTAGCTACTCTGTTAACTTTTCTAGGTTGCTCAAGGGAAGCACCTTGTTTCCTTGAAGCATATTGAGGTGGCTGCAAAGCCATTGCCCTGGCTGCGGGTAAGAAGCGACTCATCATAAAATCTAGAGTTTGTGGATCTGTAGAGAAGGTCCCAGAAGGCTTCACATCTGGACCATCAGACCCACTTAGACCACTAGCACTGTAGTTCATTGAGAATGAATCCGTAGGAGACAGTGTGTCATGTGCATCAGAATACACATCATCATCGTCCTCCAAACCCAAGCCCCCTTTCTCATTTATCCCCTCTGTGGAGCACTCCTTGTCAGTTGAAGTATATGGCACAATTTGACCCCACAAGCTATTTGTATTGTCACATTCCTTTTCTGAAGGCAGCTTTGTAATATTCATAAACCTTGCAGGAGGAAGCCTTGGAGTAACAGAGGCCTCCTCAGAAGGCGAAGGTTCAGGCCCACTACCATCCTTGGCTCTTCCTGGTATCTTCTCCCAGTGAAAAGGAACTGCAACACGTTCTGTTACTTGAACCAAATCCAATTCCGATTGATAAAAAGGGAGAGAAAGTTGTCTATCGGGCAGAGGATACTCAGTTATTTTCCTATTCCTCCTATCTTCAGATGCTGACGGTGAAGAAAATCGCCTAACAGACAGAAGTGGTGCACCGAAATTCAATTTTCTTTCCCCCATCAAATATTAAATCCAATTGAGTTCTATACAGCTCCTATTAATTCACAGTCCAGCAATAAACAAAATCATAGACAGTGACAAGAGATATGGAAATATCGGCATAAAGCCCTCCAAATGCAAATTTTCCCCAACTTCTGAAATGAAAACAAAAAAAGGAAAATTGATCATTAAAATATATGAAACTTAAAACACTAATGATTATCTACTCGAACCAGGCACGCAATAGAAAAAAGGGGACAGACGAAAAACAATAATATGAAGTTGGTAATATTTTGCTCCCACATGGCAAGATCATTAAATAACAACACTGGAATACAAGAGCACTTACAGTCCTTAGCTTTGACCAGACACTAAAAAAAAAAAAGAACAACAAAAGAAAAAACATTGCTGAAAGATAGCTCAATAGAGTAAGAACGAGGTTTTGATCTTAGGTTGTATAATTTGAGATTTAAAAGAAGAAATAAGCAAGCAATTTTTCTTTGTTTTTGCTCATATCTGCATTTGAGAAACTGATGCCGTAATAAAACAATCAGTCAGACAACAGTCATATCAGATAACTCGAATTCGTAATTCTAGAGATAGTAGATGTCGAGAGTTAATTCTGAACAACTAAACAGACAGACCATTGATTTTATAAACTTAGTTTGACAAGAACTAGCATTTCTCCTTGTTAAAAAACAGAAAACACTCCAAATGAACTACTAAACGAACCCTCGAATTTCTTCCAAGTAGAATTATAAACGACACTATATATAAGAAATAAAATTCTGATGGAGGACTCATTGTAATAAAATGAAACATAACTTCCTTTCCCAGAATTTCGTTCGTTTTAACAGTGTCTTACTAAAAGTGAAAAATGTAGAAGAACATAATTAGACTGTTACAAGAAAATTCAGAACTTGCAATCAAAAAGAAAGGAAAGCACCCAAATTGACAAAGTTCTTGCACTACTAAAACTAGCAATTCCCGACTAGAACAGAAGTTTATGAAAGAAAATGTGACATACCGTGGAAGATCGCTGTTCTTCGTTATTTTGACACCTAAAATGATACCGTGGAGCTCCGGGGAACTAGCGAAAACAAAGAAAAGCCGTGATACTGTGTGTGTCAGACAGAGAGAGAGGAGGGGGGCCAGGGGGGCTTTGGTAGGCCTTATGCGCTGAATGAGAGAGTACAGTATCGGAGAAAGTGATAAAAATATTTATATTAGGATTTCTTAAAACTTGTGATGAGATTTGAGTATGCAAAATCATGCCATTATTTAAGACTATATCTGTGAAGAAGAAGAAGAAGAAGAAGGTTTAAAATTAACCAGAGAAAAATGAGTTCATCGACAGAAAAAAAAAGAAAAAAAAAAGAGGGGTTCGTGAACAAGGGGGCGTTCATGCACTAAAACTGATATGGCTGAGAGATTGATTGGGCGGTGTGGACAGGAATGTGCAGTTGGTGAAGATGATCATTCTTTCCCCTTTCTGTCAATTTGGCCGGAATGGACCGACACATTCTTTTCTTAATTTAAAAAATAAACATTCGACTTTGATAAATAAATAAATATTGTCAATTCATTATTTAATACGATGATGTTTTTGTTAAATAAATAATAATAATATACAAATAAAACTTTAGTTATTTTATGATTTATCAACATGATTTACCGCCCGGCGCCCAAACAACATCACCGGGTTTTGGCGTCAGAAGATTCCTCTGATACTAATAACTTTATTCACATTTAATTTTGTAAATTCAAATCAATATAATTATAATATATGGTGCTCCCTACTATTTTCTTTGGGTCCCTTCAATTCCTTGGATTCCTTCATTTTGTCATTTCATCCTACTTAAATTTCAAATTTGTTGCTTTCACTCTAAGAGTTCATTTTCCAAGAAAATTCTGGTATTAAAATATTTATTAAATAATTAAATTAATTTTATTTATAAATTAAGAAACGATATTTACAATCTTAAAATATATAAATTCTATACAAAAATATATATATTATATTTACATTACCCTTCAAATTGTGGACACTGGAGAGCACAAAAAGTTGAAAACCTCGCCGAATTTTGGAGTTATATAGCATAAGGCCCGGGCCCCCATGGGTGTGCCCTCTCGTGATTTTGGCTCTCCGCCAATCTTGACTAAGGTATGAGAATTCATATTGAGAAAAAGACAACCCAGACTACATATCCATGATTCCATACCACATACAGAAGTCTGAATGCGCCATTTCTAAAGCATTTGGATCTAAAGGCTATTCGCTCCCTTTTTCTCTTTTTTAATCCTCTGAATGTGGAAGGGATCGGAGGAGATCAATTAGAAAAATGCTACAACTATAAAAAGATTTTAATAAATTCATAATCAGATGTAATTTCATATGATCCGATAGATGAACACACGTTGACTGACTTTTTATTTTGTTGATCTTCTCATTGATATATGAAAATCCTGGTGTACTGAAACACTGACCTTGCAGAGCTGCCCATATTCCAAATGAAGGGAAAGCTTCGGCTGCTCTAATAACATGATCTGGCCTGCTCAAAGTGCCGCATTTGCTTCTCAAGCAGATTGCATTACTACTCGAGCATGTTCATTCTACCTTTCACAGACGGAGAGATCCACATAGATCTCCTAATCTAACCCTATCGGAGGTTTAAGTTACGTTTGGATGTTGAAATAATATATTAATAATAGTAAACAAATATTGAATGATAGTAAAAACATAGTGAATAATTCGTAAATAGTAATGATGTAGCCTGAAGTGAATCAAGTGATCTCATATTACCTTACTAACCAATCAGATCCTTAGTCTCTCATCTCTATTAATAAAAGAAAAATGTTTGGACAGTAAATCCACGTACGTTTTGTAGCTCGAGAAATTTCGAGGGATTGTACTGGGTGGAAATTTCCAATCTGATTTTGAAAAAAAAAATATATATATATATATATACACACACACACACATAAATGTTCGGGCAGGACCATTCTTACCCTACATACTTGACCAATTGACCGCCCAGTGCAACAAAGAGTTGTCACATGAATATTAAATTTTTTAGCCGCTCTTTGTCCACATGAAGAGCTTTAAGAGACACTCTATTGCAGAACTTTAATGTGGCCCCCAACAAGAGGCTGTCCGCTCCGGAAAAATGTGATTAGGGTCTTCTATAATTCATCCATTTATCCTTCCTGAGAGGCATTCAAGAAGATTTGGTGGGAAAGGTTGTCACATGGATACTTTTTTTCTTTGGTTTAACATTAAACATTGAAATCATGGTATTCTCAGCTGTTTAACAGATGCTCCGTCACTAATTTTTGTAATTATGCAGTCATCTCCATGCTTTGATGCTTTAGAATTTACATAGACCAAATTTTAGAACCTAGAGTAAGAGAGAAATAGACACATGAAAGCGGACTTCGGTCAAGAATTTAGAGATCTCTATATAATAATTTGGTTCCTCATCTATATTTCAAAACTAATGTTAAAATAAAAGCACAAGTTGCTTAAACTTCTTTTTCTCTGTGATTTTCACTTCTTTGAGATTTGCTTCTCTACCATCTTTTATCAATGAAACTCATAACTTCAATTGAAAGTTCATGGGGCAGCAAAAGTAAAATTTTTGTTAACTCTATGGTAAAACCAGCAAAGTATCTGATGCAGTGAAAACGTCAGTGACTTCTATGAATCCCAGTTGAAGAACACTAGCATAAGTTGACTACAATAAGATCTGGTTTGCATTTGATGTGCAGGAAAACTTTACAGTGCTGTAGGCAGTAACCGATCCATTTTCCAACCATTGTGCGTGTTCTCAAAGTACACACGTATGAGGCAATCGATACTTGTCTTAACAATGGTGATGAGGGAGTGGCAGCAAGAGCAGATCTTGTGAACTTTTAATGAATCTTAATCTGTCTTCAGTTTTTTTCACCCCTCACTACCTCTCAATTTCTCAGTTTGGATTATGGCTTTTATATCACGTTTAGGAGAGTACAAACGGATAGAACTATTCATTCAAGTTTGAACAATGTGAAATTGTATAACAGATCACTTGATTACCATTTGGGTACATTACAATGCCTGGACCAGAACGTCTTTGCTGCTTTGAATGTTGTGCTATGAACTGGAAAAATCAAGTGGACATAATTGTAATAAATGAAAATGTTGTTTCAGACACATCATCAAGAGGAAGTATCTGGTTTTGCTTACAGCATATGTTCAAAAGCCATAAAAACCCGTAAAGCAGAATTACACAATGCTGCAGCCTTTTGAAGAAATTGAAATAGTATGAGTAACGACCTGCAAACTTCATAGAAATCCATTAACTATCTCAGCGTAACGCAGCAAACCGATTCCTCTTCCACTGGAGAGGTTGGTACTCCTTCTCTTTTTGTTCTAGTTTGGACCATGGGAACTTGTGTTTAGCCATTTTCCGCCTACTTGCAGTTACACCCAAGTAATCTCCATAGTTCTGCGGAACAAAAATTGAAAAAACAAGTGACTCCTTCGACCAATATATGCACTATTAAGACTATTGGAACGAGTAATTGGACTTTTGTTTGATGCCTTGCTACACAGAACTAATAGTATGCAATCGGTTAAAATATAATCAATAGATGTAAAATGAAGTCCAATTCCAAAACAAATGGCCTGAAACCAAAGATCGATGGTGTATTTATACCTTGAGACAGAGCCCTTCTTCGATATCACAAAGGGGATAATCACTTGGGCAGCAGAACTCAGTTCCGGAACAGCAAACGGCATTCTCATATGGACAGCAACCATAGATCAGGCAAAAACCATAGAATTCAAATATACAGCAGCACGTCTCATCACTAGGACAATAGGAGAAGTCTCCACATTCACTTGGTGTAGGAGAAGGAGGTGGCGGCGGCGTTACAGGTGGTGGTGGCGGTGGTGGTGTCACAGGTGGTGGTGGAGGAGTTGGGGATGGATAAGGAGAAGGTGAAGAAGACTCTTTAGTTGGATAGGAAGCCATGGCATTAATGGCGCAGACTCCATATGCTAAATTGGTGTTCCTTCTTATGTATATGTATCCCTCCATTCCCCAGTCTGTCCCCCATGAATTCTTCACTATCCAATAATCCTCACCATCTTCAGAACCATAGCCCACTATTAAGACTGCATGGTCAATGTCATCAGGATCACTTGAACAGTCACCATCGTAGATACCCTGAACAGATGATTACATTTTCATCAACTAAACATGAACCATTTTTCCATTTCAAATTTCCATATATACATATAAACTTGATGAACAGAGATTAGACTTACACTTGTGTATAGCTGAAAGTCCAGTGCAGAACCATCCATACCCACACTAATGGGTTGCTGAACAGTAGCACACAAGAGAGCACTGTCTGATTCTTCCACATCTTCATAGCCGTCAATGGTTACAACTTTGGTTTCCTCCTAATTAAAGTAAAACACAAAAAATGAGACAGAAAAAAGTGGTAGGATTTTCTAGCACATTATGTTATTTGTTTTCACATGAGTTTTTCTAGCAAGGGTGGAACCATACCTTAGTGCTGTTGCAGGTACCATCCACACCCGTGTAGGGATAATCAGATTCTGTATCAATCCCACCATTGCTTATTACCCATTCAAAAGCATGGTCCATATAACCTCCTTCACAGCCATAATTGGTTGTATCACAATCCACAAGTTCTTGTTCCGAAAGGCTAATTAGGTCACCAGTGGCTATGGCGTTTATTCCTTCCATAGCACCAGTCGAGGAGAATGCCCAACAACTTCCTGTGAGCATAAAACGAATGAACAATTAGGAGATCGAGAAATGAACATGGCTTCATAATTTTTTCATACAAAAGAGAAAATTTCCTCACAGCTATTGCATGGTGATTCCTCCCGACTAAATTAAGATATTTTGCCTCCTGTATACCTCTGTTCTTTTGCTTCGACTATTTCGTAGGTTCCTTATCAGAAAATCAAAGTACTTGAACTATAAACTGATGCAATCAGAAAGAAAATACATTTCTTCTTTATGCCGAGAAGATTTGTAATCAACAGCATCTCAAAGTATTTTACAATTTGACCAATCAGAGTCTTCGGACTTGATAGCGAGACGCTAACTCATGAAAATGGATTTCCACCCATTCTCCACTTATGCTCTAGTTAGAATGTGATGCATAATTAGATTGTGTAAAACTTTCATATCTGGGTTAACTATTTTGCAACTAAATAGATTTCTTAAAAAAACAGAGTTTGCAACGAAACAGAGACAGAAATCTTTATCTGTTCATATTTTCATAGTTTCAAGGCGTCCCCTGACCCTCTATTTTCTGTGAAGTTCTTTAATAACTGCATATTAACAAAAAGTTCATATCTTTTTTATCAAGACAGCTTGTACTCTGTACACACAAAAGAAAGTGTTTTATGGACAAAAGAACTTGTTTTATTCGCAGGCATTTTTTATAGTTATATAAAAGTCAGTTTGGTTTGACAATTTGTTGAGTTAGAAGGCTACATTCTATTGAATAATATTCTCCTTTACCGTTGGTTTTCATCTGCACATCAAGCCTTCCTGTCTGTACGAATAAATTGATCGAAAAGTCAATGAACGATGAAGACTAGAGATCATTTTTCTGCCATTCATTCATCCATTTTTCTTTGAAGTAAAAAGAAACAAAACAGCAAAAAAATAACCATATAGTGTACTTAAACCAGAATGTACAGAATGAAAACTTACCGCAAGAGGCCTGGTCCTTAACGCCGGTCACAACCCCCTTGTTCCTCCAATCCAAGGACGAAGGAACATCGTCACAAGATCGCAATTTTTGCTGCATGTTCCTACTTATAAGAGTGTTGCTCTTCTTGTTGAAGGGCTTCTTCACCTTTGACAGGTAAACCTCCCTGAACTCCTCATTGCTCATGTCAGCAAACCTGTTCAATCCCAGGCGGTGAGCATTGGACGACGACTCTCTCCTTGCATTCTTCTCTATCATGTAGTTCAAATTCCTCCTGAAAATATCGAACCTCTTCTTCGCCTCCTGTTCATGCTCGTACACCCTTTTATGCTTCTCCCTCCATCGTTGGAAGAGCTCGATGACTCGTTCCTCTGAAAGAGAGCTGTCCAGGCCGTCATGATCCAGTATTGAGTACTCCCTTGGTAGGCTGAAACAGAGGCATGTGAGTGATGCACAGATGAAGAAAATAACAAGCAATTGAATTTTCAGGGAACCCATTTTCTCCAAGTGGAATCCCAAAAAAGGGTTTCCAGGTTCCTGTGTGTTTGATGTGTAACATGATTGTGTTGTATATAAGGTTGGAAATACTAACCCTCATTCACAGCCTACCAGTCAACCCAAGAATACTCGTGCTTCCTTTTTATTCTTCCGGCCCTTTCATATTTTAAAATCTACAATGATGAAACATGCATATAATGTTATGAAGAGACCAAAATAACATTTGACTTCCCAAACCATTTCACTGTTTTGAGGACATTTTGGTAGTAAGCCTAAGGGGTTATTACCCAGAATAATTTGTTGCGTACCAAATTATTGTGGTGGTTCTTACTCGTCTGCCATTCAGACCGTTTGACTTTCGAGTGGAAGAGCAGAAACAGACAGACCTAACAGTCAACCAATCTGCATGTTGGAAGTTTTAGAAAGGTTGTTTATGCAGGGAGAGGCTAAAGACTAAAGCCATGTCACAAGTGTTCCTCACAACATAGTCTTCTGATGCAGATGCTGTACTGTTCAGATGTGATCAGGAATGTCTTCAAGGATCAGAATTTTTTTTTCATAATATTTTTGATAATTCGAGATACATAGGTACAACGTGCCATACAGTATAATTTTGTAATGCAATAAACTGGGATCCACAAAATATATTAATCCATCTCAAAATTCTAAATAGCATTTAAATAATATGAAATAATGGAGACACCCAAAATCTATGAAAACGGGAAAGCTCATTTGAGTATATGCCTGATATTCAAGCATCTGATAAAAAGAAGCATGGCCTTATCCACCACTACCAGAGTTACTCTACTCTCTTCGTCTCCTATTTTCTCCCTCTTTTCCTCACACCTCATCTATCTTTGCTTGCCATTAATTCATCTCGTAAATGCCAGACGGATACCTAGCAAATTTTTGCCAACACTATCTTATTGTAGGGAGAATATACTATATATTCATGTCGACATTGATGATGTATGTATGAACCATATGATTTGATTTGTAATATTTAAATAGGTAGATTTTTCTTATAAATTAAGTCGTGACGTATTAGTAATATACAATGTATGTGCTTTATATATGAGGACTAATGAATAGAATTTTTCTATTAACAACGGGAGATTGGTGCCCCAATATTTTCAGTTGATAAGCTTGCAAAAGTTGAAAGGGAAAAATTGAAAAATGGAGTCAAAACGCCTTTGATCATCTCAGTTTTTGTTGATTGATGAAGCGTACGTTGAGAAAAGGGTTTCCATGATTATGGCAGAGTAAACTTTCCAAGTCATGTTTACGATCTGGGGATCGCTTTAATTTCCTTTTTGTTACAGTGGGGGATATATACTGGAAGCCTGAAATAGTGAGATATACTTTTCTAGGTATACAGTAGTGGGTCGGGCTTCTACAGGAAAACCCACTTTCTTTGCCACAAATAGAAAAGTGCATCATCTCCAAATCTCCGATCTTTAAAGTAAATACTTTTAAGATAGGTATATATATATAGGTAGAAGCTAATCAATTGACTCCAAATCTCCAAGTTTTGTTTTCCCGCTAGCTAGTGTACAGAAGTAAAGCTAAAGAATTGAGGGGGCGAAACATGTGGCTTTGGTTTTCAGACAAGATGCAATTAAGTTTACATGCCACTTAGGATACGTTAACAATATCATATAAATAATAAAATTTATTTCTTTTTATTAGTTTAAATTTTTGAAATAAGTAGTTATTTCATATAATATCAGAATAAGGATCTTGAGTTTAAATTTTGATTTTACACTTCATCCAATTTAATTAAATATTTCACACGTTAAATAACTCATTAAGTGGAGTCTAGTCCATACATAAAGAAAAATGTTAAAATATAATATAAATAATAAAATCAATATCTTTTTGTCAATTTATATTTTTGAAAAAAATAATAATTTTACAGGATACAAATCTTGAAAGAAAGAAGAATGAAAGGAGCAGAGGAAGAGGAAGAGTTGGGCGTTGGTCTAAAGAGAGAGAAAGGAATAGATCAGAGGTTTAGAACGAAATGTATATATCTGAGGACAACGTATTAAATTGCCCTAAAGTCTCAATCAATATTTATCGTTAATATTGTCACGATCACAGTCTCCAAAGTCAAGCAAAGGATGTGGCTGATAAACCTGCACGATTATCTCGCATGGGCCGCGTAGTAAATAAGCGCGCAACCTTTCGCTTCCTTAAAATATCTTCTCCATCAAATCAAATATATTTAAGAAAATAATTCATTTTTGTTTTATTGATGAAGAAGATGAAAAGATCGATTTTTTAAGGGAAAAAAACCACATTAATTTTGAGAAACAACATGTGACGATTCAAGAAGATTAGTTGCAGGCCACTAATTTCTTGGATTTTTGTTTTCCCACGTAAGCATGCACTAATTTCTTTCTGTAAATCCTAAGTGAAAGTAGAGTTTTCCATATATACAAGCCATAGCTTAAAATCAATGAGACGAAAGACGTTTTTGTTGTTAGCCTACCGACATGGTCATGACGTACATAATTCTTATTTTTCTGGGCAAACTTTTGACGTCCTGGCTTGGATGTTTGTTTCTGCACGGAATTATTTGTCTGTGCAAATGTGTTTTGTTGGGGATAAAGTTAGATAGTTACGAGCGAATTCTCGTCTTCCTACATGAACCAAAACTAAAATAAAATAAGATTTATAATATTTATTATTTATTAAATACTAATCAAAATATTTATACAACAATAATAAATTACATAAGCCGAACCCATTTTATACATGAATTATGCATTTTATATATGATCTTGCATATATACATAAGCCCAAGAAAGAAAATTAAATTAAGTTTAAATTAAATCTTGCGTGGTTTTTCATTTTTGTCACGTTTCTATATATTAATGTTTCTTTTGAAAGTAATTTATATATGCGGTTCAGTCATGGAAGATACAATTCAGAAAATTTCTAAGGAATTGCAGGCGCCGCTGGTTGAAATATATAGTGAATATTCATTGCACTTAAAAAAACAAACTATCTGTTGATGAACATATATATATACAGCGCATAATTATTTACTTGAAAAATTGTTGAAACTGATTTATTGTAATAAAGTCAAAACGCCAACTCCTACTAGTCCTACCCTAGCTAGCTTGAAACTGAAAGGGCAGTAACTGTTTGTCCGTTAGGTTGGAGTTCTCTATCGATCGTACGTAGTTGATGCAAAATATTGTTAAGTTTTATTGTATGTTGCTCATGACATGTAGCATATATTATATATATATATATGTGTGTGTATATAAGCAACAATCATTTGCATATATTTTCAACCTATTATTAATCACAAAAATTTATTCAACTTTTTGATAGTTATTAGATCATAATACGTTCTACTTTTTTACAAAAAATTATGCTGTATTTATATATTTCACGACTGTATCTAACATTATTCATAAATAAATAGATCCAATTAACTTCCTTGAATGAGCTAAATTAGAGACTAGAGAGAGAGAAAATACAATTGCTTGAATTTTCAAACAAACAAACATGTATAAAAAAAATAATATTTACAGTTCTAGAATATGTAAATTTAAAACTCACACAAAAAGTAATTATTTAATATATAATACAGTCTATTTTTTTAAAATAAATATTTTAGACGCTCTATAACTATATATACATATATATCTATATATATATATAAAACATTATCCAAAGATAATAATAATAACATCAATTTACCTTTTTTTATCAGCAGGTGCAATGACGTCGCCGACAACTTTTTTTGATGAGCGAGAATATGATCCTCTTGATCTGAACTCTTGTTCGTTTTTCCGCTAGTCAGGGAATCTCTTCTCGTTACAAGAGTTTTGAGCTCATTAGCTACGCCTAGGCGTGATAAACAGGTCTGCTTATTTAAGTTTGTGATCATGTTCCTCTAACTCGAGGCACTTTCAAAATCATTACTTTACAATCGAACTCATGAGACTCAGCTCAAGCGTAGGATTAGATCAGGAGCCCAACTAAGTAGTTGCCAATCTGAATCAATCCGAATCCTCAAAACATTTTCTTACTAGGATATGATACTCGATCGTGATATGTATATATATTTTGGAAAATATGAAGAACTAGCTTGTTAAAAATCAAGATTCCCACGAGCCATCTTCTCGGTCATCTTGGCCAAACATTTAAGGTTGCATCCAATTATAGTATCCGCAAAAGTGCACGTATCCTCCTTACTACTTCCCAAGGGAACATCCACCACGTACGACTCGATCACCACGGTCTTTTCCTCGGCCTCCTCATGCAAAGTTGTGCTAGAACGATAATTCACGAGCCGGTGATCGCCACCAATGATGCTGAAAATCATGATGTACATATCGTCGTCGAGCTTTTCAAGCCTCTCGGTGCTAGTTCTGGCCGGTAAGCCGGAAACAATATTCACGTCACGTATGCTTCCTATGCCACCATTATTGCCGGCGCGCATGGTGCTACTCCGGACGAACTGCTTGTATGCTTTTGGATTCTCGAAGCGGCGGACCACGGACCAAACTAGGGGAAGGGGTGCGTCTATGGTTTGGACTTGGAATGAACCGCACTGGTTTGCTGAGAGGACGGGGTTGTGGTAGCGGCTTATCATCATGGCTGCAGCTGCTCCTGTTTTTTGGTTCCCTTGAATTTTTCGATATTGGCTTGGGTTATGCAGCATCTTCTTGTTCATGTTGTTCTTTGCCGTTAATGCATGTGGTGTGTGTACATTTATATGCATATATATAGGTGCGTGTGTGTGCCTTTTTTTTACCTTGGGTAGAGATTGATTTGCCAAATTAGTGAAGGCACTGTCTGGGACAAGAGCATCCAAGATCACTTCTGTTTTTGGCTTCTTCTGCTTGGATCGGTAGAGACCGCGGACTCTTTCTTTGAGTTTTGGCTTTTTTCTGATCAGCTGTGTAATTTCTTGGGTCCTGAGTTGTCTTGAGTGCCTAGTTTTTGTGTTATCTTTCTTCTTTCTTCTCTTTTGTTTGAGCGGTACTCTCTGCCGGCTGAGTAGCTCAGTTTGACCGTACATTACTTTTCTTTTCCTTTTTTTAATATATTTAAATATTTTTAAAAATAAAAAAATAAATCAATACATATAAAATCAATTTCTTAATCATTAAATAAAAATAAAAAATTCATGACCAGCGGTCATTTGAGAGGACACGTAGAACATACAAGCAATTCTATTTTTGTTTTATTTTTTTCTTTTTCTCCACGCCTAATTGTATACAAGCATTTCTTTTTCTTTTTTCATGGACCGATCCTTTTAGCCATGTACATTGGTCGTTGAAGTCTGTAATATTGAATGCAACGTGTACCACAATTTCTTATAACCATGTGCTTTTGGACACGTCTATTTCAATATTAATATTTATTTCAATCCTCCCGTCGACCTAAAATATTAATGTTGGTGCAGGACTGATCGTGATAGGGATGAAAACTATGAGATATATATAGTCGAAAGAATATAAAACATTTTAGATAAAATTATTTAAATTACTTAAATATCTTTTTATGTTACCTTTTTTTAGATTATTTTAAACTCAGATGATAAATTTCTATATCAATAACAGTACTGTTAAAACTCAATTAATTTTTGAAAAAGACATAATATTATATATCGATGCCTTTGGGACATTTTTTAATGATAATTTCTTTGAGTGATTGAACGCTTAATATATATAGTATTGGTCTAATAAATTAAGTAATTCTATATAAAATCATAAAATGCGCAAGCGCCGTACAGACGCTTTGAAAAAAAATAAGGTTTACTATAAAAAAAATTATTATTTTTCATGTAGATTCTGTATTTATTCACTTTTTAAAAAATGATTGCTTGATGTTTGCACACTCGTGACTGCAACAATCTTTCTTAATTATATATATCAAAAACTCATGTGCATTTACTTTTACATACGATCCTTGCGTACTCCACTGATGTGATTGACTGCTCTTTTTTTAAAATATAAATAATTGATTTTGGTTAATCATATCAATAAAATACACAATAAATACGTAAAATTGACTGTATGTAAAAAAAACTCTACATATATAGCTTAATCCCATTTTCAACAATGAAATCAAAATATAGTAGTAACCACGACGATGCTAATTAAAACGTAGGAAAGTTAGTCCAGGTTTGGTTAGCCAAATCTCATCTGGTGTTGTACGGATGAAGGTTTTGGCTATCCAAACACACTATATTTTATTCTCTAAATTTTTAAAATATCTACTTAAATAAATAATATAAAATAATTAAAACTGACGTGAATAATATATAAATAGTGTAAAATTGACATGAATAGTATGTGAACAATGCAAAATATCAAGGATTCGAAAACTGTATAAACAATGGGACTCACACTTTTTTTAAATATCAAAATTAATTAAAAACTATCTCATCTCATTTTATCTCACTATATAAATATACATTTTTTTATAAATTATTTCATCTCATTTTAACTTATAAATTTTATTAATATTTAAAATATCTCATCTCCTATAAACTACTTAACCAAACCGCACCTTAACCTTCTTACCAGAGGTACTGCTGTCATTACTGTCGGTCATTAGGACAAGAATCCTCTCCAATATTTAGTATAAAACATGATTTGATATTTTAGTCATTTTGTTGATAACAAAAATACTTTATTTATACTTAATGAATACTATCTATTTCAAGTTAAGCGAAGGGACCCACCTTGGTTAGTATTAATTGACAACGGATATATACTATCTTCGAGTTTTTAATTCCCAAATTATTATCTTTTTCAAATTATTGATTGGAAGGGAGAATCAGTTACATTATCCTATCTAGAACATCTTTTATTAATTAAGTTTGTTAATTTTAAATAAGAGTTATTTTATTTTCAAGTCGATATATAGATTAATACATAATTTATATTATTTAAATTATAAAATTTAATTTGTAAAATTTAAATTTTAAAATTTATTTTTTAAATTAAATTATATATGTCATGTAATCACTTTATTAATTAGTGTACATGCGGATCTCTGCACCGACTTGAAGTTTGTATATTGGTGATTAGCCAACTTCGTAACGCATGCATGAAACTGCATGGGCCGTTAATATAATGTCATTCTTTTTCTCTAAATAATATTCTCTAAAAAAAAAAAAGGAGAAAATAAATCAATGATGATGCTCTAATTTCAGGCATGCTTAATTAGGACTACTCTTTGGCCTAGCTATGACATATACAGCAAACTTTATGCATACGTATCGACAAGAATATTTCATCACAAGGAGTACAATATAAATGTTGCTTGGAGACCGGTGTGTGGTTCCTGATAAACGAGAGATTTTGAAACTTCAAACAGAGAGACAGCTACGACGTGGCAGCAGAGGATCCATGGATATATTAATATATATATATATATATTTATCGGATATATATTCACCCAGCTCGCCAACTAAACCTAGCTACGTACGATCGAACAGGTCTAAATAAAGTGAATACTAATCTCCTTGGATGCTACAACCGCAGGCGATATATCCATCCATCCATCGAAAGACCCTATTCAGACCTAGCTAGTCTGAAAATGAGCACCCCTACACATTTCAACGGGGGCTGCAGCTCAGTGCGGAGTCAGGTATTTATTTTAGAGATTAAATACAATTATAACAATATATATAAAATATTTTTTATTTTATTTTTATTTATTTTATTTTTTTACAATATATAATAATTTGATAGAAAAATTTATAATACAAATAAAATACATTTAATATAATTTATGTTTTAAAAAATATTTAATATGTCAATAATAATATATCATTGAAATAATATAAAGACATTCATATAAATATATTAAACAAAAAAAAATATAGAGCGTCTAAAATTATAACTTACATTCTTTTAAACTAACAAAATGATTATGTATTGAAACTAAATCAAAATTTTTAACTATTCCTCTTTTAATATAGACAATTGAAAGAGGTTAGAAATACTACTAGTTATAATTAGAATTTTTTTATTTATAATAAAAATTATATATTTTATTTTATATGATATGTGTTTTATTTATTTCATTTTTATATCATATTAAATTTTATGGAGGGATCAAAATAATTTTTAGAGGAGAGCCAATACATGATAAATTAATATTATTTATTAAATAAAAAAATTCACATATATATATATATATTTTTTGTCAAATTGTAGGAGGCATCGCCCCCGCCCCCCACCAACGCCACTAGTGCTGCTTACTCCCCCCCCGCCCCCCCCCCAACACACACCAACGTGGCTCCGCCACTAGTGCTGCTTACATGATCTCGTGGACTACCATGCCATGCTACCAGTTTCTGGTCTGTAATTGGAAAATTAGCCATATCTGCACGCAGTGCATGCAGGGCACGCACGTGGAGAAGGTATGACTCGGCTGGTCAGTTTGGATAATTGCCAATGGTAGATACTTCCATATATTAAAACTAGCTAGCATCGGTCTCCTCTCGATCTGTCATCTCCTGCAGAAGATGCCATAGGTCGGCGGCGACTTGATTCTTCTTTCGTCACAAGATGTCAACAGTAGTACCTCAGTGCGTCTGCTCTAACGAGGGTGAATGGTGTTCTTTATTTATATTCTTTATTTGTATATCTAATATAAATATTGCTTGTCTGCAAACGGTGCCTTAGATTAGGCACCCTTCCAAGTATGAATTTATTAATGTATGAGGTGTGACGTGTCAATTTTGTTGTGTACATTTTTTTTTTTTCTTTTATTGAGATACTACGTGAAAACAAGGTGGAATGCACATTTGCTTAATTTATATTTAATTTTTTTTGTTAAGAATTAATTTTTTATTAATAAAGATGTAATATTTTTAGTTAATTAAATAATTAATGATGTAATATTTATGTAATTGATTAATAATTAAACGTTGTAATATATTAAAAAAGAAGAGTACTAATAGAATCTATAGCATGGTTCTATAAATAAACATCACTTATAGTTTTATGAAAACTCTTTGAGATAATTTTGATTCTAAGATGACGATCCAACATTTTCCTCATCTTGCACCGTTTCAATAGAGAGGACATTAAGCTGCCTATATTTTTTCTCCTTCAGTTTCTCTGGATCTGCATAAATTTGAATCTTTCAATTTTTTTTTTTTGATAATTTATCTGCTACGCTTTTAACATATTGTCGATTTTCCTACAAAATAAATTTTGAATAGCTTTACATAATTAATAAATAAATAAAAACCCAATTTTTTTTTGTAATTAACTCATTATAAAAAAACTCAACTTTTGAAGAAAAATTTAAGAGATACCTCTCCAGCATGTTCCATCAATTCAACTACTGAACTACCAAGTGCATGTTATGCTATTTCACCAAACATAGTAGCAGCTAACTTTCCAGTATTATCGTCCAGTTCAACATATGCCCTAACACTTTAAATGCATTGAATATATTAATTTCAAATTGAATAGTGTTAAATTATAAACTAAATCATACATCAATTTTAAATCAAAATTGTAAAATACATACCGTGGCTTGCAAACCCCTTGGCCTTTGCAATATATATAAAAGAAGCTTTCATTGTATTTATATCCAGTTCTTTTATTATAGCCAACGCATGACATGTAATAAAATACTTGGGCAAAGTCAATCACATTTATTTTCGCTTTTATCCAAAATTTTGCTTTCTACATTAAATCATGATCAAATTTTAGAATGAATGTTTGTGTAAATATTTTAATTTATTACCAATAAAATAATATTTACTAATAAAATAATAATTATTGCCATGGGTTGTAAACCCTTAATCAATTCTGCAATATCGCAATTCTTCACAAATTCTCAAATACCAACAGATGACAGTAGTGCAGATGGGTATGTCAAAGATCTTGCAATGATACTTTTAATTATCAAATCATTATTCTTCGCCCTTAAAATTGAGAAAAGAAGCATAATGTAAGGAAATGAAATATACTGGTAAATTACATAAATCACATAATTTACTCTAATATAAATGCATTAATATGTAATTGTTAATTTGCGAGAATTATCATTGTTTCATTGCAGCTGCCTAAGGAAGAAGATGATTGATTATAAAGGTACTCAATGGACGTGATGACAGAGACAATCCTTTGTTGGAATTGAGATCAATATTAGTGCAAGTATATACAGTATAGAAAAATATCTAAGATGTTTTATTATTATAAATACCGTTATATAATCTAACAGATATTTTTGTTCCAAGTATTATTGGCTTATCTTCAATAATATCTGATATTTTCTAACATTCATCTTGGACAAATCGACCCCACATAGTCAAACATATGGGGTTCAAGTTACAAAATTGAAATAATTAAAAGAATTAATGAAATATTCCTAAATTAATATTGGGATTCAATTTTAAAAGAAATGAGAAGTTATAAGAATTTTTTACCTTTCATCAATAACATATATCTCTTGGATTGTTGCTGGTCCAGATGTTGTCGTTACCTCTTTAATTGGCTTAATTTTGATTGCAACAGCTAAAATATCCCTCTTTAGTTGGCTTAATTTTGATTGCAACAGCTAAAATATCTAAATATTTAAATATAAAATATTAATTTATTGATAAATAATTTATAATAAAACTTAAATTAAATTACCTATTTCTCTAATCGGTAAGCCTCGAAGTCCTTGAATGAAACGATCTCATATTTCGGTGCATCTATTTGCTCTTCGTTTTGTGGAACATCTTCTATTATTGTTTTTAAGTTCAAAGTCCATTGATATTTATATTCTCCAATTTTGTACTTTGGATCCACTGGTTTGACATATGCATTGACGATATAATACGACTGTAAAATTTTTAAAGTATCGTCCCGGGGGTTAATATCAGTTCTAAACATTGCTGCCTACACTCGATTTCCTTAGACCAACAATAAAAATAATTGTGATTAATAGTGTATTATATAAAATTATGATGATTATTTTACTATACTAATTTTTTTAAATAATTCCTGTATTTTTTATTTTTTTTAAACAAAACATGGTGTAAAAAGAAAAATAAATAAATGTAAAGTAATTAATATTTTAATATAATATATGATAGAATTTAAGAACCTCTAATTTCAAAGGATATTGAAAATTGGAAACATAATATATGCTAACAAATATCATACCTCTTGATCAATTAATATCAAATTTTGGTACTTCATTGTTGTGCGCTGGCTTATTCGTTTAGGTGACTTCTCCACAACGATCATCTTAATCTTCCAGTTTTTTGTATTTGGAGTGATATCCTTTATTGATGTATACAACGTCCACATTTTTTCCTTTTCAAATACAAAAATATTAGATGTATAAGAATAACAGATCTTAATTTAAATTCATAAACTACTAAAACAATCGACGAAGACATTTAATTAAATGACTGAATATTAGACATATAGAGAAAAATATTATAATACACAATAAATCGAAACTATAAAATTAAATCTAGATATCTGCATAACATTAATTCAAACATGATAATGTAAGTAATTCTGTAAACACAATATTTTTTGTACAGTTCTCTTCATGTTGTTCAGTGGACACTGGTCGTATTTAGGGGTGAATTCGGTCCGGTCCGGTCGGTCCGAGGGAGGTATAATGGACCGGACCGGACCTATTCGGTCCAGGGATTTCTCACCCTGGACCGGACCGAAATGGACCAAAAGCCCAATCCGTTTTACAATTTCGGCCCACTACACATTTTGTCCAATTTTCAGTCCAAAAATACTATAAAAAAAATATATCTTGAAGGGAAAATAAAAATATTCAAGATTATCAATCTAATTATTTTAGTACAGCACTCCAAAAAACATTAAATATTCTAATTAATTTTTCTTGGCCATATTATGCTATTACAAAGGGAAAAGGGCAGCTCTTGAACAGCACTGCTGAGCATATAAATATTTTGTCCTATTTTGCAGCAAACAAAGAAAACTACTCTCTGACCTCTGTTTAGAAGAGTTAAAAAATATATAATAGCAAAATATTCTAATTGAAAAAGCGTTAAAGCACCCATTGGCAATGGCAATGGAAATGGAGAAGCTAGGCATTTCTTATCACAACAAACACGAATTGGATTCATGTTAGACTATCTTCATCCTTTATTTGGAAAATGATTCCTTACTCTAAAGGCCCATATACTAAGTCATGTTAGACTACTGATTGCCTTCCCACTCCAAGTTTCTCTAATTCCATCCATTCCAAAGTAATCCAAACTACTTAATAATAATAATAATAGAAATAAAGAAATCAAAAACAATCCCTAATAAATAAAATACCTAATAAGTAATAAGTTATAACTAATATAACTTATATGAAAGTTATCATCCTAGTCCTAGAAGCATATATTCAAAAGTCTGAATTAGAAAAAGAAAAAAGAAAGAAAAAAATAACAATATATGAACACATCTAAACAAGCAACCAAATGAAGTTTTTTCCCTACTACAAGTTTACAACCTACTGCTACAAAATAACAATAACAAAACATATAATAAACCATAGCCACAAAAGAAATAAAAAACAATCCCTAATAAATAAAATACCTAATAAGTAATAAGTTATAACTAATATAACTTATATGAAAGTTATCATCCTAGTCCTAGAAGCATATATTCAAAAGTCTGAATTAGAAAAAGAAAAAAGAAAGAAAAAAAAAATACAAGTAAAAATTACATAATAATACTTAGCTGGCAGCCTGTCACTTTCTTAGGCTCTTACCTTTTCATATTTACTGATTTACATCAATACAAAACACAAATATATATATATATATATGAACACATCTCAACAAGCAACCAAATGAAGTTTCTTCCCTACTACAAGTTTACAACCTACTGCTACAAAATAACAATAACAAAACATATAATAAACCATAGCCACAAAAAATCTGCCTCCAGGATTCCTCCAATGTTGCTGCTACTTCCCTAATCCCTGCTACTGCCACAAAGCTGCTGCTACTTAGTTCTTGCTATTGATACTCATGCACTGCAGTTTGCACATGCCACTTATAGTGAGAGTTTGAGCAATTAGATTTGAGTGATTATAAATTTATAAGCAGGATTGATCAGATTTGAGTTATTGAGAGAGAGAGAGAGAGAGAGAGAGATCATGCTGGTTTTATGAACCAGTTTATAGAAGTGAAGCTGAAATGCCTCACATTTTTTTGTCAAGCTGCATTATCCTCATGCCAATTTGAAAGAGGCTGGCTTTGAGCTGAGCTGTAGATAAACTAATCTAGTTCATGTGTTGGAAGGTAAGTTGCTAATTTAGTACATATGTTAACTACATCTTACTCTCTGTGCTAATGCCTTTTTAAAATGAAACAACATGTCTCTGGTTCTTTGAATAACTATTTCATTTGCCACAGCAGGGGTCAGTTGCACTGTTTTGGTTATTAATAAATGCAAGGACAGACCTAGATCAATGAGTTGTTTAATGGAGTGTTAGAGATTCTAACGGAGTGATGATGTATAATGATTTTTTATTGATTAGACGAACTTCACCATAAAATATGACATTAACAAATTTGCTTGAAATGATAAAATATAAAATAACAATATTTTTTTTTTGAAAAGAAAATAACAATATTATTGATCTGAAGCCACATCTTAAGCATGCATATATATATATATATTGCATTTGCAATGTCATTAATATATAGATCCACATCTTAAGCATATAATTAATTTCATGATGCATTTGATACATGGCATATTAGTATATTACAGCAAAATCAGCCACTTTATTGCAAAAACAATTAAACATACAATCAATTTTAAAATATAGACATTAAAAAATATATCTATGGCAAATGGCCCACATGAACAAACAAATTAAGAAAAACCATAACCAACAATCTTTTCACCTGTTTAGTCTTTAATTAGCATTGAAATTAAGGGCCGGTATGCATTGAATTTGATGCCTCCACAGAATCAGCAAACTCCCCTAAAAATTAAAAACAAAACAAGTTAAATGCCTTACACAACATATATTATAAAACATTATAAACAACAAAATAAATGCATTACATACCTATATCCAACTGCTTCTCAAATTCCTCCACTTCATCCATTAAAGTCCTAAGACTTATTGGAGTAGAAGAAGAACGAAGCCAATTTTGTGCACATATGAGACCCTCAACACTTATAGGATTTAAACTACTTCTGAAAGGGTCAAGCACACGACCAGCAGTGCTAAAAGTAGATTCAGAGGCCACAGTAGATACTGGTATTGCAAGTACATCACGTGCAACCTTTGAAAGTATACGATACCTAACTGAATTCACCTTCCACCAATTTAGAATGTCAAAATTATCATTTTGATTCTCACATCTTTCAGCTAGATATCTATCAATCTCTGATCTACTTTCTAAACTGTCCTCTGACTGTAACTGTTGCTTAAATTGTGCCATCAATTGTGCCTTTCTACTCTCATTCTTGTCAGCTGAATGACCTACATCTTCATGTGGGGAACTTGTGCGCTGAGGAGAACTCCCTTCTTCATTTTCCCTGTATGCCTCATAAATGCGGATAAATGCATTTTTCACCCTCCAACTGAAATCAATTTTTTTTGTAGGATCATGTGCATACATTTGTCCCAAACCAAAATCAAGATATCGCATCTTGAACCTAGGATCAAGAACAACCCCCACATATAGCAACATATTTTGATTTTCCAAATTGTCCCAATACTTTTCAAACTTTTTCAACATATTTGTGGCCATTAATCCCACCACAGGGCTTCGTTCTTCACACTCCATGTTAATAGCATCTTTAATAGCAACCAACTCTGGGAAAAAAATATTGCAAGTTACGTATTCACCCCCCGAGAAGCGTAACGTTGCATCATGGAATAATTGAAGAAACCTCACAAATAAACCAACCTTCTCCCAATCGGATGCATTGGGAGTCCCTAACTTCCTTGACTTTCTTCTACTCACCACATGATCCACATCATCATCAACATCGTCGTCATCATCATCTTGAATACTACCAAGGAAACACGGATCTTCTTCCTCCAATCTCTCAAAAGCCTTTCTAAATGTTGAAGCCCTCTCTAACATAAGATAGGTAGAGTTCCACCTAGTTGGTACATCTAAGCAAACATGGGCTTTGCTTTGAATATCTTCCAAACCCACACATTTCTTAAATATTGCCCACCTTTGAGGAGAGGATTTAACATATTTTACAACACCTCTCACCTTCACAATAGAGTCATCATACTCTTTCAACCCTTCACGAACGATTAAATTCAAAATATGTGCACAACATCGCACATGTAAAAATTCATGTTCCAAAATCGTTTCTCTCCTATACTTGGTTTTTTTTTTTCAAAAAAGAAACAGCCTCATTATTAGAACTTGCATTATCAAGAGTAATTGCAAGTATTTTGGGTCGCCCCATCATGCAAACACATCTCTATACCCTTACCAAGGGTATCACCCTTGTGATTTTCTACCAAAGAAAATGATAGAATCCTCTTATGTAATTTCCACTCATCATTAATAAAGTGTGCTGTCAAACACATATAGTTTAGGTTCTGCACGGATGTCCATGTATCCGTGGTCAGCGAAATTCGCTGCCCTCGAATAGCATTTTTCAACTTTTGTTTTTCTTTCAAAAACAAAGCAAAGCAGTCCTTGGCAACCGTAATACGGGATGGAATAGTTGCCCACTTAGGACACACCACAAGCATAAACTTCCTGAAACCCTCCCCTTCAGCATGCCTAAAAGGCAACTCATCAAGAATAAGCATCTCTGCTAAGGCTTGTCGGCAAACCTCAACAGAAAATGAAATGGGCACAAGTGCCCCACTACTACTTCCTCCCTGTTCCTTCCAACCTAGAGTCGTCTGGGCATTATCCGTCTTGCACAACGGACATTTTTTACATTGGTGCTCAATGTGATACTTCATTGATTTCGTACCGTTGGTCTTCGTATCACATGCATATGAAGCACCACAATAATTGCAAGCAGCCCTAGGTTTAGTGGGATCACCTTTTGGTATTTTTGTAAAGTGATCCCAAACCATTGACCTAACTCTACCACGTTGTGACCCACCAACCGATGGAATACTTACATTGGATGGCTGTGGAGGTGGAGGTGAAGACTCCATCTACAAAGTTACAGCAACAGTATAAAGTTACAGAAACAAAAACAGAGTTACAGAGTTACAGAGTTACAGAAATAGAAACAGAGAAACAGAAACAGAATCATAAACAGAAAATGGAAAATGAAAACAGAAACAGAAAAGTCTGAATCAGAAACAGAAAATGGAAATCCCTAAACTGAAACAGAATCAGAAACAGAAAATGGAAAAATAAAACAGAAACAGAAACAGAAACAGAAAATGGAAAATTAAAACAGAAATAGAAACAGAATCAGAAATAGAAAATGGAAGAGTTACAGAGTTACAGAACAGAAACAGAAACAGAGAAACAGAAACAGATTCATAAACAGAAAATGGAAAATGAAAACAGAAACAGAAAATTCTTAATCAGAAACAGAAAATGGAAATCCCTAAACTGAAAATGAAAACAGAAACAGAAAATGGAAAATTAAAACAGAAATAGAATCAGAAACAGAAAATGGAAAATTAAAACAGAAACAGAATAAAAAACAAAAACAGAAAATGGAAAATTAAAACAGAAACAAAATCAGAAACAGAAAATGCAAATAGCTCCCATCTAAGATCCAGTGAAGAGTTGCAACTAATCATGCAACACAACTACAAAACGTGCAAGACAATAGAACTTCCCTAATATCACCAGTGCTTCACTCAGAAATAACAATGAACACAACTAACCACAAAATTAATATCACGACCTGCATGGGCCAACATTAATATGTTTATTTTCCTTGTCATAAAAAATTAAATTAAATATCAAGAACTACATTTTCAAGAGATTCTTTTGTTATAGATAAATAAATTCATGGCTTCAATGCATGAAAGACAGCATCAAACTTATCCATAAATAGTTATGTGCCTCAATAAATATCCACATGCCCAACAAAAATTGACCCATAGAAATATTATGCCCAGTCAATATGACCAACAAATGAATAACCTTTTGGCTTACCTGACTCAATGTGACTCATCATTAAAATGTCATACACGCTCTAATAGCCCCCTAGTTTCATATAAACTCAGAAGATCAACAGCAAAGACTCATCGAATTCTTGATGATTGGCAATCCAATTATAGAGCCCTAAATCTTAAGCACCAATTTTTGGAATTGGAAGAAATTCAAAATTGAAACTTTTTTTTTTTTTATAAGTAAAAGATAAATATTATTGATCAGAAGAAACATGCATGGCCTGTGTATACAAGAAGTATACATCAGGTTCCTACATACAATATATGATTCATTCTCTTGTGCCGGGAAATATCCAATTGTCTACAATGGCCCTTTGAGTAACATTTAGTTGCTGCTCTATAAATAAAAAGTGAAATTTTTTTTTTTTGGCACCAAGTGTCTGGAACAAAGTCCCAACTAATTCCAAATAAAAAGTGAAATCTTGAAAAGACAAACCAAATAACTTGAGATTAATCAATTCCATCTAAAGTAACTATTTATGTCAGGGTAGCAACCTTTGGACACATAGATCTAATTAGCTACGCTGGAAAATTGAATGATTTCAAACATTGCATTACATGTAAAAAAGGAAAGAAATAACAAATCCGCTAGCAGCTAGCTAACCTTTAAGAGTGTATGTCTACACATTTTATCTCATAAATTCTATATTTCTATGAACTTGTAATTGTATTGAAAAAAGAGGGAGAGAGATAGATACCTTATCTGCTTATTTTCTTAATACAACTGACGTCCTTTGTTTATTTCCCATTTGTTAGTTATAAACCCTACCCACAAAACCTAACAGGAGAAACAGTCTTGATGTGTAAAATAAATTAATAATCCCTTCGATTCTCAGGAAAACGAACTCAAAAACAGAAACAATTAAACAAACAAGACTAGGGGCTTAATAATGCTGCCCTCGAACAGAGAGAGAGAGAGAGAGAGAGAGAGAGAGAGAGAGTAGTGAGTACCGAATAGGAGAAAGAAATGGGAAAAATTTCTAGTGCGACTTGCGAGTCAAACACGGCGGGGCAAGGCGGCACGGGTGGTCGATCGTTCGGAACCTAGGGTTTCCGTTTCGAGTGGGGCTCGGGAGGGGATGAGAGGAAAGAAGGGGAAAGTGATTCACCGGGGGGGGGGGTTGGGGGGTTTTATTAGGGGTACAAAACGGCACCGTTTGGTGTCAAATGAACCCAAACGGCGCTGTTTTAGGAGCTTAATAGTGAAAAAAATAATAATATGAAAGGGCCAGAACGGCACCGTTTGGTGCAAAAATTGACCCAAACGGCGCCGTGTATACATAGTAAGAGTTACTATGTTACTATGTATAATACTATTATACATATATATAATATTAATTATATTATGCTATAATATATTAACTCTTATAATATATTATTATATACTAAATTACTAATACTATATATTATTAATTATACTATAATATATTTATAATATATTATAGCATTGATAATTTGATACAAATATACATATATATAATATTAATTATATTAAGCTATAATATATTAAATCTTATAATATATTATTATATACTAAATTACTAATACTATATCCTAAATTACTAATACTATATATTATTAATTATACTATAATATATTTATAAGTTATTATAGCATTGATAATTAATAATTTGATATAAATACATTATTATAGACTATAGTTATAAAATTATAATACATATATAAAATTATAAATATATAAATTTTATAATCTTATAATTTATAATACATAATATAAAATTATAAATATATTATAATTTATATCCTAAGTTCCTAACTCTTAGAGTCTTAATACTTAATAGTATTAGTAATACATTAAAAAATATAATAATACTTTATACTAAATATATATAATTAATTAAGTTATAAACTTATAGTGATTACTTATTATAATTAGTATAACTATATAATAGTATTAGTATTATTACTATTAGTAATATTAGTTATAGTGTATTAGACTATTAGTGATTCAATTTAAGTATAACTATAAGTATAAGTTGTATAACTATAGTCTATACTCTGTATTAAACTATTAGTATTTATTTTATTTTTATACCATATTAGACTCTAGATTATTAGTATTAGTAATTTAGTATAAATATTTGTATTAGTATAAAATTATACATATATTGTAATTTATACCATAGGTCCATGGGTCCATAACGCTTAAGACTTAATAGTATTACTAATTAATAGTAAATACATTAATGAATATAACAAATTAACAATACTTTAATACTAAATATATATAGTTATAGACTTATAGTGATTACTTATTATAATTAGTATAGTTATACTAATATTAGACTATCATTACTATATTATATTTAGTATAGTATATTAGTAATTACTTAATGGCGAGTTAGTGATATAAATTATAATTAGGTTAGATGAAAATTATAGTTATAGTATAGTTATAGGTTAGACTATTAGTAATTTAGTAATATATAGTATAGTTATAATTATAAACTTTATATATATTAGACTATTAGTAATATTATTTATAGACTACCCACTTAGTTTTTAGTATATGTTATAAGTTATAAGTTTATAACTATAGTCCATATTAGTATAAGTATAAGTTTAAGTTATATAACTATACTCTATATTAGATTATTAGTATTTACTATTTATGTTATTTTTATACCATATTACAGTCTAGACTCTCATATTAATTTAATCTATTAGTATTGGTAATTTAGTATAAATATTAGTATTAGTATAAAATTCTAAATAATAGTATAAGTATTAGTTAATAATTATTTAATGGTGAGTTAGTGATAGAATTAGGTTAGATAAAAATTATATAACTAATTATTATATGATCATTATATATATTATATATAAATTATAAAAAAAAAAAAAATTCATTCGGTCCTGTCCGATCCGGTCCGGGGTGAAAAACCCCTGGACCGTGGACCGGACCGAATGATTTCGGTCCAGTGATATTAAGACCGAGACCGACTGGGACCAGGGCCGGTCCGGTCCGGTCCGGTCCAAAATGGCCAGTCCGGTCGGTTTTTCCGGTCCAGACCGGCCGACTTTCACCCCTAGTCGTATTAGAATCCTCACTGCAGATGCCGTCTTTGCCTTCGATAAAGCCACATAAAATTGACCATGTGAAAAAACTGGTTGAGGTAAATAAATCCCAACATAATCCAATATCTGCCCTTGTGACTTATTTATAGTCATTGCGAAACTTAATCTTATAGGGAACTGAGTTCGTTTGAATGGAAAACCACTATTTTCATCAACATTTGATAAGAATGGTATCCTTGGAATGAACACTCTTTTTCTGATATGGTGTCCAACTGCAATTTTTGCATCTATGACATTTCGATCAAAAGCCCGACAAATCAAACAGGTTCCGTTGCATAGCCATTCTGAAGAATTAATATTTCTAAGCAGCATGATGGGACAGTTTTTCTTGAGTAATAAGTCATAAGGCAGAAGTCCATTTGGGGTTAAAGTATTTAAGAAATCTTCCATAACTGATTGTTCAGATGCATCTATTGTCTCATCGAAACTGTAATATCGCTGAATTTCACCTGGGAACCTATGAATTAACAATGCATTTATTTCGTCAACATAACCATTCTTCGGTGTTAATATGGCTCGATTCATCATAGTTGAAATATTTATTGAATATTAATGAATGTTCTGGAAAACATCTTCTATCAAATGATCTAAAGAAGTGCTATCATCATCATAGGGAACAAGCATCATATTCAGAATTTTTATGGTTTCATCAACTATGTTTGGCGGCATTCCGTTGCCTACTTCTAACACATAATCTAAAAAAACTGGATCCAATCTTGCTCGCATATTTTCAGTTAATCGAAACTTGGTCAATGTAGGCCACAAATAGGAATAAACCAAACTGGAATTAACATGTTCTTGTCTTGCTCCTTTACGAACCACGGGTAAAACCTGTCGAAAATCTCCACCGAAAACAACAATCTTCCCATTGAATGTTACATCTAAATCATTGATGTCTCGTAGCATTTTATCCAATGCTTCTATGTGTTGTTTTCTCATCATTGGAGCTTCATCCCAAATTATTAATTTTGCTGCACGTAGTAGGTTTGCCAGTGCACTTTGTTTGCTGACACAGCACGTGCTTCTTTCGTCAGTATCAAGTGGAAGCTTAAAACGTGAATGTGCTGTTCGACCTCTCGAAAGAATAGATGCAGCAACACCTGATGAAGCAGTCGCAAGTGCTACTAATTTTCTTGATCGTATTGTTGCGAGAAGTGCTTTGTACATGAATGTTTTTCCTGTCCCACCTTGGCCATCCACAAAGAATTTAGAATTCTGGTTTGCAAATACCTTTTCCAACACTGCATTATAGACATGTTGTTGTTCACTATTAAGAGATTGTGATGTGGCAATATCCTCTTCTGAAATTTCAACAGCCAATTTATCATCGATTTCTCTAGATTAAAATTCTTCTTCATCGAAGCAAATGTCGTCATCAAGAAGATGGTAGGAATTAATGTCTTTCCCCATTGATTCAATTGTAAAAGAAATTGACCTCAATACTTGGGTTCTTACATTTGATATAGAATCTTCTGTTGATTTGAAATCAACTGACGTATCTTGTTCAAAACGTTCCCAAAGCTTCCTCGGATTGGTTGGATTATAATAAACCAATATTGTTGCAAATAGCCGTCTCAAACTGGATGATATTTGATATAGAGATGCTTCGTGTAAACACTCTTCTAAGCTACTCTCTCTCTGTAGCAACCCATGCATTGTTGCTGCCTCGCGAAATGTTGGGGCCACAATACCATCAACTGTCCTAAGATCTTCAAACGACAAAGGTCATCTTATATGATTTAGTAATATACGAAGATAATACCTCTCGCCTTTAAATGGATTTGCTGTAATAATACGGCCTATAACAGTTTTCTTTTTCCGAGGAGTCCAATCTTTATTTTGTTAGCTCCAAATATAATATTCTGGAAATTCTTTATACAGTAATCTCTTTGCATTCTCGTATACTCGATTTAATACAAAGAATTCTATTAACATTGATTTTCCAGAACGATCTAAGTTGACAAAATTGATTAGATCGTAATTTGCTCGGAAAGTCACTGGGTGTTGATCCTCCAGATGTAAATGTAAATTATACATTGCTGGGTACATTTCATTAATAGTAAAGCCATATATCCTTCACATAGCTTCGGGGGGAGCAATCCATCGCGCCGATTGGAATTGTTCGATTTCATCAACTTGTTGATTTTTTTGTTCAAAAATCAAGTTGAAAGCAACATGATCATGTCCTTTATAAATATATTTATAAAGATATTTGACTGCTTTTATCGTAGAACAAATCTCGACATTAATGTGACAGTCAAATGTTGCAAGCAGATATGGATTATATGAAACAACCCAACGATTATCTAAATTTTGGTCTCTGACTTTGACAGCTATTCCATTATATGAACGCCTATATATTGGAAAGCAATCATTTCTAACGGTTGTAGCAGATGCGTAATTCTTTGGATAATTACTTTTGTAACAGCCATTTTTTTATGCAAACATTTGATGGGTGCAAAACTCCACATGGCCCATGCATCATATGCATTACAACAGCATTATGCAAGTGCAAATTTGTATTTTTATCAGGTATCTCTGCTGATACGATCTCATCAAAAGATTCAGGCTCATAGATCTTCAAATCCTTCTATAAGATAATTAAAAAATGCGCATGTGGAAGACCTCTCTTTTGATGCTTACTAACGTAGATATATGCTGAGACTTTACCAAATATTTTCCTCTTGAATAATTGATCCTTTAATTCTTCTAATTTTGCATGAAAAACTCGAGCAACCAAATCAGGTCGATTTTGACTTTCCTCATGCAGATTTAGTTCATTTGTAATTTCTTTTCAGTTTGGATTGCACGTCATTGTTAAGAAAATGTCTGGTTTGCCATAACGTTGAATTAAAGTCATTGTTTCCATATATCTTTTTCTCATGTCTCTTGGACCTCCAATAAATGATGAAGACAGTATAATCCATTTTCCAACATTAGAAGCGTTTTTTTCCCCAAGCGTAATTGTATTAACAATGCTTTGATATAACTCTGATCGAATATGTTGTTGCTTCTTCCTAAAATAATCTAATCATGACGTCTCAATCGTAACATACATATCTACTACAAATTGTTGCAATAGTCAACTAGAAAGTAGCAAAATTGATCTGACATTTTCTCTGATTTGCAATTTGTAGCAATAATATTCACAGCATGAAACAACTGGATACTTGCCTTTTCTGTTTGACGCTACAAAAGTTGAATGTGAATGAAACGTTACTAAGTTGGACGTACATACTAAATGAAATTTTTGAATATTAATACTGCAATCTAACCTCGTTGTTCTCTTGCAAGTAATTTTTCTGTAGTCACTGATTGTTGAGGATTTATTGAGCTGTTTTTTTCGTTATATGTAGATCTCCTTCCTCTACTAACCCTTTCAATCCCTTGATGCCAACCAACATCACCAAATGGAATTAACAACGGATATTGCAATGAATCATAACACCCAAAATAGTACTGAACTATATGTCTTCCACCAAAATGGTTAATGACAAAAATGTCACGTCTTCTTAGTTGATCTTCATCATCATTTTCTATCCATATTGCTGCAACTTGTGAAAATGTGGGGGCATTGAATACACGTTGACCTAGGGCAGCATCTGATCTTATATGAATTATTCAATTTTTCAAATCTGGCAAATCACCAAGGGAGTGGAAAAAAATAGAATACGGATTAATGCGAAGAATATTGATGAGTTGAGTTACGATTGATGGATCCATTCTGTTTGAATTAGAAATGCGATTTTCTAATTCATGTTCTGTATCATAGAAATGCAACTGGAGATAAGAAAGACCACCATTTGAAGGAAGCAAATTATTGATATAGTGATAGATCTGTCCTTGAGTTTTGAAAGTATAGATTCCTCTATTTCTCCTGCAAAGATCTTTATCAAATTTCACTCCAAATGATGTAAAAGCAAACTTGTTATTATAATTTTGAATGTATGTCCTAAAATGTGTAGATTCATTTGTGTTCAAGGTAAACAACGCATAAAGCTGATCAGGAACATTATTTGTGGCTAAAGAAATTGTTCCATCAGCACAGCAAAAGCCAGTTGTTTCATGGTACAATCACTTTGCTTTACAATGTATGCAGTTGGGTACTATTGGCAGAGAATATTATTCAAATGGAACTACTTTCAACAATTGTCTAAATCCGGTAGAATTGTGATGCGACTGACCTATTTGATTAAAAAATGAAAATAAGGCAACAGACGCAAGCTCGTCATATTGTTTGAATTATCTGATTAAGGACATTACTGGTACAGTAGCAAGATTTGATGACTGAATTAAAAGAACCAACTAATTTTATATTTGTTTCTTACCCCTAGAAGGTGTCGGCATATTTGTATCGTAGCTCGACTCCTATCAAACGACATATGGATTCTATTTGTATAATATATTCTGAAATCTCAGACGAAAAGAACAGAATGATGGTTGAATAAGAAATATTGAAAAATGATTAGAGTAGAACCTGCTGGATAAAGAGTTGATTAAAAGATTCGGAGACATTGTTTATGGATGAATTTGTCTCTGAATTAATGACACAGACTTCAACACCAGGAAGAACACATACTTTACGAGACGAATCCTCTTCAACGATATCAATATGAACATTAGAATTCTGTTGTCTCTTCGATACTCTTTGAATAAGACTAAAGTCTTGAATGTTGTCTGTATATTGGACATCATTGTTTGAATATCAAGCAATCGACGTAGTCGTTTGATCACCAACATATGTATCAAAATCATTTATATGAATTGAATTCCTTTTGGATGCTTTTTGTTTAGCATATATTTCTCTTTGTTTTCTACGGATCTCTTCCTTTTTCTCTTCTGGTAAATCTCTAGACAAGATTATTTTTGCAGGTTGTTTTCCATGATCTTCAAAAAATAGTTTACAAACTTAAATTTTATAGAAATTTATATTTTTGTTTGTAATTTTTTTTTAAAAATTATTTACAGAATCTTACCACTTCTCATTATGTTAATGAAGGAAGTGATTATTTCAACTGTTGGATACTGTTCTACACAAGCAAGATGAAAGAAATAAATAACAATTATTTCCTACATTCAATTAAATAAATAATCAAATGATAAAATACTATGAAATTGGAATCTAATAAAGCATAATTCAATATCACATACAAAAAATGTTTTAGAAACTATTTGTCAAACTTAATTCCCTATTCCAAGCAACTATCAACTATTTCTCTACTAATTATTTTAAAATATTTCTCCACTAATTTTTTATTTGGATGTTATGATTTTTTAGTTTTTTATTGTTAATTTTTAGAGAAAAAGGGATGATTTGAGTCTTGAGAAAATAAATCAATTAATGTGGTATATGATTTGTATCAATCGGTTGTTTTAGTTCACTGGAACAACAATTCAGCATAAAAGAGAAATGCAACAACCAGCCTACATTTGGCTTGGCCCATATAATGATGAGGATTTTATGATGATGTTTTGGTTAGGGAGTATTATTGCCTACCTGCGGGTAGGAAGTTAATGGTTTTACAAATACTGTGTGATGATGTCTTGGAGTCAACTGAGATAAGAGCTGATATTGACATGCGTGAAGATTCAAAAGTTGGATTAGATTATGACACAGAAGCAACCAATCCTCACGAAAATGGGCCTAAAAGGGTCCACCCCAGATATTCCAAAACTTTTGCTTGCAAGAGCAGAGAAGCTGTGGAGATTATTGTAGAAACCCACAACACAAAGTTAGTGAGACAGATTGACAGGAATTTGTCTCTCCAATGAGTTATAACTCAGGTTTAAACTCTAAAGCCTGATCAAGTGACCAACTTCCGGGGGGATTCGACCATAGAAGGAGTTAATTGCAAGGTTGAGGGCTCGAAGGAAAGAAAGATTTCCAATGTAGGGTGATATGGTGCCAACCAATTTCTTGCCTTTTAGGTCCAAACCAATGACTCTTTGGTATTTGTTTCCACAGGTGACCCCAAGTCAGTGATAGAAATGGAAAGACTCATTCCAAGCAGCCAGGACACTAAAGTGGGACTTGAATTCGAGCAATGCAAGTTTGTCAGTCTCGTTTGAAAAAGTGGTAGCTGTGGAAACTTTTGGAACTGACAAGGAAAGGAATAAGAGAAGAATTTCACGTAAGATTATTGATAAGTATTGCCTTAAACTCATAATAGGACGCCCCATGTAGGAGGAAGAAAGTTGCTCCCACAAAGTGAAGCTGAACAAAGAACTCTTAACATGTATATCTATATGTTGGGGTGTGTGCCTATATATATATATATATATATATGTAGGGAACAAATTACGTAACAACATTTTGGTGGAACTTCTCTTATATTTTTAATTGATCTGTGTTGGCCATTTTTAATCTTCACCCTATTGATTATTACATACGTATAAGATTTAAGGCATATTGCGAATTTTCTCTCTTTGTTATCTGATGTCGTTTAATTAGTTTGAATTTTAACTCGAGATTACCTTGCTTCTATTCTGAATCCCATAACAGGTCTATCATTTAGTGCACTAATTAAAGTTGTTGGAACACTATTATGGCATAAATGAAAACATATATATATATATATATGATGATGCTGACATAAGAAACAGAAGTAGCATTAATTAAAGTTGCTGGAACACTATTATGGTAGAAATGACATCATTGTGACATAAGAAACAGAAGTAGCACTAATTAAAGTTGCTGGTACACTATGAGCGATGTTTCTTTTTCTCTTGGTACTCATGTAACTACACATGATTATATTATCAATTCTGCTACGTACAGTCGCCGTGCAGTCGGCTGACGTTAGCATCTATTAAAAAAAAATTCCATTTACCGTCTTCTTCCCATTTACCGTCTGCTCATGCACGAAAGAATGAAACGATTCCCAAATCATTTATCTCATGCGCAAATCATTTCTCTCCAACTTCCTTCCCCCTCCCCGAAACCCCTTCCTCCCTCCCCCTCCCTTCGAAAACCCTAACACTTCTGTGTAATTTATTGAGCTCTCTCTCTCTCAAGAACTTCTTCTTCATATTGTTTGCTGTGAAGACTGGTCCCTGGGGTGTTCTTTGTCAACAGACTTGCTGATGCCTTGCGTCCCACTTGAGAATACATTATAGCCATTGAAATCTCATAATCCAAAACTATAACATCGACTTTTGTCTTCCATACAAGATTGAATGCATCAATACGAGCAAACTCCAAATCCAAAAATACCAACAAAAAAAAAATCCAAATCATTAACAAAGCAAGCTTGCATCTTCATAAATTGCCAAGGTTTAGATGATGTTAAGGATCCATCTGTAACACCTCATCCATTTGTAAAAATCACAACTTAAAATCACAACAACAAATATAACACTCGAAATACTTTTGTTGATCAAAATCAATGAAGGTCATGGTGGATGATTCAGCCAGAGCAAGTAGAGAATCGTCGAGAGGAGCGGGTGGAGCGACAGCGCCGGTGGCGTGTGGCACCATGGGATCGAAACCATTGACAGGAAGTGGGTTGAACCCAGAGAGCATGCTCTGTAGCCATGTTGATAGATCGGAGGGGTTGTAATGAACGGTCTCGTATGCGAGTTGAGAGAGGCCATCTCCTTGACATTACCCATCAAATCGTCGAGTAGTTCGAGCTTCTGGGCAACCTCGGCCATGTCGGAGGACCTCACCTGGTACCACAACACAGCCAAGAGCTCATTCATGCCATAGTTTGGTTGGGCCTCATTTCTGTCGACGCTGACGAGTGGGGGAAGAGAAAGGGTTTGAGGCGAGGGTTGGAAAGAAATGGAGAGCAAAAAAGGGGCCCTCATTTCTGTTGGCGCAGACGGAGATAGAGATGCAGGGAGGGAGGGAGGAAAGGGGGAGCGAAATTGAGAGAGAGAGAGAGAGAGAAATGGAAAGAAATGGAGAGAAAAAAGTAAATAGATGAAAAACTCACCGTTTTATTAAATGATATAGGCAAGCCGCTTGCAAGCCGGTTACACCCGGTGCTTGCATCCAGCATTTTTTTTATACTATATGGCTTTTGAATTCATTGAAATGGATTAGAGTCTTGATTTAGAAGCAATCACCTCTTAATATTACATATTATATATATTGCTTTGATCACTAACCTCGGTTAAATGTAAAAGATTCTAGCTTGCAAATAATAATTATTAAAAATATAAATAAAATTCTTTTTCTGATATTAAAAAGATATAAAAAAAGTGTGTTAAAACTTATGGTAATTAAAATAAAAATATATTTATTTGATTATAAAATAAAATATAACCAGTAGATTTGTGAAATATGATAAAAAAATATTCTAAAGGAATAATAAAAAAGTTAAAAATAAATAAAAAATTTATTATTATATAAAATTTAAATAAATAATATAATGTGGCGTTAGGATTTTAACGAGATAGATAAAAGAAAAAAAATAATATTATATAAAATTTGAGTAATGGGTACGTTTAGTTGTAAAGTTTCAAATTTGTCATTTTCAAAAGCAATTTATTCTTTATAGTTTGTATGATGGTGACGGGCAGGGATATTTTTCCCAAATCGGTTTTACGCCACATAAATTCTTCTCTTCAATTCTGGTTCTCCTTCCTCTCCCTCCCGATCTCTCTCTCTCTCTCTAAATCAACTTCATCTTCAGTCTAGATCTCTCTCTTTACATTTCTCAAACTTATTTTACATTTCTCTTTCTTTCCCGCTTGGAAGCTCTCTGTTTTTTTTCTTGTTTCTTGTTTTTCTTGGTGAAAACCTTATTGTGCTCGCGGCCATGTCTTACCGGGGGAGGGGGGTAAGCTTAAGCTTTCACTACATGTTTTCATTTCATTTTCTTTGTTCGTTTCACTTTGTTTTATTTTTGTAATCGTTTCCTTTAGATCTAATGTTTCAGTGCTTTATTTTTAAGTATTATTATTATGAGTTGCGTGCATGTAAATCCGAGATAGATCTTATTCTATTGTACTTCAAAGTAACTTTCTTTAAAGTTCAGTGTTTCTATTGAGTCAGACTTTCTAATTTCTTGACTTGAAAGGTTGTTAGATTTGATTTGAATGCCAATAGTTATGCTGTGTTTAGTTACATGCAAATGGGGGACGAGATATATATTTCAATGGTGCTTTTATTGGAGAGGTTAGGTATGTGTAGATCTCATTTATCATCTCTGTTTTGACGCACTGATTGGCAGATCGCTATGTATAACTTTTTCATTTTGAATATCCATGTATGGCAAATGTTAAGAGTGTAGTGATTAATCATTGTTGTTGTTTGTGTTATTGAATGAGCTAAATATAAATGAATTTTCCCTATTGGAGTTTAGTTTCCACGTTTCATTAATAAAGCTTGACTATAGATTATGAGTTTTTGTTTCATGCACCTGTCCAAAAGAGGGAAAAGAAAAATTGTAGAAAGATGAAAAGATATAAGGGGGTGTTTTTTGTAAGTGTGAGACTCTATTTTATTTAATTAGGTTTCAGATCTGTTGATGAGTTTCTTGTATAAATATAAATATCTTCTTATTATTGCTTAACTATAGGGATTAGGTATTATTTGTTTCAGAGATTTTGTTGCCTTTTAAATGATTTTATTTTATTTTGTGTGCTTGAAGTATGTTATCCATATTTGCATATATTACTGGTTTTTAGTTCATGACTGGAGCAATATAAACTGTGAAGTACATTTTAATTTACATTTGAAGATTCTCCCTACAAATTTATGTGGGAATTAGTCCAAATGACAATACTGATTTTTGCATAGACCAAACGGAATCTAATTATGCTTGTTTTGTTTTATATCTGGTATGAAGATATTTAAGTTTCTTTTGATCATCACTGGGCACATCTTTAATATTTATGTTAACTGATCTTTGTTGTCAATTAGGATTAAACAAGCATGTTACGACCCGAAGGGTTAAGGTCTTCCTTACTTACTAAAAAAAGGGCCAAGGATTTCCCTTAGGAGCTTAACATAGTGAAGAAAATTTCTCCTTTAAATTTATTTTGGAGTATTACTTTTCCTTTCATGCATATTCTCAGCAAACAAACTGAACGTAATTCTGGTGCACGGATGGCAAGTTGCAGTCTTTGTCTACATTTTTGTGATAGATTAATTTTGATGAGAAATATGTGAAACTTTGTGCTGGTTCAGCCATGTAAATTTCATTGAGTTATTAATTTTTTTAAAATGTTGATTGGATATGGCGACTAACTAATTTTTCTGGCATTGTAGGGGGCTGAATTGATGAGCAAATATGGGATCAATGTTCCAAAAGGCATCGCAGTTTTTTCTAGTGATGTGTAAAAGGAAATTCAGGATGTATTTCCCAATCAAAGTGAGGTAATTGGGAGTAATTCAATGAGTATAAATCCTGTGTGATTGGAAAATTTAAGAAATTTAAGCTCGATGTTGAGTGAAACTTTCTTATCTCTTGCACATAAATGTACAATCTACATTGTTCTACCTCCATGAGTGTATTGATTTTCCATTGAGTTCTTTGTTTTCTGGGATTTTGGTTAAACTTGGATTGGAGTAACATGTATTATATTCTGGCATGGAGACAAGGAACATGAGGGGTGGCTTTCAAAGAAATTACCTGCTAAATTAGTGGTTGGCCAAGTGATTTTATTGCAAAAGAATGAAGTTCTTGTTCCGAGGTTTCTAAAGCAATTATTATTTTTTATTAGATGCCTAAAAATTATTTGAGTACTATTTTTTTTAGTCTATAGAGGAGAGATTCTTTAGCCATGAGTTGCTATATGCCTCAATTCTGAATGCTAAGAAAATAAGACCTCATTTCATTAATCTGCTCTATAAATTGCAATCATATGAGTTGTTTTCATTCATCAAATCTAATTTCTCTAATAGATATATTATATAGTTTTTAGTTGCTTTCAATTTTCATGGGTTTTTGTTTGTCTAATTATGTGAAGAGTTTTGAACTGTATAATTATAAGGCACTGATGTAATTATATGCTAGAAAATTTGTGCAGGAAAACATTTGTGATCATATATGCTCATGTATTATATATGCTCATGTTAGAAAATTTGTGGTTTGATTTGTATTGATGTTTTTATTATTAAGTCAAAGACAAATAAGTTATTAAAAGACAGTAATCTAATATCATAAAACTTATAGATTATTAAAAGGCAGTAATCTAATATCATAAAACTTAGAGATTGATGTAATGCATAGATAGATTATAATATAAACACACAAAAGGCAGTAAAACTGACCTTTTTAGTGTACATTTAAACCTTTGCACCATTGCACTGCTTCACCACACCTGATTTGAGAGAGACAGAGCATGGATAAGTTTTCTGAATTGAGTTTTGTGATAGATTTTTTTAATAAGTTTTATGAATTCCATGGTTTCATGGTATCAGTTAATTCATTTCTTAGAAATATGAAAAAACATATGTAATGCATAGATAGACTTATATTATAAACACACAAAAGAAAGTTAAACTCACTTTTCAATCTTCCTTCAAACCAAGGAAACCGTAGCACCAATGCACTAAAAGTAATAGAAGGTATCAGTCACTATTCAAATGTTAGCACCACTGCACTGAAAGTAATAGAAGTGTTTTCTTAAACCCCTTTCAATGCCTTTTGGTTTCCTACGAAATATGTCTCTTGGTATTCAAACTTTGAATATGACTAATGCATTGCTTGGTCATTCGGCTACCTCATCAAGTGATTGAAATTACTAATTTCTCCTTGCCTATACACATGGACATAAAAAGTAACTTATTATAAATTATAAGTTATATTGCATATTATAAAAACTTATTATGAATTTCTGTTACATATGATTAAAATCTGCCTCCACAGATTTATAACATATATTTTCTCTTTGGTTGCAGCTTCTATTCCAATGCATGGACAATATTCACTAATTCAATAGCTGGCATACGTACAGAAGGGGAAAAATAATAGGAAATGGGACTCTAGTTTTTCCAAATTGTAACTTATTATAATGTTTTGTCATTATAATTTATAGGAAAAGACAATGGTATCCCTGCCTGGACTCAAACATATATAATTTGGCATTGTTTTCCTTCAAAATTTTGAGTTATATAAATGGAATTCAAACAGACAACACAATTGGCCACTAACGAATTTACTTATAATTTGGTACTGTTTTTCTTGCAGATTCTGAATTATTAGATATTGGAATTGAAATAGACACAACATAAATGGCCACAAACGGTGACTTTAACTGCTATTTAACAGGAATAACAAAACTAACGATGAAACAAAATTTTCCTTTTAAAACAATAAATTTCGTTTCATACACACTTTTTATATATAGAAGACATATGAACATTTTTTTTAATTGATGCCAGGTATTCACAAACGCACGACAATTCAAGTTTGCTTGTTTGATATGAGTTCCGAAGAAAAATGTTCCAAGTTCAATGACTAAAAATGTAAATTAGGGATCAACCTGGGTGTGGATCATCTGGGTATCTGGCTATTATATTGGTGTTACAAGTTTAAAATAATTGCAATTGTTGTCTCACAAAATATTGTGCAAGCTTGTTTATTTATAAATGTAAGTTGTACAATAACGATAAGAGTCTATTTACAATAAAAACAAGAGTCTATCTAGATAACATTTCAGAAATCTTTACTGGAATGACTCCTTTGTCACTTGGTTGTGCTGCAACTTTTTTAGAAGAGATGAACTTTGCCTATTCTTATCAGTAGCTGGAAGATTATCCCTCACACGCCCCCTCAAGCCCAAGGTGGTGGATACCACGTTGAGCTTGTCCCTGATAGTTATAAACCGAGTTGTGGACAATGCTTTGGTAAATATATCTGCTAAGGTGTAGGAGGCGTTGGTTGTTTGGGATACGAAACAAGACGTCAACAATGGTGCCGTCTGTAGGATAAATTACCATAAAAGCTTGTCCTTCATATGCCAACAACAACATGCTCTCTGACCACGTGGAGAGAAGAAGAAGAAGAAGAAGAACAATATAGAGTCAAGGAAGTAAGAATCACTGAAATGGATGGCACAATAATAAAAAATAAAAAAAACTAGTGGCGGAAGTAGGAGCACTTCTGCTAGAGATGAGGTGCTACAAAAAGCTAATGAAGAGTCGATAGGAGGGGTTGAGCCTAGCCAAAACGAGCATGCCGAATCGCGACAAGCTCAAGATGATGATGTGGCTAAAGAAGAAAGACGGCAAATGCACCACAAGCTGCGAGAACTTCGAGACAAATATGTGAAGATGACCAAACGGATGGGTGTATCATCCTCCATGGATAAGTTGCTCACCGGACCGACTTTCCATATAGCGCAGAGGACATGGTCGCCCCTCTTCCCCCCCAAGTTCAAGGTCTCTCAGATGGAAATGTACAATGGGTCAAAAGACCCTTTGGAACACCTAGAAACATTCAAAACCCATATGACCCTACACAGGTTCTCGGGCGAGATCACGTGCTGAGCCTTACCACTAACAGTAATGGGAGTGGTGAGGACGTGGTTCGGATCCCTACCATCAAGATCCATCGATGGCTTTGGCTAGTTGGCACACCTATTTTTAATGCAGTTCATGGCACTCAAGAAAAGGAGACGTCTAGCAGCCTATCTTCTGACTGTCAAACAACACGACGGTGAAAGTCTCAAAGCATACCTCTCCTGATTCAATCAAGAATGCATGACCACAAATGATTAAGATGAGAAGATCACCCTGACAACCTTGCTGGGAGAAGTCTAGCCACAAAACTTGTTTATGGCCCAAATTAGCAAGAAAACCCCTACAACTCTGATGGAGTCCATGGACCTAGCCGATAGCTTTATTAATACTGAGGACACCCTACGGGTCTTGATAGCTCCCAGAAAGACCAAGTTGGAGTTAGCCGACAAGAAACCTGGTGTGTAACGGAGTGGACTTGACCACGAGAGGATAAAAAAGGGCCCACAAGAGCCCAAACAAGAAAAGGAGGCGCCAGCTAAAACACATGGAGGGCCTGAACACATATGAGCCTGGCCATTGAAGAAGAGCGTGTGGACATGTAGGAAGTGCCCCAAAAGGGCCAAAACAGAGTAAAAAAGACACCTCTTATAAGTTATAAATAAAATAGATACTAGTATAATATAATAAAATTTAATATTAAAGTATAATAACATGTAATTACACATTAGAAATAATATATAATACTAGAGTATAATAATATATAATTAAAAACTATAGAATAAGTCTAGTATAAAATGTAAGTCTAATATAATAAGTTAATAACACATAAGTCTAAAAAAAACTGTTTGTTAATATGCTTTCAGTATGTATAATTATTAATTTGATTATTTGCGTAATCTATGAATCATATAGGTACAATTTACAAATCTAATTAATTAATAATCTGTGAGTATATCCTATAAATATGCTTACTAATCTTAACAATTAGCGACGGTCTATATGATGTAATTATTTTTTGAGTTATAACTCATGAGCATATGGCCCTAAAATGTCCAAAACATGTTATACACATATTAATTATAATATACTTACAACTATTTTCATGTATTGTTTATACTTTAAACTCTTATTTAGTTTGTTCTACAAGCCCAGCCCCTATATTGTTTGTTCAATAAGCCCAACCCTTATAATAGACCATGCGGTGCCCTTATATACCATACGGTGCCGTTTTGTATCGTTGTTCTAAATATGCTAGAAAAAATTACACTCTTTACAATCTCAAACTGCCGTTTCTTTCTTTTTATCTCTTTCTGCTGCCGTGCTTGCTTGCCATCGAAAGCCCTTAAAATTATCTAAAGCATCCCCTTGTCGTTGTTTTCTCATTTGTTGAAAATGATAAGTCTCTAGATTCCTCAAGCCCCCTATCTCTTAAGTTTTTTTTTTTAATGTTATTCTCGGCACATTCTTCGGTTTTTCTTGGCACTTCATTCTCAGACGTACTTGAAGACCAAAGATCGATTTCGAAGGAGTTTCAATCTGGAGTTGTGTTTTCCCTTTCCTTGATCTGTTCTCTCTTTGCGACCAATTGCGAGTTTTTCTACGGTATTTTCCAAAAATATGTAAAACTCGATTACGGGTACTAAGTATTCCTTCGTAACTTACATTATATAATCATACCCGCAATCATATAAGAGTGTATACAAAATCTGGATATTAGCCCGGATGAACCCGGTTTTCCAAATTTCGGATTGGACCAGAAAGAAACTGGCCGGTAGCACAGTTCTAATAAATGCAAAATTTGGAACCCAGGACGTATAATTAATTTATAATAATTCACTGCAAAATCACTACACTACCCCTTGAAATGTGTTACTTATATTTTTAATTTAACTCCATGGATATATATTCCCATCAAAATCCTCCCACCTCTCATCTTTCAATATCCCAACCGACCTCTGCAAATTAATTCAATCCCCATGATCAGCTACCTTATCCTCCTCCCCTCCTTCCCATATTTATAATTCTTCATTTAAAAAATTAGGTTTAAACGTATGTAGGAATAATAAAACTAAAAAAAAAAATTAAAACTTCACAAATCGAAGAGGGCCTAAATAGAGTGTGTGTCAGTTACTTGGAATGTGGAAATAATAGCATATGAGCTAGCACATCGAAAGTGTAACATATGCCCTACAAAGGAACCAATCAAACAAAAACAAAGCAAAACGAAAGGTGCAAAGCGGGTATTGTGGACAATAGTAAATACAAAGATTTAAGCATACTCTCATAATCTTTAAGATAGAACTCCCAGTCCATATTGGTTACACCTTGAACTCCAATCTATTTCCAGTCACTGAAAAGATGGATACTCTCAATGCATATGAATGAAGTAACATAAGCTGATATAAATACCTAAACCATGGACTTGTACGGAAGTTTTCCTTCAGATTTCATGATATGCATCTTGGAAAGCAAGCAGATGGTAAATGCAGCATATTGATTGTGAGTCTATATATATTATAAATTGTACCCTTTCCACCACTAAAGGGAGAGACCAATCCAATGACATGCTACTTTGAGAAAGCACATTCATAACAAAACCTTTTCTTATTTGTACACAAACAAAACTTCAGTACATTTCTCTAGAAAACAATTCCCTTTTTCGATTGCCTGTAACCTGTCCATAAATGTGTTGAGCATCCCAATCCTAAAATGTTGGTCTGAGCACAAGAGCTGAAACTTGTGGCCCAACTCTGGCTGAATGCAACCAACCAGCAAAATTGGCCGGATGGGTAGGTGAGGTGAGTAAAACATAGTCTCACCAAATATGTTCAGCAGCAGAACCAACAAAATTACACAAGACATCAAACAACAAAACAACAGATAATCCATCTGAATCAAGAAAATTCTAATGAACAGCCTAAAGATGAGCTTAGTTTAGGCATTGATCACCTACTGGATCAGGGGGCATTGAATTGGGCTGCCATACACACATCCAACCCCGGAATTTGAGAAAGGGCTGGATTTAACTAACCCAGGCCAGTAACTGAGGGAACACTTGGTCCTTGGAATCAAAATAGAAAGAAGGAACGGAAATGTGTGCTATTATGAAGCAGGTGTCTTCAGTTTCAGGTATTTCATCAATATCTCACGTACAGATGATCTTCTGACATATATTTGATAGATGGAAAATAGAATACTAAAAATCTAGATACATAAAGGAAAAATATCCACTTTGACTTGGGAAATATTTTTTGAAAACCTAACTGATCCAGAGTTTTGAGACTCTTGAGTAACCACCTAAATCCTACATCACGGTAGGGTTGGCTTTAAGAACAACCTTAAGAGTGAATTTAGCTGCTTCATACTAGTTCAACTGACACAACCAGCTCAAGCAGCAGGGTACGAGAGTTTCACCCTTTTTTTTTCCCCCCTTTTGTACGGTTACTGACAAAGCAGCCACCCTTGCAATAGTGTGTATAGCTAATGAACAAAAAACAAGAATTCATAAGAAGAATACAACACTTTACTTCCACAAGCATGACCTTTCAACCACGAAGCTAAAGGTCACTTGGAAAGCCCTGCAAATACCATTGAGTGAAAAAACTAAGTAAAAGTTTTTAACAATAAAATGGTACAAGAATGTGAGTTATCTGGCAGTTGCACGAAGAAGATATAGGGCCAACTTCATCAAGTCATCCATTGTGTGAGCTATTGAGCAAAGATGTCTACTAACCTCATGGCAACCAGAGGATTAGGAACCGAATATGATTGTCTTACTTGTGCTCCACTGCATCCTAGGCTGTATCTAAACCAAGATATAGAGCTTGACCAAAAAAAAAATGAATTCTACCAATTTTCCTATTATGTCGATCCTCGCAACAAATCACTTAAAACTTTTATTATAAGTAACAAGTCACTTAAAAATTTTGCTCCACATGCCCATTAAATGATATCCATTATAATCTTTTTTAAAAAAATAAATGATATCTATTTTAACCCTGCAGAAGAAAAGCATAGAAATTCATTTCTTTATAGGTAAGATAAAATTTTTATTGAAAGAATAGCATAGAGATTCATATAAATATATTTTAAATGAGCCTAACACAGTATGAATGTACAGCACCAAAGTTCCTAAACTTTATGCAGACATTATTGTGCATAGCGCACACACAAGGACTGGCATCCAAACTCTTTATAACTCAAGTGAGAACCCCAAACATATGCCAAGTTTCAAAATTTAAATGATGCTAACGAGACAATCTTTCCCTATAGAAGATTGTAATTCAACTTCTTTCTTTCAAATTAGCACACAAGGCAGTAAACAAAGGAAATGAGAGGAGAATCCTCGCACAACGTTTAGCACTCTATACCCTAACAAGCAAAGCCCACAATAAATAAGGCGTTTTGAAATTGAACGAGCAATGCAATACAGTGTAGATTGTCTACTAATGAATATGATTATTTGTCAATCTCATAAAAAAAGTATAAATTTATCATGCAATCGCCAGCATATAAAAAAGTCTAATTCAACTTCTTTCTTTCAAATTAGCACACAAGGCTGTTAACAATGGAAATAATAAGAGGAGAATCCTCGCACAACGTTTAGCACTCTATAGTCTATACCCTAACAAGCAAAGCCCACAATAAATGTAACGTTTTGAAATTGAACGAGCAATGCAATACAGTGTAGATTGTCTACTAATGAATATGATTATTTTTCAATCTCGTAAAAAAGTCTAAATTTATCATGCAAACGCCAGCATATAATATAATCTCCAAAATATACTAGAAGGGTTGTTGCATTCTGTAAAATCCCAAGTGCAAAAAATATATTTTCCTAAAGAGGACGCATCCAATGGAATTCAGAACAGGACCAAAGAACTCGAACCTGCTGTTTTATTTGGGGAAAAAAAATACTAATAAGCAGGGACTGTCCACTTAGGAAGTTTTTCATCAATGTGCACAGCGAAATGACTCTCAAGATCAATTGGCAACCCAAAGAACAACAACATCTCCACCAAACCAGCGCCCCCTCCCACCCCGCAGCCCCCCATAACTTTTCACTACCTAAGCGGCTTCGCGTTGATCTCAAGAGGAAAAACACAACAAATCCATACAAAAAGAAATAAAATAAAAGACTTTCCTTTTAGGAAGCTCTCGGGTCGGTTCCGTGCTGCCAAACATAGACGAGCTCGTCCCAGCCGGTACTGGCGAGCAAACCCTCTACAAGCACGCTCATATCCACTCCGACTGCAAACTCGGTGTGGTGATCGTACCGCCCCACGAGAGCGTCCTCCACCATATAATCCCACAAGCACACGGCCATGTCGTACGAGCACGACACCATCAGACTTTGCCTGTGCGGCGAGAACTTCACCTTCCTCACCGCGTAGCCGTGCCCATTCAGAACCGAGACCGGGACCCTGTAGCTCCTCACGTCCCAGACCTTGATCGTCTTGTCCACGGAGGCAGTGGCGATGCAGCAATCGTCGTACTTGTTCCAGTCGCAGGAGAGGACCTCGAATTCGTGAGCGGGGATGATCATGGTGGAGCCAGGCTCACGTACATCCCAGACGCGTAGGGTGCAGTCGCCGGAGGCTGAGGCGAATACGTCGCCGTGGCGGGGGTTCCAGACGGCAGAGTAGACGCAGTAGGCGTGCTCCTTGAAGGTGCGGACGGAGGTGGGGCGGTCGATGGTCCAGAGCTTCACGGTATCGTCCCAGGAGGAGGAGAGGAAGGAGTCGCGGCGGACGGGGTTGTAGTCTGCCGAGTGGACCTCGCGGGTATGCTCGTGGAAGGAGCGGATGGGGTTGGAGGAAGCGGGGAGGGCAAGGTCGTAGATCTTGAGGGAGCCATCGGCGACGGCGGCTACTAGGAGGGACTCGTGGGACTCGGACCAGGCAAGGTCGTAGACGCCGTCGGCAGTTTCGAAGGAAGCGAGCTCAGAGATTTGGGGGGTTGGAGATGAAGGCAGGTCGAGGACGTGGAGGCGGCCGTTGCCTAGGATGCCGAAGTTCTGGGCGGTGGCGACGGCGAGACGGGACTCGTAGAAGGGGCTGAACTTGACGGAGTAGCCGTTGAATGGGGTTTTGAAGACCGGCATGGCTGCGACGATGGCTGGGGAACGATCTAAGAATCTGAGGTGCTTTGATTTTATCTTCTGCACTGCTTGGTTGGCTTGAAATTCTGGAAAAATTAAATTAAAATTATAGAGTTTTGCTACATGCAAGCATAGTTGCGAACTAATCTGTATACCAATACTGATTTATTCATACTTAAAATTTAAATTAACACTGTTTTTAATAAAATTTACTTTTTGACCAATCACATCACATTGATGCACAGATTAATACACAATTATCTTGCAACTATATTTTTCCAAAATTATATCCAAAGTTATTTACCTTTTTTCCTTTTTTTTTTTTAATAATATTTTCTGAATTTCATTTTAGTTCAACATGTATTGTTTTTTAATCTGAAGCGGATAACACACTGTTTTTTAATCTGAAGCGGATATCCAAAGTTTTTTTATTGGGCAGGTGGAGTCTTTCTTGAGTGTTGTGAGCGAGTATTCTCAATGAAGATGCACATTGCATTTATATGTAAAATAATTAACTAATATTCAACAATGTCTTTATACTTTATACATACACAGTCTTTATATTTTTTTTTTAATAATATTATAAAGACATAACTAAATAATACGGATAAACACATTAGCTCAATTAGATTGTTTCTACACCCACCGCTGTAGGATTCTCCTGTTATAATATTATTAAAAAAACATTTTCTTAATTATTGAATAAAAAAAACAAAAAATGATCGGAACTACTATCGGGAGAACCCAACTGAACACGTAGCATTTCTCATTAATAAATCTTCAATTATGAACAAGCTTGGTGGGGTTTAGCCGTTAGGGCTTTCACTCGAGAAGCCCTAAGGGATGAAGAGGCTGATGTATCACTTTTCTATGAACTGGTGGTAGTGTCGTCTATGGATTATAGATGCACGAGTGGGGGAAAAAAAAAAACAAAACAAAATTAACTAACTAGAGGCCAGAGGAAGACTGCTGTATGATTGATTGCTTTCCCACATGTTAAGTGGGCCACTGATAAAAACTAGGATCCAGAAACCATAATAAACTTTTATTACGGGCCATCTTTGTTTCATAGCTTATAATCTGGATCCCTCTCCCCACTCTTATTACTTTAGGCCTTTGGGTGAGTATCCAAACTGATTTTACTAATTGGCCCAAATTCCTATTTTCTAGCAACAAACCCAAACCCAAACCCATGGTTTACTACTGATGACATGCTGCCTGCCTTTCATGACTTTTTCTCACCCCACCAATAAAATGTTGGTGCATTTTTATTTTACAAATTAAAGCCGAATGAGTAAAGACACGACACTCTGCATAATTAATTGATAAGTAACACCCAGGGATGGCTGCCATGACCGATCCAGCAAGAGACTTATTAGATTATGATTCCAGCTAGCCACTCATACTTGCCTTGGTGTTTTGGTATAATTTTATATATTAATCTATAGTAGCACCAAAAAAGTGTTCTTCCTAAAGGTCACTCTATTATTATTATTATTATTATTATTATTATTATTATTATTTAGTTCCATACTGTCTATATAATTTGGAAAAAAAAAATATGGGCATGAATATGGATTGAAGATCATAATGGATCTTCCCTCCTTACTCAAAGACAGGTCTCTCCATCTACATGTGCAAAGGAGGGATTTTGTCTAGAGTTGCTAATTCACATTATTAATTCAATTTGAGTTAATCTTAGCTTGACTCATCAAATATTTAATTTTCTTGTAGTAACTCATGTACCTTTTATATATTTGGATGAAGCCTGAAGGGGAGAGTTTTTGGTAAACTACGATTGATCGATCGAGCTGATATTTTGGTGTAACAAACTTACAATCCTAATGCTATATATATTTAAGTGTTGTAAAAATGTGGGAGAAGTACTCAGCACATGACCTCCTGTTGCCCGGTGGAAATTAAATGCATGTCACGATGCAAACTCATGCATATGGCCGATATATATAGAAATGTAAACTGGCAATGACATGATGGCAGCTTTCTTCAGGAGCTTCTAGTAATGGGTGGATGGATATATGTATATACACACACATTATATATTTTTACACACACATGATATATATATATGTTGTCTGGATTTTTGTGGACTCCATTATTATATATGATGATGAGTAGTAGTGCAGGGTTCATATAAAAATACACCGAGAAACTTTGAGGATGGCAAATCATTTTGTGAGAGTTTTGAAAAAGAGATGATCATCCAACTTTCCGCTTAAAAACTTGCATGCAATTTACATCGATCGTATGGCTAATGACAATCATGGCTTCCTTTTGCTTGGATATATAATTGGCATCCCAAAGCACCTTTGTTCCTGAAATTTAGATCTAGGCCGGTAGTACTCATCCATATATGATATATGTACTATAGTACCTAAGCACTTTGAATCCAAATGCATTTTCTGTCCTTCGAGAAGGAAATTGGGAATGCAACCCTGCTAGCTATAGATCATAACCTTTTGTTTTAGTTCAAAATAGCTAGCTAGCTAGATGCATGCATTTAACTTTAATGTGGATCTTCAAAAGAAAATGTGTGACTTGGGAACCAACTAAGTGTAGTAGCAGTACTATATAACTGGGAATGTTGCATGTATAAGGGTTAGCCTCTCTAAGATGGATCCTGAAGGCCGTTGGTTGATATAGTTTCCAAAGGAGAGGATTTTGAGACCATTAATGATATATTTTGTACTTTTAATAAACATCTTAATTTGTAAATATTTTTTTTTCTTTCTATATATTATTGTTCATCACTCGGCCAAGCTAGGCAATGGAAATGCCCATTTTTCTCAACCCAAAGTCATCATTGGATGGCTAGAGATCGATTGACTTCAAGGCAGTAACTCTAGCAAATGGATATAAGGATAAAAAGCAATATTATTTTCCATGATCAGAACCCTAGCTAGCTAGCTTTTATGGGCCCTCCCCCCCATACCTACTCACATGTTACCCACTAACATCTACATCCCAAAGTACTATTTAAAATGCATATGGGTGATGAGACACAACTAAAAATAAATATTAGGCATGCAATCGAAGTACTTAAAAACAGTACTCTTGTTAACTACGTACGTACCTTGTAGTTTCCATCGATCTTAATTATAGCAAATGATCTTCAGGTTAGCTGACAAGTAAAGTGGCATTGATCCAAAGGTCAAGATAGAAATTATGGACATCAAATCAAATCATATATATGAACACTTGCTCGATCTTAAGAGATTAGCATGAAGAATTTTTCTTAGTGGCATGTCCTTTTACTTTTTGAATTTCATGGCGTACTTCCAAAAGAATCAGCTAATTTCTTCTGCAACTGAAAAAGAAAAGAAAACAAACAACCACCCCATTCAAAGATTTTAGTCATATACTTTTGTTTTTCTTCGTCAAATCATCAAATCTTTTGGTTTCTAGTGCTTTATTTGGTTAGATTTTTGTACCATATTTATTTATAATTTACTCCATGTATCAGTAAATATGGGGAGTAATAATATCAATTAATTAAGGATTCAACTTCTTCTAGTTAGAAATCGGGATGCCAAGTATAATTCTCTTGTTTCGTTTATTTCTGAAAACTGCATGGGATATTAACACAATTAATAAAAACATTAAAAAAAAGGAATTTTTTTTTTACACGAATCTAATAATAGAGACACGTACGTACAACAGCTTAATCTAGGATCGATCTCTGATCTTATACATTAGCTAGATGAGAAGCAGCTTTCACTGGAGTCAAAGCACCTCAAAAAACCTAAAAGTACCAGCAGAGATAGAAGTAAAACAAGTCTTTCAGACCTCACTTCCCAAAGAAAGCTACAACGCACATGATCTTGCTTGGTGACATTGATAGATCACAATCCTCTCTGATCAGAAGAAGATTTTCTCAATGCATGCCCCATTTTCCACCCCGGCCTCTTTTTCTCACAATTCAATCCAAACAAACCCATCTTTCTCTCGTTGACCCTACACAACAGTAGCTAGCCTCCTCACCAACCATTAATGAGCATCTCTTTCCATCACGTTTGGCCAGATGTTAGCATTTTGATAGAAACAAGCAGGCTGGGTCTCCCCTGGCAAAAGGTTATTGTTTTAGCTTACTAGGCAGTCCCAATCATGCACCGACATGTGTCACCCCATGAGTCCCCCCTTCTCCCAAACCCTTTTTTTGTTTTTGCCCTTTTCTGATATTTAACCTTTATAATTGAACTTAGTGAACAGGAAGGGAGGATTATATGATGAATCCAAAAGGCAAAAGCACAGAGTGAGATGCAATTATTCATGCCATGGTTTTCTTTCTAAGCAAGTGCGAAAAGAAATTCTCTCCCTCAAAAGCAGAAAAAGGGAAGGGATAGAAAGCATACTATAAACATCACTTGCTATAAAATTTTCAGGTGACTGGTTCCCACTCTCATTGTGCTAAGCATCAAAGAAAAGATCCTTCGCTTTCTCTGAACTATTTCTCTCTCTCGCTCTTTATTTCCTTTCTCTGATCTCTTTATCTTACTCCCACTTCTCCACCTTTCTCTCTCTATGATCAGACACTAACTGTTATAGAGGGAGGGGGGAGAGAGGATTAACCATGAAAAACACCATTAGATGCTGCATCTCTTGCATTCTACCATGTGGAGCTCTCGACGTAATTCGCATAGTACACTGCAATGGCCACGTGGAAGAGATCAGCGGGACAATCCGAGCCAGCGAGATTATGAAGGCCTACCCAAAGCACGTCCTAAAGAAACCCTCTTCTTCATCAGACGAGGGATGTGTACCAAAGATTGTGATAGTCCCACCGGACGCAGAGCTTCGACGCGGAAAGATATACTTCCTCATGCCGGTACCTTCAAACCCGGAAAAAAATCGATCGAGATCATCATCCACGAGAAAGAAAAGAAGATCAGAGCCCGGTAACAACCCCAACAACGCTACGTCAATGACAAAACAATTGATATCGGATCAGTACTTGAGTGAAATACTCTCGGATCAGAAGCTTTCCACGCAAAGGGATCGCAGCAGGCGAGACCGTGTTGGGGTATGGAGGCCTCACTTAGAGAGCATTTGTGAGTCACCAAGTGATCATGTTTGACGGCGACCGGAGTTTGATTATCTTCTCGTGATTCATTTAATTTGTAAGGTTCCTCCATTAGGGTTCATAATCTCCATTTGTTTCTTTCACTTGTTTTTATCGTTCTTCTTCTCCTCCTTTTTGCTTAGCTTTCCTCTGTTTTGTTTATGGCTGTATATAGAGGCATATGAAAGAAAAAAATAATGCGATATTCTGTTAGGGTTCGGAAATGGTGGCGATGATATGAACAGTTTTGGTTGGTAGGAATTCGGCATCCGATAAGATCGTAATTACGCTACCATTACAGGAATTCGGATTGTGATGTCCTGAAAAAGAGGTAGAGGGAACTCCAAAGCATTGTGGGGTTCTTTTTGTTATATATTGAAAGAGAGTGATCACCGGGGGAAGAAACTGTTTTTGAGGGAGACCCACTTCTACTGTTCACTGTAAATTTCGCACATGAATAATTATTGGAAGGTGATTGCTCTATCATGATCATTGTATGATCTTATTATGTGGACCGGATCAGTTTGGCCATTCAATATTAGGCAGAATTAATGTTGTGGTTTCCAAATATTGGTCACCTTTTTTTTCATATTTGTTTTTGATCTCTTTGTGTCGGCAATGTTGTAGCCACCAGTTTGGCTATATATTTATATATATACACGATTCAATAAGCATAATTAATATCGTGGTTGTTTGCAAGCATTAGTCATCCTTTTGCATCCGTGAATGATGTAATAATGCTGTCATCAACCCATTGATTCATGGAAGATTAATATAGTTTTCTCATAGTTAAATGAAGATACGTGCTACAATTACAAAAAGATCTTAAGAAAATAAATCCTTAAATTGACATGTCTTTATATGATACGTTATATCTATTTTATAATAAAAATAGTTTTATAATCTAATGTACCACATCTAGTCACATTAATTTATGGATTTACTTTTGTATAATCTTTTTGTGGCTAAAACATTTCTCTTAAATGAAAATAAAATCAAATTAATAATACCATACATACACATATCATTGTTGGGTTGCATGTAGAGCCTAATTCGTGAGCAAAAAAGGTGCAACTCGTGAGTTCGCTCGACCTAGCGCTCGAGCAAAACTCAACCCGTGAGTTCGCTCGAGGTGCACTCGACAATGGGCTTGAGCGAAACTCAACCCGTAAGTTCGATCGAGTCTCGATAGACAATGGGTTTGAGCAAGACACAAATTCTAGTGTTCACTTAAGCTATGCTTGACACACTATTCGAGCCAATGTTCATTAGTTGTTCGTTTGAGATACGCTCGACACGCAGCTCAAGCAAATGACTTATTTTTTTACCAATTAGGATTTCCAATGCTATTTTCTATAAATATGTAATATTTTGACTTTTTGTATGCGTTAGCTTTTAGTGAGACCAAAAAGAGGCAAAGTGTGAGTACATATTGTGAGAGAGAAAAAGCCTTAAAGAGTGTGAGTTGAAATTGTGTGAATGTAATATCCTCTAAATCAATAAAACTTGTGTAGCTCTGTAGACGTAGGCCCGTTGCCGAACTACGTAAATTGTGTGTCATCATGTGATGTTGATCGTTACTTTAATCTGTTTGTTATCGTTGGTGAGTGTTTTTCACAACAATTATAATAGTCAACTTGATGTTTTTTCTTTATTTTGCGCGCACATAAGTCAACTTTCATCCACTCTCATGAATTTGGCATTCCCATTTGAAAATTGACCCATATCACATTTCATTTATGTATTTTAGTATTTGTGATCTTCAATTTGGGTGGCAGACATACAATGCAATTAACTGCACGTTCATTCGATCGGAATTTGAAGGCATTTGATGAAATGGAGTGGCATCAATTGCTGTGTTTTCTCACTTTGTTATTGACTGATCAATGCATATTCGATACCGCCAATCGATCTAATCGCCAAACCGCATCGACCAAATAACAATCATCACCTCTATATATCCTTAGTGGGAAAGTGAATATTGAATTTTGATATATAGAGTACTGCAAACCCATTATGTATGAAGTACTAGTTCTCCATGATAATAAAGTGTTTCTTTAGATGAACAAAAGTCACTTTCAGGGTGGATCATGAAATGATAGACCCCACATCACTTTCCACCATAGAATAATGCGACTCTAGCTTGCACTAACAAGTGGGCATGTCTTTAAGCATTCTGTTCTCTTAGCTAGAGAGGATTATATGGTTCCCATGGCATCCTGTAAAGGTAATTGCACTAAATTTTGACCTCCCCTATATGCATGTTGTCTGGCTGGCAGATCATGCATGCATATTATATGGTTGAGCCTTGAGCAAGCGGCCCATGCTCTGATACCATGATGTATATATATATATTTGCAGTTTCCAGTCCCACCAATATCATGAGGGCCAACAAAAAGGTGATCGATCGAGTTTCAGATCAATATCATTTAAACGTAAAATAAATAAAACCTGGTACTGATGATCATAATTCGTGCATGCATGGCATGTCATGAAGTCCAATATTAACAGTGGGTCACTTCAATGCTTCATCTTACCCCAGCAGATTGAAGCATGGATCCTCTTTCTATATATGCTAGATCTGCATCCGCGGCTCTTAAGATAAGCTCTTGATCAAATAAGAATCATATATGAAGATAAAGATGAAGATCGCAAAAATGATTAGCCGACTAGACTGTTCATATCAGCCAGCTAGCTAGCTTGCTGATACACTCTAAAGTAATTAATTAAGCCATGTACATATATGATGGATAAAAAAGAAAACATTGATTTATAAATAGGGAAGTCAAATTATTTTGATGCTTAATTTAATATTCGTACGTAGTCGATCGAAGTAGCTATAGCTACGTACAGATTAAAAATATTTCGTTACTTTCTTCAGATATATAAAATTATAAATCATATGAAAAATACTTTTCATAATTTTTTTTTTTTGTTATAAAAACTATCATCCTTTTATAGCTTTATGTGATCCACTTGATTAATGTCAACGAAATACAAAAACTTTTGTGACGCATTAACAATAGGAAAAAGCTAAGGTCACCCCGAGACATTCTCATGGGGATCGAGTTATTCTCCAAGTTCTACTGTTCTACAATTCTAATGTTCAGTTCCCGTTTTCCTTTTTGATTTTTTTAGTTGGAGTGCATTTGTTGGATAATTAAGTTAAGGAAAAAAAATAGTTGGGAAATAATAATTTTAAGTAAAAAATAAGTTATTAATTAATATCTGGGAGTGTATTTGCAAAATATAAAAAATAAAAATAAAAATTATTATTAAAATATATAATATTATATTATTATTTTGACTTTGAATCGAATAGTCTAATGTGAATTAATATATTTAATAACTTTGACTTTAGTCAAACTTGAAGTCAAATTTTAAATTTGACAATGACTAAACCATTGCCAATTCTCTAAGACCAGCCTAGACTAAAGAAGTAATTTGAAATTATTCTCTTAAGTTTATGCTTGGTTCTTTGAAATTTTTATCTCAAAATTAAAATTCTCATTTTATTATTACAACTTTTTAAAATCCTCATACAAAATATAATAAATAATTTAACTTTTTCTTAACTTTTTTAAATTCTAAAATAATAATAATATTAAAATATTATTATTTTAATATTTTATCTTTAAACTTAAAATTCTTATTGATAATTGGCCAAAGACAACCTGGTGGCCTTAGCTACAGATTTTGTGTGTAAAACCCTTTTGGTGCAGGATGCCAAAGATCGGAGATGCAAATCGCAATCATTCATCTGGTGCCTTTCATTTTGGCCTTTGCATCGATCGAGTTTGGTCGCTGTCTCTTCACACTTTTACCGTCCTGTCTTCTGCTGATAGCGACAAGCAATCTGGGTAGATTTGAATTTGGATAAAACTCTATTATTAGATCTTGAATTTGTATATATAGATTATTAACAATCCTATATATACAAGTTACCCGAATTTCAGATATATCTATTTTTTCAAAAGAAATTTAGAGGACTAACATATCTTATGACTATAAATATTTATTTTTTTATAAATTATATTTTTTTTTCAACAGACTTCTTTTTATTTAAGTAAAATGCCAATTCTAAACCATATATAGATTGATAATCTTGCACGTTATACATGTTTGATAATCTCATTAATTTATAACCCAATTTCTTATGCACCATATTTGTAATAAAAATAATCATCAAATAAAATTATATATTGGGTGATTAATCTTGTCTTATTATTATACAATTTATCTATAAATAATACTTATATTTGGTTTTGATTCATTGAAAACAATGAAAATCTAGTTCTTCTAGTTATGTCGAAAAGAATTATTATTTTGTTTGGTTACATTTTTATTAAAAAGGAATAGCCATTAGAATAGACATTCTCTAAAATCAAGAATAACTATTCCTTCCAAAATAAGAAATAACTATTCCTCCTAAATATGGCAGAAATAGATATAAGAGAGATATTCTTATACAAATTTTAAAATTTTTTTTAACAAATATTGTAGTTGGCCACCAATGAGAGACATGTAGTTTGTATATTTAGAATATTAAGTATATATCTAATTAATAGTGAAATAATTTAAGTTAAAACATTTTATTAAGTTTTAAAAATGAGAGAAAAAAATTAATAAGAATATTAGAAAATTAAAATTTTATTTGAATATAATTTTTTAATATATATATATTTTTAATTTAGAAAAAATAGTATTGTTTTAGGTGTTTTGTTTAGGAGTTTGGAAAAGTTGTAATGATTAATTAATAGTTGGATAAAAAAAGTTGTAGATTTGAATTTGAAAATTTTGTGTGTGTTGAGTGATGTTTAAGAATGAAATATCTGAAAATATTTGAAAACAATTATGTTGCCTAATGAACTCTAAGGTCTCGTTTGGATAGTCATATGAGATAAGATGAAAAATTTGTGAATAGTAATAAAATAGTTTGAGTTAAGATTTTTATTGGATTTTGAAAAATGAGAAAAAATGTTAAATAAAAATAGTATAAAATTAAAATATCTTTAAAATATAATTCTTTAATATAAATTTTTTTTTTGTGATTTGAAAAAGTTAAAATATTTCTTATGTTTTATATGAAGATTAGAAAAATTATAATGATTAGATAAAAAAATATGAAAGAGAAATTGAAATATATTTATTTTTGAAAAGTATTTAGATATTGAAATGAGACAAATTGCATGTCCAAACATATCGAAGATTCATTCAGTTTATAACCATAAAAAATATTGCATCATATTTTATTACAATTGAGGTGGGTTAAATTGCAATATATGTGTTATTTGGATAGTGAGGTGAAATTATATCAATTAAAATAAAAGTTAAAAATTGAATAAAATATTGTTAAAATATTATTTTTTAATATTATTATTATTTTAAGAATTAAAAATACTAAATTATTTATTATATTTTATATAAAAATTTAAAATAATTATAATAATAAAATGAGATAAAATATTTTTACTCTCAACGTCAGACCATAATCATACTGAATTGAATTATAATTAAATATAGCTAAAAACTCAATCTCAACGTGATTCGTTTAAGTTGTGATTGGTAAATTCTTTAAAAAAAAAAAAAAAAAAGGGTGGGGGTGGGGGAAAGAAAGAGAGGAATCCGAAAGCAGATAGAGCAGGAGAAGTTGATCGTCTGGTCCACATAGCAGTGGCAGACACTGGATAATATTGCCTCGTGGGTAGCATCTGCGGCTACACTAATAGTAACTGCCATTCCAACGGAACAGCCGACAGAGAGAGAGAGAGAGAGAGATAGGCCCACGTGAACTAACCAATCCAAGGTACATTAGTTAGAAACCTCAGTTTTGAAGCTCAATTCAACCTCCTTGCCAGCTCGACGGGACCGGACCGAGCCGAGCCGATTCCATTGCAATTACATCGGCCCAAAGCCGATAGCCCAAATGGTCGATCCTCTCACCTCACGCGCCCGTCCCCGGCGACCCCTCAACGGCTCGACCATACCGTATGAACCCCAAGACTTACGGCTCATGCGCCCGGCACTTCATCGCCGCTTACTCACCGACCATTACCCCCCCCCCTGTTTTTTGTTTCTATGCTTTGCCCTCATTCGGCATTCCTCCTTTACCCCCTTAAACCAACCATCCCCCGCTCCCACCCGAAACTATAATCACCACCACCACCTGGCTCCCGATGGGTGATCTTACGGATACCCTCTCGCCTCCGTCGACGACCCCACCGGCCGCTGCTCACTCCCGCCCCTTGCCGGTCCGAGAGGACTGCTGGAGCGAGGACGCCACCTCCACTCTGATTGACGCCTGGGGCAGCCGTTACCTCGAGCTTAACCGGGGGAACCTCCGTCAGAAGGACTGGCAGGACGTGGCCGACGCCGTCAATGCCCTCCACGGCCACACCAAGAAAACCCACCGTACTGACGTCCAGTGCAAAAACCGGATCGACACCATCAAGAAGAAGTACAAGATCGAGAAGGCTAGGGTTTCTTCCTCCGACGGAACCCTCGCCTCTTCTTGGCCTTTCTTCGAACGCCTCGACGCTCTCATCGGATCCAACGTCTCCGTCAAAAAACCGCCTCCGCAACCGTCTCCGTCCTTGTCGCCTTCTCCGCCGCTGGCCGTCCCTCTCTACAGCAAGAAAACGGCGCCGTCACCATCTACCGCGCTGGTGGTGTTGCCGCAGAAGAGGACGGCTTCGGCGATGGACGAGGGGTCTTTCAGGAGGAACTACTCGGCGATGGCGGCTGCGGCTGCTGCTTCGGCGGAAGATGACGTGGAGGATGAGGATGAGGAGGAGGGGGAGAGGGAGAGCGAGGAGGTGGAGGAGATAGAGGGGATGAGGAGGCTGGCGAGGGCGATAGAGACATTCGGAGATGTGTACGAGAGGGTGGAGAGGGAAAAGTTGATGCAGATGGTTGAGTTGGAGAAGCAAAGGATGCAGTTCGCTAAGGACTTGGAGGTGCAGAGGATGAATATGTTCATGGACACGCAGGTTCAGCTCGAGAAAATCAAGCGTGGCAAACGTTCTAGATCCAACGGTGTGGGAAATTTATCATCTTTCTACAATTTGTTTTCGTTCTAATTCATAGGTTTTGGACTTGGGTGAATATAGATATGGATCTATAAAGGAACAATATTAGATCGTAAGCACAATCCGGTATTCAAGATTATGTATGTTGTCAAAACTCATTGACTGGTGAAACTTGATGACTCGAATGGTTTGAGGAAGCTATACATCTTGAAGGTTTTAGGGAACTGTCCCCTTGATTGTTTGTTGGTGAAAAAGAGTCATCTTAGGCAGTTTTTAAATGCTCTAAAGTGAGAATTGTAATGACATGGCGTTTATAATTTTTTACTACGAAAGCGGACGCTTGCCTTTTTCCTTTTATTTCTCGCTTTGCTAGTTTGAATGAAAAGGTGCTCATTATTTATTAATTAAATGAAAGAAGGTAACTGTAAGGTCACTGCACTTGAAACAGAAAATAATAATGAAGCCAATTGTGAAGTTGGCATTCTCTTTTATCAATTGTTCAAGCATTTTGGGCGTCAAATGGCAGTAAGTGAAAAGGTCTTGGTTTGAGTTACATTTGTGTCTTTGAGGTTCCAGAACCCCCATGATCTTGAGGCACGGACCTTGTTTTGAGAATTAGTGATGAGCTTTTGGGCCATGAAGCATAATAGCTGCTTAATGCATGCATGTTTCATATTACTTTTGCTTGTTCTTAGAATTCTATGGCATCTGACTGATAGGGTATTTGTGAGGCACGGACTTTGTTTAGAGAATTAGTGATGAGCTTTTGGGCCATGAAGCATAAGAGGTGCTTAATGCATGCGTGTTTCATATTAGTTTTTTGCTTGTTCTCAGTTTGTTAAGGAGGGATCCTTTCAATTAAATGTCTTTTATAGGTTGGCGAGTTGGTCCTGGATTTATGCTTTGAGAATGAGTCTACTTCTGGAGGCTTGAAATGATGGTGTTAAATAGTATGTGGAATTGCCTGGACAGGATGTAGATTCATGAATTTCTAGCGCTATTCTGTTTTCTAGTCAGGTGGTTCTCTTGTATACTTCATAATGGGGTAACACACTGTTTTCTTATTAAATATCAATAAAATTTACCCTATAAAAAAGGTTGGAGATGTGCAATGTGCATGGTCCGATCATTTGTCTAAAAAAAATTATACAATAAAATCAGGGTTTTGAAAAGCAATGGAAAAATAATTTTTTTTTTCTTCCCATCAAATAAAATATTTTGATAATTATAAACTCAAAAGGAGAAGTTCCAGCACTAAGGTGGTTGGTGTGTTAAGGTAAGCAACTCCATTTTTCGAAGAAGAGTGCCATCCTTCTTTCTTCAGTCGAGCATTCCATAACTTAGTGAGCACGGTTATTGAATCTTTTTGTTGAGTGTTTTGGTATTGTAAGATACGGTTGATAAGAACTGTCAACAAGTACATTCTGCTTTTAGTAATGGAACAGAAGACTCACAGTTCGAGTTATGTAGGATCTTTTGAATTGCAAATCTCTGAATCCCTTGGAGGGAGTTTTTATTTTTTTTAGTAATATAAAAATTTCTGGAAACTAGTTAATACCCAAGTGTTGGGTCAAGCTTTATAAATTCAAATTAGTTAAAATGGACTGCAGAAAGAGATGGTGACCCAATGTGTATGAGGTTATTCTAGGAGATTTCAGCTTCCTCTGAGAATTATGAAATGGATATTCATCTGCCAGATTTTGTAAGTTGTACTCTCCTTACCTGTTTTAATACAGTTGTTTAGTCCGTGTTGAACATGCATCACAGTCGTATGTGGTTTTTTGCACAGGAATGCAAGTAAAGGTTTTAGTGTCTATGTCTATGCACAAGGTGGGGTCACTAAGTTCCAAAATTCAGAGGTCTTTATCTGAGAAACATTCAGGAATCAGGATGCTGATTGGTTAGGAGATTGTCGTAAAGAATGCATTTTGTATTCTCTTGAGTCGATCAAATAGCTTGTCCTGTTCTCAGATATTTGAGATTCTCTTGAGTCGATCAAGTAGCTTGTCTTGAATCAGGATACAGGTTTGGGGTCAGTAATTTCACTATTATGCTGCTATTGTTCTTCTAGTTGTGCTTCATACAAAGTAGACCCATTTAAGTGGGTTAGCAATTAACCTTCTACTGGGATGGGGTTGGTTTTGTTAACCAGGTTGGAGGTGCGTTTTAAGATGTAATGTCTAAACTTGAGTTGTCTACTTTCTTTCTTTCAATTTTTTGTTTTGTTTTTTTTATTTTTTGTTTGTTGTTTTTTTTTTTTTTTTGTTTTTTTTGTTGTTTATTGTTTTTTGTGGGGGTGGGGGGGGGGGCGGGGGGGGGGGGGTGGGGGGGGTGTTGCAGTGACCTTAGGTTGGGCTGGAAGAACTCTGTCTCAAACCTGTCTATGCTATTTCCCCTTGGAGGCACTGTGGTGAGATATGGAATCACTAACCAGTATGTTTTGCATGCACTAAAAAAATTGTGCTCGTAACTCTCCCATCTGGATGGGAAAGTTGTCTATCTCTATTAGTTGGAATGGAAATATTCTGAGGACATGAATTAACTCCCATTTCTGTGGTGACCAAGGTGCAAGTCCAATTGATTTAATTATATTTTTTAACACAGAATATTGAATTTGTCTGTGCAGTTTGTGGTGAATTCTATTATCTCAATTTTAATTTTTTGCCAGTATATTTGGACTAGGAGTTTATGAATAGGTACATACTCTTCCCTTTTTTCACTCCCCACTTTTTTATACGTTCAAGTATTATTGACTGCTTTTCATACTCGATTGATTTGTATTCTGTGGTGAAATTGGTAACATGATGATTTTATTTATATGGTTGAATGTTGATAGGTTTTACATTATGTAAAGCAGGTATGTTACTGACTGTCTGGAGATAGATAATAGCTTGTAATGATATTCTTTACAGTTTGGTTCTCTCAAATACATGAGGCTGTTAGCGATGTACTGGGCATTTCATTGCATGGAAAATCTCACTTACGCATCATCGACGTTTGTTATGGCCATTCGAAATGCACTCACATACTTTAAATGCTTGTTGAGCACTAGAAAGAGTTGAAACTGTTGCTTTCAACGCCAATTGAGTAATAGGAAGTGAGAGAGTTTTTAGCATAAAAAAAATAACTAAGGCACTTTCCCCATCTTTCTTGATTTTTACATGGATGTTAAAAAATGGTTTAATTCTCGTGCAGGATACCTTTACCCTTTGAATCATCCTAGGACTAAAAAAACTTTGGTCAAATTAAAGAAATAGTCGCCTCCAGTTATCTTACCATGTTGATGTTAGATAGCTCAGTGCCTTGACATGTACCACGCACATGAAGAGCTCGAACAATTTCCTGTTATTTGGAATTGCATGAACAATTTCCAAAATGCATAAACTTAAATCCTGTCTTGGGGTACTCCTTGTTTAGTTCATCTGCTCTGTTAACCAAAGTGACAGATTTAGACAATGATAATCAATATAATAGCTTGATATTGGGCGTCCCTTTCCTGGATAATTAGCCTGGCACTGGAAGATCATGGTATGGTCATACCGGTATGCATTTCACATATGAAAATGGCAATTGAAAAACATAACCACAGGTTTCTGAGAGATGTTGCTGGTTTCCATTGGGTTTCCTCGGCATTTCTGGATTGATTTGGTACTATTGAATAAGAAGCCTATATAGGGCGTATACGGAGTAAAGAAACAAGTTACTCCTAGAGTCTTCATTGTGCCGGCTGTAGTCTTACATATATATGTTTTCATTTCCCATCTGTGATCAGTTTCAGTTCTGAATTTTGTTGCAGATTTATACAGTTAGCAGCCTAGCCATGGACAGCTTTGCCTGGGAAGCATGTGTAACATCTTGAATCGACAGTTGTGACAAAGTACATAATTGTTCTAGCTGATAATGGCATCGGAAAATCTCCCGCAGATGAATTTGTTAAGAGTTATGTGATGTCCTGTTATCTGGGACATTTTTTTTCCCTTTCTTTTTCTCTATCATATAACTTAATTGGGCGACTGCACTAGGCCTGAATGTCGTCCAATGTATTTGATTCTAAGTGTAATATCCTCTTGATTTTGAACTAGTTTCAGTTTTTAGCTTGATTTTTGTCTAGCATTAAATGAGAAAATCACCATTCAAAGGATCTAGTCTCATGATCGAAGATGACAACCTAGTCAACTACTGGTTCCTCCATTGTCTAAATTGTCATATTAAAGCTCGAAATAGGTCAGTGACATGTATCTCTTTGGTGTTGTATATGAATGTAGTGGATTCTGGGTCTCTCTCTCTCTCCCTTTCTCAGCCGCGATTATGCATATATATATATTCAGTTGTTCATGTTTATAAATATCGAAGAAAAAACTCCTTAATATGTAAACATTAATGATTATTTTATTAATGGGTTTTAGTAAATTTGATTGTATTATGATTCCATTTACTTATAACTAACGTATACAATTTTCTTCAGGGTTGTATTAATAATTTAATGTAATTACAACGTCCAAGCTTCCTAGTAATAGTGCCTAGCTCGTAATTATAGCTATTTCTTTTCGCAATGAAATAGTCGTTCTAATTACTAAACGTGCCTAAACATTACAATTAATACAAACTAGACAATTTGATTTAAAAAATAATAATAATAATGATAAAGGCTTATTTCAAATATTAAGCTAAAAAACTTAAAACACTGAAATATATATGGTTTGTACAAGGATTTACCAAAAAGAGGGGCAGGTTAGGGTACATCAGTAAATACACGCGCGCTCGCACACATCTAATACATTTTTATAAAAAAATTATTATTCTTCGTAAGATTGAGTTGGGGTACTGAAATTTATATATATAATTTTCAGCGCTCCTTAATTGGTGCTTATTCTTCATAACAGTGTATATATATAGCTCATGTCGAGATGCGCGCAATAGCAGTTTTCTAAAACTGATCATTTCTTTGCAGAGGGTTTAGGGAAATATATATACATATCTATAGCTATTATATAAGCGGCAATCCGCTTGCTACAGTGTTAGGAACAGTAAATTTTTTTCCCCTTTTACCCTTCACTTTATTTGACAATTACGGTAGTTTACATATTAGTTTTATTTCACCGACAGTCATTTTTGTCTTTCTGCCTTCCTACCGACAGATTTGTTTTTTTTTTTGTATTTTCGATTTTGCCCTTATTTTTATTATTCACTTTGTTATCCTCAGTGTCGTTTTGCTTTGCCCGCTTGGTGTTATTGTCTTTTTACCGTTAATTCTGATCTCTTGATCTGACAAACTGATTTGAGCTGTAGTTTAAATATGGAAATTTCTTTCATTCCGTTGTGGCTCTCTACTGCGTTCTACTCTCTCAGTCAGCAATTGAATTGTAGGTACATTTTTATTGTTTTTCTCAGTATATTGTAAAAATTAACTGTATTGTATGAATGAATAAATTTCTTACATTATGTAATTAGATGATATACATATGTATTACAGCAAAAAAAAATGGAAAGATAAAAACTATGTTTGCATATTTACATTTTTATTTACAGAGAGTAAACCCAACAAAAAAGTTTAACACATTATACAAATTCAATCTTCTGAAATTTGATCTTCTGATTTATTGTTGTGTGCTGAGAACACAAAAAAAAAAAAAAAAACCGTAGTTAGAGTAAAAAAATAAAACCCAGTTCCAAAATTTTTGAAAAAAAACTATCGGATTGAAAAAATTCCCTCTAGATGTAAAGTATATCTATAGTGATAATATACATCAATACACCAAAAAAATGCACAAATGAAAAAAAATTTCACCTTCCGGCGTGGCCGTGGGCCCCACGAGTGGCCATTTGCAGTGGATGTGAACGACGATGTGAGGAACACCCAACAAACAATAGATTCAAACGAGAAACTCAGAAATATCCATCAGGAAAAACAAAAACTTCCTTCAACAAAAAACAACAGATCCAAATAACAAACAGAAAATTTTGATCAGATAAAAAAAATAAAAATAAAAAAATAAAAAACCGAAAAATATCTCACCTTCCGTCGTGGTCGTGGCCTGCTACGCGCGGCCATAGGTAGCGGATCTGAGTCACGACGCGAGGAAGAACCAACAGAGAACAAATCCAACCAAAAATTTCAAAAATATCCATCACAAAAAATAGACCCAAACAGAGTGCCTTAATAGACAAATCAGAGACAATAAGAACAAGATAAGACAATAGACAAAAACAAGAACAAAAAACAATAAAGAAAATCAAACAAAAACTAATCTGTTCAGATCTAAAACGAAAAATAAAAAAAATGAAAAACCGTAAAAAAAAATCTTGATCTAAAAGTATGAAAAAACAACAAAAAATATACCAAATAAACGGTTTAGATCTAAAAGTTTTAAAAAAAATTTAAAAAATTATACTGTAAAGAATAATCTAGATCTAAATGCACAAAAAATGAACAAAAAAAAATCAAATAAACAGAATAGATGAGTGCTGCGAACGAAATTGCAAAACATTAAAAGAAGAAGAAAATACAAACATAAATCAAAGAAGAAGATGAAAGCTAAGAGAGAGAGAGAGAGAGAGAGAGAGAGAGAGAGAGAGAGAGAGAGAGAGAACGGAAGCTGAAAGGGAAAGGAGCCGAAATGTTAGGATTAGGTTTAGAGATGTTTATATAGGGGTCTCTAGGGTTAGGATCAAATTTACGTTTCTGCCCCTCTTATCATTTGTTTATTACCAGATTATTTACTTATATATATTTATATCTATATATATATATATCTAGCTATATGGACCTTTCAATTATATATATAAATATTTATATATTTATAGATTTATAGTTATATTATATAAATATATTTATAATCATTTAAAATTTCTATTATATTTATTTACTTTCAACTATCTATACTTTAATCTTACTCATATTTAATATAATTTTAAAAATAATTTAAATAGTTATGCAAATATAAAAAAATTAATTATAAAAATATTATCATATCCACAAAAAAATTATTTAAATTTTTGTTTAAAATATTCACTAGAGTAATAATTCAAAAAATAAGAAAAAATATTTAATCGTTAAATTTATAAATAGAGGTAAAAAAATAATTAATAAAAAAAATACAAAAATATTATTTTAATATAATAAAGAAATGATAAAAATTGACATATTGGAGGTTTTTGAAAAATGAGTAAAATTTGAAATTTTTTTTTGAAAATATCATTTTTAACTAAATTATAAATAATTTTATGGGAAAGTTAATGTGAATGGATTTATAAGATTACTTTTTTATTATTTTTTCAAACTTGTCTATTTTGGTTTTTGTTAGATTTTTGTTTTTTTTTTCATCACTTACACCGCTTATACGTTATTATAAAAGTAATTTTGAATATAATTTTTTTATTAATATTTTCTTCTAATCATTTAAACTTTCTATTATATTTATTTACTTCCAATTATCTACACTTTTTATCATAATCATATTTATTATCTTTTTAAATAATAATTTTAAAAATAGATTAAATAATTATGGAAATATAAAAAATTTAATTATAAAAGTATTATCATACCCACAAAAAATGATATAATTTTTTGTTTAAAATATTCAATAAAGTAACAATTCAAAAAATAAGAAAAAATATTGAGTTGTTAAATTTCTAAATAGAAGTAAGATAATAAATAAAAAAAAAAGAATGGAAAAATATTATTTTAATGGAATAGATAAAAAATAGCAAATGAAATGTTATAGGTTTTTTAAAACTAAGTAAAATTTGGAGAAAAATTTTAGAAAATCTCATTTTTAGCTAAATTATAAAGAAGTTTATGGGAATTTTAATGTGAATGCTCTTATAAAATTACTTTTTGGTTATTTTCTCAAATTTGTCTATTTTGCTTTCTATTAGATTTTGGTTTTTTTTTCATCATTTACACCATTTATACATTAGTATAAGATTAATTTTAAATATTATTTTTTTATTAATATTTTCTTCTAATCATTTAAACTTTTTTATTATATTTATTTACTTCCAATTATCTACAGTTCTTATCATACTCATATTTATTATAATTTTAAAAATATTTTAAATAATTATGGAAATATAAAAAATTTAACATATTTAATTTTTTGTTTAAAATATTCACTAAAGTAACAATTCAAAAAATAAGAAAAAATATTGAGTTGTTAAATTTTTAAATAGAAGTAAAAAAATAATAAAAAAAAAAGAATAGAGTAATATTATTTTAATAGAATAGATAAAGAATAATGAATGAAATGTTAGAGGTTTTAAAAAAATAAGTAAAATTTTCAAAAAAAAA